>OZ004708.1:167377208-167714453 GCA_963924515.1 Vespertilio murinus
CAATACAATGATAAATTCTTTAGAACAAGGTGCAGAGTTTTATACATATGTTACCCCCATTTTGTTTTAAAAAGTGAAAATCCTAAACTTTATATATCCACGTAGGCATAGAAATAAATTTAGAAGACTATCTGTGAGTAACAACAGTAACATTTGTACAGTGGAAATTATAGCAGAAAAGAGAGACAACAATTCACTTTTACCATAAAAACTTCTATGTTACTTAAATTTTTAAAAATATAATAAGCGCCGAAACCGGTTTGGCTCAGTGGTAGAGCGTCGGTCTGGGGACTGAAAGGTCCCGGGTTCGATTCCGGTCAAGGGCATGTACATTGGTTGCAGGCACATCCCCCGTAGGGGGTGCGCAGGAGGCAGCTGGTCGATGTTTCTCTCTCATCGACGTTTCTAGCTCTCTATCTCTCTCCCTTCCTCTCTGTAAAATACCAATAAAATATATTTAATATATATATATATATATATATATATATATATATATATATATAAAATAAGCATGTTTTACTTGAGTCAACTTTTTAAGTTTCTAAATACTCTTTAAAATAACTTAAACTCAAAATAACGATTTGGACAGTTCAATTCCATACATAATTTCTAGTATGGATTCCTAAGTGTGCCTTTAGGAGAGTTTTTTATTTCTGTTTCCCAAAGAGATATCCTTGCTTCTGATCAAACCTGTTCAACTATGAATTTTCTTCCAAGCATAAATCAATGAGCAAAGTGTATATATAAGAGGTCAAACCTTCCCAAATGTATTTTCTTTAAAATGTGTCCTTTTCAAAATATACATTCAATGCTCGTTTTGAATCACTATATAAGGCTCTGCATAATGTGTGCTAGATATTATATTAAGACTGCATAAAAATTGGCAATGCACTACAAGTAAAGCTAACTAAAAAGTCACATTTGCCTTTCACTTGACTTACAATCCATACATACTTCTCTGATTAAAAAATAGTAAGTGCAGCCGAAACCGGTTTGGCTCAGTGGTAGAGCATCTGCCTGGGGACTGAAGGGTCCCGGGTTCGATTCCGGTCAAGGGCATGTACCTTGGTTGCGGGCACATCTCCAGTGGGGGGTGTGCAAGAGGCAGCTGGTCGATGTTTCTCTCTCATCGATGGTTCTAGCTCTCTATCTCTCTCCTGTCCTCTCTGAAAAATATCAATAAAATATATTTTAAAAAAAAAAATAGTAAGTGCAGCCGAAACCGGTTTGGCTCAGTGGTAGAGCGTCGGTCTGCGGACTGAAAGATCCCGGGTTCGATTCCGGTCAAGGGCATGTACATTGGTTGCGGGCACATCCCCCGGTAGGGGGCGTGCAAGAGGCAGCTGGTCGATGTTTCTCTCTCATCGATGTTTCTAGCTCTCTATCCCTCTCCCTTCCTCTCTAAAATATCAATAAAATATATTAAAAAAAAATAGTAAGTGCATAAACCATAAGGAGATTCTGCCTTTTAAACTAAGTCATTGTTTTCTTTATTTTCATCCGGGCATTAACTAGAAAGACAACTTGGCTTGCTTCTGTTGCATGTTTCTGCACAACACTTTCCTAAGTCTTTTTTCTTCTTCCTCTTACTTTCCTAAGTCTTGAACAAGAGAGACTAAACCAACAGACTTCTTCCCAAGTTATGGAGCCACAGCCCCAATCACAGCCCCAATCAACTCTTGCTTCCAGTGCTGCATTCTCTTTTAAGACAGCTTAACGCTAACTTGAAAACTGTTCTCTTTGTGGTCTGGGAACTTGAGTCAAGAATCTTATAAAATCGAAATCTTTCACTGAAATCTAAGCAAGCCCTGGAAATCTCCCTCCCCACTGTGGCCAGACAGGCAGACAGGCAGACAGGCCGACAGGCGGACAGGCACCGGGCTCAGAAGGGGCACTGAGTAGGCCTGGATGGCTAACGCACACTCCCTGAGAGCCTCACCGGCGATGCTGCCAAACTCCCCAGGCTGTAAAACTAAACACCGAGGCACCTTAAGAATCCTCCCAGTACCAGAAAAGAGCCCTGGTCTGTTCAAGGTCGAGAAGCAAGTTACCGACAGAGCTCGGTGGAGGATTGATACTCTTCTCATCGTGCAGCCACTATTCTCTCCACCGTGACATGCGTCTTTGTGAAGGGAAATGAGAACAATGCTGTGATAGACCACCGAGGAAGCAAACCTATTCCTACTGCAAACACTGTGAATGGTCTCCAAATGTTCCACCCAGTCTGAATTGATGGAGAGAAGAAAAGCAAGGCACTCCCGGCACAGAAACATGGCGGAGCAGGGGAAGCCATGGCTTTCGTATGTATCTTGACAAACCCACACCACCGCCGCCAGGAGAGGAGCCAAGCACCTGAGACTGAGTCACATGTGAGCATGGTGCAACAAGTGATTTTTTTTAAAGTGTTTAGAAATCACTTACGGAGTCGGTGCAATATCCTCATATATTTGAACCCGTTCAAAAAGAACTACTCACACCATAAATGATTGGTCTTCACTTGTAAGCAGGATGAAATGTTAGGAGACATAGGAAAAGAGCCAAGAGCCTGCAAGTGAGGGGAAGAGGAACGGAACGAGAAAGGTAAACTGAGAGCAAAGGGAAATAAAGGCGCTGAGGACGCTACAAAGGAAAACTGAACAGGAATTGGAAATAACTGAATAGGACAAAAGCAAAGAACAGAGAGATGGCTAAGAGTTCTAGATGACTAGAATCCAGGGGTCTTTCGGGAAACACATGGGGTTAGTCCAATCCCTGATGTTCTTCCATTTTCCCTCTAATAACTAATATCAAATCATACTAAAAAATTAAACTAAAAACTTAAACACAACGTACTGGAGGAAAACTCTTAAAAATCCTTATTGAAGGTCTTGATGACAAAAGGATTTCAATTGCTGACAGGTCTGTTGAACCATTTATTAACAGAAAGAATAGCCCAGCCAGTGTGGCTCATTAGTTGAGCACCAACCTATGAATCAGAAGGTCATGGTTTAATTCTGTCAGGGTTTAATTCTGCCCAGGTTATGGGCTCAGTTCCAGGCAGAGGGCATGCAGGAGGCAGCCAATGATTATCTCTCATCATTGATGTTTCTCTCTCTCTTCCTCTCCTACCTCTCTGAAATCAATAAAAAATATAGATTTTTAAAAGTACAAATTAATCTCTAGTTAGTCTTCTCACCTGTGAAATCCCCTCCTACTGCACAAGATTGTTCTGAGAATGAAATAACACACACGAAAGCACCTAATCCAGTGCCTGGGTCAGGGCTCAAAAATTGCATCTCAACTGTATGAATTGTCAACTCCCCAAACGTAGACATGCGTAAATGTAACTTTCCCCTCTGCCTCCCCCATCTATCCGTGCAGCAGGCTCAAATTTACAAGTTGTCCAAAGAGCATAGAGACTCGTTTTCTTTAGCAGGCAGCCCTGCTTGGGATTACAAAATCACACTGACTGTGAACTATGTGACAGAAAAGTTACAGCGTGGGACCCCTGCCCAGTCACATGACCCATTTTCAGGTCATGTCAGGCCTTCATCAGCACTTTTCCCTGAGAGCTGAAAACTCCATGTCTCTGCTTCCCAGGTACACCCAACCAACCAACACCCAACCCCAACCCCAACCCCCTACCCAACCCTCCACCCAACCCCCCCACCGGTGCTGAAACACAACTGCAAGCCTGTTTCTCTCAAACTCAGGTCAACCTCCCGCTCTACTTTCAATTTAGTCCCTCTACCACTCCCTACTCAGTTCTAATTATCTCATATTGTCTCTTTTATAAGATGGCAGTCTTTTTACCCCCTCCTCTTCTCCCTTGCCCCTACTGCTGTAGCCAAACGGCTGAGTTCCAAGCCTTTTTTTATACCATTGGTTGGCTTGACCTTCCTGCCTACCTCTCCCTTGACCCTTACTTCTCTTCTCATCCACAAACCAATCAGGGGTACTTAAGTAAAATACAAAGATGAGGGTTTAGGTTCAGTAAAACAATATTCAGACCTATACTGTATTCTACCCTGAGTTGAGAACACCTTTTTACAAGTATCTAATTCCTCATCTCTTTCTGCTGAGAGTGACTGACAGGAATGCTTCATTGTCCACCAATCATGTCCATTGACCCAGGTATTTAACTTCTTACTCTCGTATGAAGACACACCACATCCGTTAGTTAGGCCTTTCTTTTCTCCCCTCGGACAGTGCAGTGGAGAAGATACTTGGCCTTGGCTACAGTAATCTACAGTAAGTTGTAATAGCAACGGTCGAAAACTGTTAGCAGACTCTACAAACGTGTCTGACTTTCACAGGATTGAATGTCTTGAGGATCTAGGAATCAGGCCAAAATAGTCTTTCTATTTCTTTTTTTTTTTTTTTAATATATCTTATTGATTTTACATCGAGAGGAATTGAGAGGGATAGAGAGTTAGAAACGTCGATGAGAGAGAAACATCGACCAGCTGCCTCTTGCACACCCCCCACTGGGGATGTGCCCGCAGCCAAGGTACATGCCCTTGACCAGAATCAAACCCGGGACCTTTCAGTCCGCAGGCTGACACTCTATCCACTGAGCCAAACCGGTTTTGGCAGTCTTTCTATTTCTTAACAGCATATAGTATCCTGCTTTCTGCATAAGAAACATTCGATGAACTTTTACTGAACTGTGAAATAACAAAGTAAAGAAGAAAAAATAGTGAACTGGCACTCCATAAGTGGGAACCGTGGATTTTGTCCACACTATGAGTGACATTGGGACGATCACATTCTCTGGACCTCATAAACCTCTATTCCTGAAGAGAAGCAGGCACCCGGCAGGAAAGAGTAGCTTAACCCTGGAATCACTTCTGCCCGACAACCACAAGACCCCAGAGTTAGAGGGGGGGGTTGTTGCACACCCCTCCCTCCCTCCGGCAACTGAAACAGTCCAGGTCACTTAGGGGCCAAGGCTTCTGTCTGATCCCTTAGCCTTTGCACGCACGCACGGGCAACATCGCAAAATTATGGATGAGATGTTCCCCAGTACCTTGCTGGCCCATAACTGGTGGGTGATGAACATGTGCATTCCTGTGAGTCTGTCATCTCCATGAGGTTATGTACACATATGACTACATGCACCTTGAAGTCAGAGCCTTCATCTTACTGCTTTTACATCCTTCACAAAGCCCAGCACCCAACATAATGGACTTTTAACTTGACCTGGGAAGTGGTATGGATAGAGCAAGAGAAGACAGCAGTTCTGGGATCAATCATCACTCTACCAATAACTTCGAGCAAGCCAGAACCCTGCTGGGCAGATAAGGAGAACTGTTTTGCAACTTGAGGAACACTGACAAAAAATTCTAATGGGCCCTAACTGGTTTGGCTCAGTAGATAGAGCGTCGACCTGAGAACTCAAGGGTCCCAGGTTCGATTCCGGTCAAGGGCATGTACCTTGGTTGCAGGCACCTATCCAGTGGGGAGTGTGCAGGAGGCAGCTGATCCATGTTTCTCTCTCATGGATGTTTCTGACTCTATCCCTCTCCCTTCCTCTGCAAAAAAAAAAAAATTATATATATATGTATATAAAATTTTTAATGGCCGAAACCGGTTTGGCTCAGTGGTAGAGCGTCGGTCTGCGGACTGAAAGGTCCCGGGTTCGATTCCGGTCAAGGGCATGTACATTGGTTGCGGGCACATCCCCGGTAGGGGGTGTGCAAGAGGCAGCTGGTCGATGTTTCTCTCTCATCGACGTTTCTAGCTCTCTATCTCTCTCCCTTCCTCTCTATAAAAAAATATCAATAAAAAATTTTTTAATGGTACTCTTTATTGATAAATTGGCATTCTTGTGCATTAAATATCCACTTGTTTTTTAAACATCTGCATGAACTGGTCTACAATCTGGTCTGAGTTAGGAATTGTGTCACTCGGTTATCCTTTAAGTCCCCCAATTTTCTAAGAATAAGCCCAGGGTGATCCAAGAATCAGGAATCTACCTCTCTTCCACCCAGCCTGCTTAAGTAACCGCAGGAGGAGCCGTGCCGTGGCACAGCTGTTCTCGCACTGTGGAAGTAGAGTGCGGCCAGGCTCGGCACCCAGGCAGGGCCTGGCACCAAGTACAGAGCGATCGCCTGGACTGAGGGGCAGCCCTGGACTGGGAAGAAACCTTTGTTTCAGGACTTGAGACACTAGAGTCAACTAGTCCCCTGCTTGTCCCTAACTAGCCCCAGCCCGGTTAGACATCACCTCTCCACTCACGACTTGCTAACAGAGCAACTCTAAGGTCCCTTGCAGCTCTGACATCCAGAAAAGTCCACCTGCCCCCAGCCCCGTGACCAGGAGTAAATTCAAGTCCATCTGCTGATGCTCCGGAGCCCCCACCTGCAAAGCGGAACAGTGATCCCCAACTGGGGGCGCGCCCCCTCCCCCCCTCCCAAGGAGAACCCGCTAGGATGGGCGCGGGGGAGGGCAGGGCTGGCTGCGAGGCTGTTTCAAACCACACCCGCCCTCCCGTCGGAAGGAAGTGCGCCAAGTTCCGCAGATGCTGGGGAAGGAAGGCAGGCGGAGGGGTGGAACTTTGGTGGCCCTGGCACCTGGAGAAGGGGTTGCAGAGTCGCACCCCGGGGCGCCGGGGCTGCAGCGAAGGGTGCAGCGTGCCCGGGGCCGAGGCTCACTCACCCACAGGCTGCTGAAGTAGTCCAGCCCGCGGCAGATGAGCACGCCGGCGTGCGCCAGCAGCACCTGCACGCCCAGGTAGCTGCCCAGGCTGTAGAGGCCGTAGAGGAGCGGGCCGCCCGCGCCCAGCAGCAGCAGCAGGCGGCGGCGGCGCAGCGCCTGCTCGCCCAGCGCCTCGACGCCGTAGTCGGCGAAGCAGAGCGGCAGCAGCAGCGCGGCCAGCAGGATGGGCGTGTGCGCGCGGTGCAGGCGCTGCAGCCAGTGGCGGCCCAGGCGCGTCAGCGAGTTCTTGAAGGGGTGCAGGAAGGTGCCGCACAGCACGGCCCACAGCAGCGGCCGCAGGAAGGCCTCCAGGATGAAGTAGACGAGCACGGCGGCGCCGCAGCACAGGCACACGAACAGCACGGCCCCCGTGTTGTAGAAGGCCTGCTTGATGGGCTTGTCGAAGCGGAGCGCCAGCACCGCCGTCCGCGGGGTCTCGCCGCCGCCGCCCCCGCCGCCGCCACCACCAGGCTCGGCCGCGCGTGGGGCTGGCGTCCGGCCCGGGGAGTCCCGGGGACCCGGCGCCTCGGGAGAACCGCCGCCGCCGTCGGCCATAGTGCCTCTGCTGCGGCCGCCCGAGAGGCGGTGCTGGGAAGCCGGGGAGAGCCACCAACGAGAAGCGGGGCGCGCGGCGCGCGGCGTTGTGGGAGTTGTAGTTCCGATCTGGCCGCCGAGCGCTCACAGGACCTTTGGCAAACTACAACTCCCAGAAGGGGTAGGGAAAACCCCCTTCGCTCCGCTGGATACAGGTAACAGGTTTCTGAGCTCAAAATCTTATTGGAGGAAAAGGAAGGGGGGGGAAAAAACTCCCTTCACCGATTGGTTGATATCAACTTTTCGGGAAGCGGAATCCCAAAAGTGGCACTCTATTGGCAGGTTGAAAACCCAGGTTGCCGATTAGAATCCCGAGGGGGAGTACTTATAAAAGACTTAATACCCAGGTTCTATTTGGCAGGATTTTACTTAGTGATTATCATATGTCAGGCCCTGTTTTAAGGGCCTCATTACTATTAACACAATCCTTAGGACAACCCCACAAAAAAGGTGGTGTTATTATTGACCCTTTACAAAGGGGAACACTGAAGCACAGAGGAGTTGAGTATCTTGCTGAGGTCACACAGCTAGGAGGTGACAGAGGACGGATTCTAACTCAGAGTCTGGCTCCTACGTCTATTATCTTAGCTACTTTGCTAACTGGTCTGACAGGGATCCGTTGGCATATTTTTTTCAAGCTCCTGAGAGAACTGTGTAACCACTGTTGACAACTGTTGGTGCAGGTGGCAGTGCGGGAGCAATCCAAACTCCTGAAGGGCTCTAGGTCAGAGTCTCATACTGCCACTATTTCAAGTAATCCCCCAACCTCATTCTTACCTCCTGCTCCCTCCCCCATCGTCCCCCCCCCCCCCAATGGGTATAATGATAATAGAAGTTCTTGTCTCAGAAGAGAAAAAGGAAGCTGTGGGGCAGAGCAAGGTGCTTCTGTTCTGTCGGGAATGTCTTACAATCCAAGTCTATCTCAAACAGCACTTTTATTTAAAAAGAAGGGAAGGAAGGAAGAGCAAAGAAGTTAGCCTTACCCAGTACCCAATATGTGAGTGCTTCAAAACCCTGCAAATGTACCCTTTCCTGTTTTCAATAAGTTTTAAAGTAAAAGAAAAAGTAATTCCTTTCCATTTTATTTTTGGGTTTCGGGTCACAGTCCTTGCTTTTCAAGTGGTCTTTGGACTCTGACTAATTATGTAAATATTTTGCTTCAGTTGTCCTACATTTTGCTTTGCTTCTTAACTACTTTGTATAGCAAAGCTGAGATTATGATTACAAATTATGGTCACATTTGCTTTCAGTGTTCATTTTACACTGATTCAAACTCCCATTTATATAACAATAGTGCCTCAGTCTCCCTCCAAAAAAAAACAACAAAACCCTCAGTAATTTCTAGGGAGTCTCAAAGGGATGCCTCACATATGCCCAGAAACATGAGTCAACCACTAGCTATCCT
Source organism: Vespertilio murinus (assembly GCA_963924515.1). Lineage (NCBI taxonomy): Eukaryota > Metazoa > Chordata > Mammalia > Chiroptera > Vespertilionidae > Vespertilio > Vespertilio murinus. Next base: position 167,385,886 of record OZ004708.1, read on the forward strand.
ATGCCCACGCTGCTACCCACACAGCCCACTGGGTTCAGGGCCTGTCATAGGATTGTCAGAGGCTGTGCCATTATTCCCAGATCTTGGATACTTCCAGACTTCTAATCTTCAGGATTCCAAAGCAGAGCTGGGTTCCACTCACAGGTGGGGAGGAAGTTCTTCTCCCAGACTTGCATACTCTTTTTCTCTTTTGTTACCCAAGCCCTAAACCAGGTCACTTGAGCCCAATGTATTATATCTCCTGTCATGAAACATTCCTTCCAGCTCTAACTTTCATTCCTCTAACCACAGAGTTTCAAAACCCATCCAAGGGGTTAGTGAAGGAACAAAGACTAAACCACCCACCTCTGTCCTCCTCCAACCAAAGACTCTGCTCTCTTCCTCTAATTACAAAAAGATCCCATCCTATATAATAAAAGCCTAATATGCAAATTGTCCCCTTGGGCGGTCGTTCCACAGGGAGTTTGACCGCTCGCTTATGCTGTGCCCTGACCACCAGGGGGGGCGGGGGCGGAACATGGTTAGCATTGGCAACTTGGAGCTGACAGCAGGCAACAGTAGACGCACTGCTGGCCCCAACGAAAGTGGGACTGTGGAGCAGGTGAGTGAGCGGCACCAAGCAAGGTTGGTGTGAGCGGGGTCCAACTGCCCGGCCAATCACCTCACAGACGGTAACCCCTGCCCTGCTCCCAGATGCTAAGGGAGCAGGGCAGGGGTCCCGCCCCTATTGATCGCCCACAGATGGGATTGTGGAACAGGTGAGAGGGCAGCGGCAGGCCATGGCTAAGGGGGAGCTGTGGGGCTGTGAGGCTGGGGGGGGGGGGGCGGCAAGCTGGGGCCTGATCCCCTCAGTCTACCCTGAGGAACCCTACCCGTGCATGAATTTGTACACCGGGACACCAGTATTACATAAAAGCATCTATGGGTGCATGCAAACAGAAACTGACATGTGCATTGGACAGGAGGGGTGATGTTGCCTCGATTGTGTTAGGGGCCCAGCTCAGCGAATCAAAAATGCCCTGCCTTGGTGCTCTGCTTCCAAGTCCCAATGAAAGGCAACATTTCTGGACATTTCAACTGTTCAAATAGAACTGACACGTCTCCGACGGAATTTCTAGTCGAGAACCGAACTCCAACAGAAATGAAGATCGAAGCTCTAACGTTTATATGGCCTAACACAAGGAGGCTGTGTTCCCACAGGATTTTGCTCACCCTCTGATTGCACTCACCGCACTGCAGCCAACGCTGGTGGTTTACATGGCTTTGCTGGGTTTCCGTGTCCCAGCAACTGACACAACATTGGGACTACTAGTTCCTGCCCCCAGGGTCCTGTCCTTCCGGTCTGTCCATCCAGCTGCAGCCAACCTTCCAGGCCACGTCAACAAGGATAATGCGATCAGTGTGTTAAAGAGCCAGTGAAAAGATTTTCAAATTGGTTCAACCAACCCAATTGAGACCCATGTACCCAGAAAAGGGCCAGATGAATAAAAAGAAGCTTGGGAAGTTCATTGGGGGGAGAAAGAGGAGAGGAATACCTTTTTAAAAAGTCTGCAATCTAAGTGACTCCCCCTTCCTCTTCTAGAGTGGGAGGAGGTTAGCAGGGAGAAAGGCATTTGCAAGGTAAATTTTGTGATTAGATCATTGCGCAAAGCCAGAATTGCTGGTCCGGAAATGGCTGGCCTTAAGTGTCCTTTACTGGTGGCTTCTCAGCTTCACAGGGGTGATTTTTATCTGGAACATTTTATCTGGAACGGTTGAAATGTAGGAGTTAGGAATGAGGATTTGGAATTCTTAGCCCGCCCCTTCCTCGGCTCTCCTGGCAGCGATACCCCAGCCAACGCGGAGGTCATCTATAAACAGCCAGCCTCCTGCTGCAAATCAGAGCAAGACTGAGAACCAGAGCGTGGTGGATACATTTCAAATTGGCCAGACCAGCCCCTCTTTATTTATAAATGAACTATGTTCACCTGGGAACCAAGTCCTGCTGGCTTCCAATCCTAAGAGTCACTCATTTGTACCCTCTTGACACCCTGCTGGTGTCATTGCCCTTTTGGTCACTCCAACTCTCTGCATTGCAACCAGCGTGATCTTTCTACAACATAATCCGATCCCTTCAAAGCCTCCTTACCCTGTGGGAAGGTGTCCAAACCCTTGACTACAACATCCAAAGTCCAAGATGAGGGACCAGGTGTACAGGCTCAGCAATTTGCTTGTTCTATACTGTTAGTTCTAGGCCACAAACCCTAACAGTATAGAACTCCCTGTTCCCTCCCTGTCCTTTATCCTCCAGCAATGTGGTGGTCCCCAAAGATATTCAGGGTATAAACTCCAGAACCTGTGAGGCGTGTCACTTGACCTGGTAACAGGCACTTTGCAGATAAGATTAAGATTTTGCCATGGGGAGATTATCCTGGATTATACAGATGGGGCCTAGGTGTAATGGCACGGATCTTTATGGGGTGGGAGGGAGGTTAGACCACAGAAGAGAAGTGATCTGACCACAGAGGTGAACACGGGTGTGAAGGGAGACCCACCGCTGCCAGAAGCTGGAAGGGGCGAGGAAGGACCTTCTCCCCTGCGGTTCCCAGAAGAAAGCAGCCCTGCCAACACCTTGGTTTTATTAGCTCCAGAAGATTCAATTCTGACTTCCGGCCCCCAGAACTGCAAGAGAACACCCCTGTTGTTTTTATAGCAGCAGTAGGAAATGAAGACAGACCTTGCCAAAAGACAGTGGTCCCCAAACACAGCCTGCTGGTCTTTCTTCTGGGGTTGCTCTCCCCTTCCTTGGCGATGCTTCTCCACACCCTTGTCTGGCCCTTCCTTCAGATTCAGCATCGCCACCGCCTCCTGCTTCCCAGGCTGCGCCAGGCTGGGTGAGGGTCCCCAGTCCAGGTCCGCACCACACCTGAGCATCTTCTTATGGCTGCAGTCACCAAAAGGTGTTATCGTGGCGTTTGTGTGTCTGATTCCCTAATGAGGCTGTGAGCCTCTTAGCAGCAGAAATCCAGAGCTGTTCTTCCCGGAGTCCTCCACAGGGACTGGCCCAGAAGAGTTCTCAGTGAATGTGTATTGAGTGAATGAATGATAAGTGATTAAAGCTTCTTGACTTCCTGGATACAGGTGACTTTTTTACTCATTCCATCGCAGCTGTCTCTTCTTGTGGCTTATCCACTTTTGACTGAGCCCTAAGAAATTCCCAAGTCAGGCATCAACTAGGGTGGAGACAGACATCTGGGCTACCCACTGAGAATACGGCAAAATAAATATCACAGGGGAACAGTTAATATGCAACACAAAGCACAAAACCCAACAAAATGCACTTTGTGGGGGGTGGTGAGGATTAGAGCCCATCATGCAGAATGTGGTCACGTCTACCCGTAACGCTTTCCTAACATTCCTTGAATTTCCCAACCTCGCCGTGGTCGTACCAGCAGCTCAGCTATTATATCCTGCAAATCTCAGTATTTCTTCGGTGATTCATAAGCCTCTACAACCAAACTTACTATGATTTAGTTACCAATATGGCTGACCATTGAAATTCTCACAGCTAGTTCTGTGCCATTAACTACGAAACACACTTTACGTGGGATTATTATCCCTTTGCTATTTGAGAAAGCTATGAAGCTGAAGCTGTGAATACAGATTTATTTCGCAAATTGTTTCTCTACAGTGATTTTTCACCTGCTTGCTGCAACATGATCTCCCCCTTTGTCAGACAAAACTGGGCTATCGGCGGCTTCTTAATGTCTGTAACTTTGGGGAGACTTCACTGATGAAAGGATGTAAAGCAAACAGAGAAACAAAAATGCACCAGAGCAAAGCAATAAGTCGTAAACTACCTTTAATTATATCAACAGGACGAATGTCAAAACCATGTTGAGAATTTATATTTTAAAGTTTAAATCTAGTTCATATATTGTAACTATGACATAATCCTCTAAGGATAAAAGTATCTGTGATGGCAAATGGACAGTACAATCATTTAGGTAGCATTTAGGAATATTGCTACAGTTACTTGACATAGATAGAAATCCATGTATGTATTAGGAAGGTACCTTACATCTTAAGAGTAAAAATTCACATGGGAACAGGCTTATAAATATACATAAATCTCAAAATCAATCACAGTCGAACATGAGGTACATAATTATTATAAAACAAATACAGCCCATCAATGTCTATTGAAAGGCGTCATTTTTACAAAATAGTATTTTATAATAGACAATCTCAAAAAAGTATATTGATACTCCTGGAGCCGGACTGTTCCAGCATGTTGGCGCAGCTGTGGGAATAAGGCATGTGGAGAAGCTGCATTCACTCTTCCAGGCGGCCAGGACCTGCTACGTGATGAAATGGTAACTGCTCTAGTGACCCGGGTGAAGGCCACAACCCCTTCAACACCCTGAGACCCGAGGGAATCACTCCCTCTCCAGAAGAATGGAACTGAACAGCTACTTGCCCAATAGCAAATATCTGGGGAGCAAGGGGAGAGCGGGCTGAAAAATATTAATTAAAAAATCAGTATACTTTAAGTGAAAGATTCCAGAGATGAATGATTCACTTAAATTTGCAGCCCTATTTGAAATCACATCAGCATAGCCTGTTGTTATGAAAAGGAACTTATACTCAAGCTATCTTTTATACATAGAAACAAAGAAGTCCAACCTGAAACTAGGTAAGTAATTGGATAACTAGAGAAAGAACCGAATTATATACAAAACGGGTATGGGTTGCATCCACATGCCATGTACTCAGTTAACTGTCATCTCAGTTTCTTAACTAACAGTACAGGAACATCAGACTCAACAATGATACTTGACACATCCTTAATTCGTACAATGTTGATTGGAGGAGACAAAGGATTAATAGAAGATCCAGGAATCCTCTCTACAAACTAAATGTCTATAAATTCCAGGGTCATGTTGCCTGTAATACATTACAATGTTTTTTACCTCTTGGGTTTTAAAGCATCCAAGAGTTCAGAAACGGAAACCACCTTGGCAAAGACCTTCAGATGGTCATGGTATGTACACAGAGGCATTCATGTACAAACACACACACAGACCTCACCTTGTATGTACAAATCTATATACAAACACCGAGAATAACCTGCTCACTGATCATAACCAATTCTGTTTAGAGAACAAAAAGGCATACGTTTATATACAGCCAAGTATACACATCTCAGCCTTGGGCCTATTGCGGTGGTTCTCAAACATTTTCCCATCATGACACATAAGATAGATGACATTGTCACATGTGTAAAACATTCCAGCAGCTGCAGCAGATTTTGATAAAATTAAAAAAAAAATGTCTGCAGGGAAATAAATTACTCTGAAGCATGGTAATCCCCACCATGAAGAGCAATTCATCAGTGAAAGTCATTCACGCTGCCACAGCTTAGGCAAAATAAAACAGCTGCTTACCCAGCACCGACTCTACTGCCACCCCTTTCGCATCAACTCTGGGAAGTCTGTCAGAATTGTAAGTGCTGGGGAGTGCTATTATCAGGATAACAATTCATCAACTGTGTTTTATAAGCAAATTACTAACTTCCATATTTTTGCAATTAACCAGTAATGCATTACCAGCAGAGTACTTGACAATTGATCCTGATACATAGGCGTGTCTCCTGAGAGCAAGGGAAACCTGCAGACCAAAGGAAACCCGTTTTTGTATGGTCTGCAAGCTAAGAATGGTGTTTACATTTTTAGATGTTTTCGTTGTTGTTAATCTGCACCCATTAAATTAACCCATCTGTTGTTATTTTTCCATTGATTTTTAGAGAGAATGGAAAGGAGCTGGGAGATGGAGAGAGAGAAACTTTGATGTGAGAGACACTGGCTGATTGGTTGCCTCCCGAATGCACCCAGACAATGGCTTGGGATGGAGCCTGCAACCAAGGTACGTGCCTTTGACTGGAATCAAATCCGTGACCCTTCAGTTTACATAGCCAATACTCTATCCACTGAGCTAAACCAGCTAGGGCTAGATATTTTTGTAATCTAAAGAAGACTATTTGTGACATGTAAAAACTAGGTGAAATTCCAATTTCAGTGTCAACAAAGGTTTAGAGAAATACAGCCATCCGTGCTCATTGGTTGGTGCACGGTCTATGACAGAGTTGAAACAGAGAGTGCAAAGCCTAAAATCTTTTTATCACATAGCCCTTTATAGAAAAAGCTTGCTGAGCCCTAGGCTAGATCTAAGAATGATACACCACTTCTGTGGTCATCTCTCTCAAACACAGATCCTTTATGTAGACAGTAAACTTAATTACAGAAATAGTAGTAAAAACCCCTCAGGATGGAAATCCACTCGAGTTGTCCAAACTTCCTGATTTCCTTAATGACAAAAGCCAACTTAAGACAGTTATGGCTCCTGCATTTTGTCTGAAATCACATTTACCAATTCACCTTTGAGATGACTGGGGAGCAAGCAATGAAAGGGCATTGGACTCCCAAGTTAGAAGACCCGGGTTTTAGGCAAGCCACTTTTAGTGCATTGGATTAGGTGGTTTCTAAAATCCTTGCCAGCACAGGTAATTTGTGCCAAATGACTAGGCTCAGTTTTTTTCATCTGTATAATTGGATTAACAGAATATATACTTCCTATCGTTGTTGTGAGGATTAAATATGTTAATCCACACAGAGTGCTTAGAACAGCACTAAATACAAATAGCTAGATTATTCTACAAAAACACAGGTGGGTATCTCCTCTGAACCAAGTACTCTGCTAGAAAGTTGAATGCAGTGGTAAAATAGATGTTGATTCTCTTACACTAGGTGAGAATGAATGAACTTGGGAGTCTACAGGGTTTAACTCCCATGTGTCTATAAATGGATGACTCTCTGAGATGATGTGAAATGCTGTTCTCCAGCCCAGCTCTGTGAATTCTTATTTCTAGACAATGATCATTGTCAACTATGTTTGCAGGGCAAAACAGCATTCTCACTAACCATCTTTCTACTTATGTTTCAAAAAAAAATCTCATCTTAAAAAAAAGTTTCTATGCCTAATTCCACAATCTGCAAAATGTTGGATTACGAGTTCAGCGTTTGCTAAAGAGATGATTTATGGTTTGATCATAGGTGGAAGAATATAAAAATGTTAGCCAGTTTGACAATATATATGAAATACAAGTCTTCTGTTCCAAAGGAACTTGCCACAGAAGTTTATTCCTTCAACACACGTTTGTTGAGTGTCTACCACACAGTGTGTGTTATAATGATGAGTAACAAGCAATGACTACTCCTGCATAGTGGGGAGGAGCCAGCAGTTACAGTAAAGTGTGATGAGGAAGCACAGAGTGCTATAGGAGCACTTGGCAGGGACCTAAATCTCCCTAGTCCAGGGGGTTGGAAGAAGAAATATTTAAGCTGTGGCCTGAAAGATGAGCAGGAGTTCGGCAAGCACAGGAAGCGGATGGAGAATGCTTGGGCACAGGGAACATGAGAGGTAAGCAAGCAGGTCTGAAGAACTGAGAGCTGGGTCATAGCAAGTGAGGAGTGGTGACAAAAGAAGATACCGGAGGTGATCAAAGTGGCTTGCATTTTACACTAACAGCAGTGAGCAATCATGGGAGGTTCCAAGCACAAATGTGCAAAACCGGTAATCAATGGGTGAAGACTGGTAGGACCAATTTGTGAAGTAAGTAGCTCGACTTGAAATGTAAGCAGAAATGTAGCTGGCAGGGAAGCAATTAATTTATTGCTTCCCTGACAGCTACAGAGACTAGCTGAAGCCTCTCTTTAGTTTTAACCTATTTGTAATAACTGAGATATAATACACATAAGAGAATGAAACAGAAAAATATTGGCTCTCTTATTTACAACGTGGGTGCCTGCACACTCAGTATCTTCACTGCTCGAAAACCAGAATAGCTGCGTAGGTGACATTACAACCTAGCCTCGGCCATGACCAGAGGGCTTAGTTAGGCAGTGGTGCTCAGGTGGAACCAGGGACTTAGATCACATAAATCCTACCTCACGTGATGCCGTTTAACCTCTCCCCACCTACAACGAGGATTAGTTCTCCTACGTTCCTCAGAGGAGCGTGGTGAGCTGTGCAGTGTAACAGAAATATTGATGTTTTTCTTCTTTCTGTTCAGTTCAGACGAATTTGAAAGCGCTCTCCAAAGGTGGATTATCAGCTCTGACATGAATTCCAAGGATGGCATTAGAAACCACAGTCTCCAGTATTGTTTAATCAAAAAACCCACAAAGTTGGAGCAAGTTTTAAAGCAACAAGGCAAGCCAGAGGACTCCAGAGCTCTACAATGGAAATGCCTCAGCCGCAGAACCACATCCACGGATTCTTTTCTTCTAAGTGCGCTGCTAACACAGACATTTGGAACAAAGGGAACCTTTACATTCCTTTGAAAAATGAACTCCATTAAGTCAAAGCATTATTATAAATTATGCTGACTCCAATCCAATTCACAAGTCTGAGTGGATAATCTAGGTGAATTCACTTTACGGGTCATTTCTCATCTATAATAATAAAAGCATAATATGCTAATTAGACCAGACATTCTTCCGGAAGACCTACCGGACAAAGCCGGGGTTGCGATAGCCCTTTGCACGAATTCCATGCACCGAGCCTCTAGTTTTCTAATAAAAAAAAAAATCTCATCTTAAAAATGTGTCTATGCCTAATTCCACAATCTGCAAAATGTTGGATTATTGTCAAAATGCTTTAAATTTTTATTAAGATGATCTGTTATATTACTGTTTACTGATAATCATGCTCACTGTATGTTACTCTGGCAACAGAATAGGCTGCAACCACAGATGAACACCTTAATTTATAAAACAGTGGTCGAATTCTAACTGCTAGCAATGCCCATATTTTCTATCATTAACATAATTTTCATCTTCAGGATCAGTCAGCTCTGTTTCTAAGCTTTCCAACAGCAATAAAAAAAATGGATTCTCATAGCTACTCACTAATTGAGACGAAATTTCAAAGAAATATGAACCATTTTCATATTATTGTAATCTCCCCCATTCTTCCCATCAGCTGTGCAATTATCCAAAAGCACTTAAGCTTTATGGAAATTTGAAAGTTCTTCTGCCTAAAAGGCTGACTGTGAACTATGTCAATGCAGTAAAATTCTCTAGTAATTTTCCAAGTAATTCTCCTGAGCTTGGTGAACTGTGGCTGGAAGAGGAGCGGGGCTTTAGGGACATGATCCCGTGCCTAACTCTTTATCTACCTTGCTACCTGTTATCTGACCAAGTCACAAAAAGGCAGCCCCGTCTGGGTCTCAAACCCCATTCAGTAAGAAGGCAATAATAATAATATTCATCAAACCAACTCAGAGATATTGTGAAGCTCAAATATGAAAAACTTAGAAAAGTTTTTAAGTATTTTCCAAAAGTATGGGGTCATTATTAAACCATCCTCTTTGATTAGAAAAGAAGTTTGTTTTTTTTCTTCCAAAAAAGCTGAAATCATGAGTCCTTTTATTTTTAAAATAATAGAAGCTAAAATTATACTACATATTCTTTTTAAAAAATATACATATATATACACTAAAGACTTTCTAATCCACGGAATGTGTTGGCTTTGCAGCTGCGACTAAGGGGTTCCCATCAGTAAGTAGAAAGTCAGGGCAACAATGAGAAGCAAACAGAATGGAGAGGAGAAGGTCTGGTAGGCAGCCGACGGCATAAAAATGTCTTCGTACTTGTAAATACTGACAACACGCTCCGAAGTAGGTGGGGAGTCTATATCGTGTCGGGTGATAGCGCCTTTAAAAAAGAAACGAAGAGGAAGGGGCAGTTAAAGAAAAGCACATATTGAAAATGATATATTCTAACAACAGAAAAACAAAACAAAAATCTTGCGTGTTGAATACGTAAGCTGTGACTACAAAGATCTGGAATCAGGCATCAGAACTCTCAGAATTCCCTACAATTGCACATATATAATGAAGAACAGGGAAGTTAGTGAAATTTATCCAAAAAGACAAGTTCTGGTGAATCTGCACACCCACTACCAGAACAATGCTGTGGGTCTCCCCACAGCACCCCGGTTTTAGGTCTGCTACTTAGTATTGTAGGAATGCTTACTTTTAAGGTCTCTAATGAGTTTTATCTTATTGATGCCAAATGGAAAACCATACTTTGATTTCAAAGAGCAAGAGCTACTAATTGCTTTCCTCAAATAATATATTTTATATATGGATCATTAACACCCCCTGAATACACTGGACTCCCTTACAGGTGGAAGCCTCTCTCACCTTGTCTGTGGACATCAAGTGGTAGCTTGCTCAAGTTGGATGGAACACTACAGGAAGTAGGAGGATTAAAATGCCAAATAAATGTTTTTCGTTAATCCTCATTTGAGGATACTTTTTCCCACTGATTTTTAGAGAGAGTGGAAGGAAGGGGGAAAGAGAGAGAAAGAAAGAAAGGATGGAGAGAGGAAGAGGGAGAGAGAGAAAGGGAGAGAGAGAGGTGAAGAAGGAAAGGGAGAGAGGAAGAGGGAGGAAGGGGGAGGGAAGAGGGAGAGAGAGACACATCAACATGGCTGCCTCCTACAGGCGCTCTGACTGGGCCAGAGAATTGAACCTGTAACCCAGCTGCATGCCCTTGACTGAAAATCAAACCCACAACCCTTTGGTGAGTAGGCCAGCACTCTAACCATAGAACACTGGCCAGGGCCCAAATAAATATTTGAACAGAAAGGTTGTTTCTGACCTGGTTAGAAGTGGAAAGAGGAAAAGGCTGTGTGTAAAGGCTACTTCATAAGCTGATTAGAAGTGCCTGACCTCCTAACCCATATGAAATCCGTATAGGTTTCCGTATGGGTATTTATAATCCCTAGGAATAATCCATATGAAACCTGGGCTAGGGAGACTAAGGCAGATACTTCAGAGCAAATGTCTCCTTGGAAACAGGGCTCAGGTAAAGGTCCTATCTGCCAGGGAAGCTGCGCCAAACTTGCCAAGTCACTTCCCTGCCCCAGCGTCCATGCTGGCTCCTATTGGCACAAAACAAACTCCTCTGGTTGGCACGAGATTTCTCTCCCAGCAGATCCCTCCCCCCCCTACCTGATGTCCCCTGCAGACTCCTAGGCTTACCCAAGCAGTTCTAGTTCATGCCTTCCTTAGAGAACTCTAATCCACGCCGCTCTTCAAACCTTAGCTCAAAGTGTATCACCTCTGAGAGGCCTTAAGAGCATGAAACGTTTTCATCAATAGAGGTGTTAGGCCCTAGTCTGTTTGGCTCCGTGGATAGAGTGTTGGCCTGTGGACTAAAGGGTCCCAGGTTCGATTCTGGCCAAGGGCACATGCCCAGGTTGCAGGCTCGATCCCCAGGAGAGGGCGTGCAGGAGCAGTCAATCAATGTTTCTCTCTCATCCTTGATGTTTCTATCTGTCTCTCCTTCTCTCTTCTTTTCTAAAATCAATAAATTAAAACATTTTTTTTTTTAAAAAAAGATCGAGAGGTGAGAGGAGGGCGTCCGAGAGACAGGAAAAGCACAAGCGTGGCTGTGGGGTGGGAATGTGCCTGTTTTCTTTGGAGACAGTGAGAACAGAAGTCGGGAGTGATCTTACGGGACAAGGCAGGATGTGTAAGAAGGTGAATGCTGCAGCACAGCACTTTCCAGTTTGTGAAGCGATTTCAAATACTTGTTTTCATCTAATCCTTACAATCATTCTATAAAGTCGAAATTATTATTATCCCCATTTTAGATATACATAAATTGGAGTTCAGAATTTAGATGAAGGCTAGATACGGCCACCAAGGGGCAAAAACAATGCGCAAACCCAACGTTTTAGAGACCAAATCCCATCATTTGAAACGAGTTCCTTTCTCCAGGCTAAGATACGATTAATTTCCCAGGGTACTGAAAGTACCCGAAGACATAATTGCAGATCCACTGTTGATCTGGGGCATACACAAATGGGAAAGTTGTCACAAAATCTATCTGAAGGCATCCCAATGTTTTTCCAATTAGAAACAGGGGAAAAAAAGTTTATGAACGCTCCAGACCAATCAATAGAAACAATTTGAAGCAGGGGTGGGAGGAGGCAGATCAGACTGGGCAATATATAGTTTGACAGGCACCCAGTAACTCCCAGGAGCCAGAAGAGTTCTCACACAAAGACTGCATAAACTGATGAACAAAAACAGATCCAGAGACAGAGAACCATCGATCAGACTGTCAAACCTCAGAGGGAAGGTAGGGGAGGGTGGGAGTAAGGAGGAGAGATCAACCAAAGGACTTGTATGCATGCATATAAGCCTAACCAATGGACACAGACACCAGGGGAGTGGGGGCATGAGTGAGGGGGGGGGGGGAATGGGGCAATAAGGACACATATGTAATACCTTAATCAATAAAGAAGAAAAAACAAATAAACTGCAGACAAGATGTGCCCAGGCTTCTCAGACCATTAGACGGATCAGCTGGTTTTAGCAGCTGCTAAAAGGTCTCATGACATCCTCAGGTCTTTGTTGGGGAGAAGCTGGAAGAGTCTTGCCCTCCAAAGGGCAAGGTCAGCAACAGACCAAATCCATAGGGGCTTGTTAGAAATGCAGGATCTCAGAATCTCCCCAGGCCACTGGATTGTATTTTAACGATAAAGGCAGGCAATATCTCTGCACGCTAAAAATGTGAGGGGGAACGGACTGAATTACAGGGTAATTTGGTGGATTTGTGACCATCAGGAGAGGCATAAAGTGAGCACACACAAATGCCTGTCAATCTCCAGAGACCCTTTCCTGCTCAGTATTTGTTTGTTTGCATTTAGAGCATAAGGGCTAAGAGTTATCACTGACTTTGGAGACCGGCAGACCTAGGATTGAATATTAGTTTTTCATTAGTTAGTGGTAGTGCCCTGAGCCAAGTTTTCTTAGTCTCTAGAATATTACCTAATAAAAGAGAAACATGCAAATTAACCATCACTCCACTATGCCCATAGCCAATCAGAGTGAGCATGCAAATTAACCCAACAAAGATGGAGGTTGATTTGCATATGCAGGCAAGGAGCATTGTGAAGCCTGCTTTGAGGGGAAGGGGGGCAGAGGAGGGAGCTACTGGAGTTGGTGCTCCAGACAGAAGTGAGGACTTGCCAGCTCTGGGTGGCCTGGGAGCGGGGACTTGCTGGCTCACGGGTGAGCTGGTAGCAGGGACTTGCCAGCTCCCAGGCGACTGGGAGTGAAGCCAGGGGAAGGAAGGCCTATTCTTGCATGAATATTGTGCAACCGGCCTCTAGTCAGAATATAATACCTTTATGTCTCAAGGATGTGGGGAGGAATAAATGGGAGCAGGTGAGAATTAAGCACAGCCACACTCCACAGATAATAGTCAGGTGATCTGTTTCATTCAGCACTTAACTCATCATATATTATCTTGTATTATTCAAGCTACACATGTTGTATACCTTATCCATTTGAATGTTCATGTGAATGGTAAATCCATTAAAACCTGAAGGCAGGATCAGATCTCCTTTTTTTTAAAACAATTTTATCCCAAGTGCTTATCACTCTCTTGCCCAATAAATAATGAACACCAGCACAGCGGTGTGCAATGTTTAATCCAGATGCCTAAATGCAAGCTTACCTTGAATGGCTGGACCCCAAGCAAACAGATAATACCAACTCAAATGCAGGTCGACAATTGTTTCGTCTCTGGGAACATTCACGGGGCGTTTAAATCTGCAGGTGACTCGATTGTTCTCATAAACTCCTTCTTCATCCCTGGCAGGATTCCTCTGGATCTCCTTTGCCCACTGGCCTACGTTATAGAAGTGCTGTATGCGGACCCTGCCATTGTCATCATGGACGCAGGCCATGACATCATCACCACCCTGGCATGGGAAATAATGAAGAAAAAAGTCAGTCTTTTGCACATTTCTCTGCTAAAAAAAATTTCAGCCACAACTGTTTGCCTCAGTGGATAGAGCATTGGCCTGTGGACTGAAGGGTCCTGGGTTCGAATCCAGTCAAGGGCACGTACCTCAGTTGTAGGCTTGATCCCCAGCCCTGATCAGGGCTCTTGTGGGAGGCAACCAATGGGTGTGTCTCTCTCACATTGATGTCTGTCTCTCTCTCTGTGTGTCTCTCCCTTCTACTCTCTAAAAATCATTGGAAAAATATTCTCGGATGAGGACTAACAAAAATGAATACAGAAATTCCACTGAGAAACAGATATCCCATTACCTCTGTCATTTGAAATCCCACCCCCAAAATTATTTTAAATGCCATTAAAAAGTTTTCACTAAATGACCAAAGTTAACATCACAATGATTGACATCAAATGCCTCCTGATACGATATTGAGAAAGGAATATGTCACCAGCTATATAGTATTCTTGCCAAAAACACAGAAACTAATCATTAAAAATGCAATCAGACAAATCCAAATTGAGAGCCATTCTACAAAGAAAAAATTGGCCTGTACTCATCAAAAAAATCATAAAAGACCAAATATTTTAAAAGGCTAAGGAACTGTTTAATATTAAAGAAGATGAAATATACATGACAACTAATAATGTAGTGTTCCTGGACAGTATCCTGGGTCATAAAATAAAAATTTCCATAAAGAACAGTATTGGGACAATTGGCAACATTTGAAAATAGACCATATAGTGGATAATACCATCAGATCAATGTTAAACTTCGAGAATTTAATAAGTAAGTGGATTTAACCTCCAAAGTTTCCATAAAATAATAATAACAATAACAATAATAGTAATAGCAGTAGAAAGACAGAGCATGTGTGGCAAATGTTATCATTTGTAAAGAAGTTCTGGAACTAGACAGTGGCAATGGTTGCACGCTGTGAATATAATTGATGCCATTGAATTGTATATTTTAAAATGGTCAAAATGGTAGATTTTATGTAATGTACATTTTATCACAATAAAAATGTTATCAATTGGTGATTCTTATATCGTACCATCCTTGCAGCTTGTCTGTAGGTTTAAAAACTTTTCAAAATAAGTAAAAAATAATATTAAAGGTGTTCATCAGTTCTAACAAATGGTCTACTTTGTGCAGGATGTTGATAATGGGTGAGGCTACACAGGTCAATGGAAAATTTCTGTACCTGTCATTCAATTTGGCTGTGAACCTAAAACTGCTGTAAAAATAAAGCCTAACCCTGGCCAGTGGCTTATTTGGTTGAGTACTGCCCTGTACACCAAAAAGGTTATAGGTTCGATTACTGGTCAGAGCACACACCCAGGATACGGGTTCAATCCCCAGTCAGGGAGCGTATGAGAGGCGACGGATTGATATTTCTCTCTCACATCGATGTTTCTCTCTCACATCAATGTTTCTCTCTCTCTCTCTATCTATCTATCTATCTATCTCTCTCTCTTTCATCAATAAACATATCCTCAGGTGAGGATAAAAGTGAGGGGGGAAAAGCCCCATCTACTTGGGTGAAGATTAAAAAATAATAAGTCCTTCCTGCAGTCCAGGTGTGTCCTCGCCCAGCACAACTGCGGGAGACTGAAGTGTCAGGCCCAGTTCCTCAGCCCCCTGTCGTTAGAGTTCAAACCCAGACCTCTGCAGGGCCCCTCGGTAGGGGGTGTGTTTATCCCGGCCCCTTCCTTCTGGGCTTGGCTGTGTGACTTGCTTTGTGCAATGGAGTGTTAGCAGCTGTAACACGAGCAGAGGTTTGAAATGAATTTGGGTTGTCCTGGCACCTCTGTCTCTACCAGGAACATAGCATGCCTTGGTACCGTGTTTCCCCGCAAATAAGACATCCTCTGAAAATAAGACCTACTTACAGGTTTCCTTCTGAGTGAAAAATAAGGCATCCCCCCAAAAATAAGGCCCCCAGGCTCTGTCTCAGAATGAAAATTAATTAACCATAAACTGGTCGCTAGGGCCGCCCCGACTGGTGTCTAGCAACCAGTGACCTTACGCGGAGTCCTGACATCACTGCTGTGTGAATGGAGAGAAATCAGCGTGGAAACTTTGGGAAACCTAAACTGCAACAAGTTGTGACTTGGGTGAAGAATTCATGGGAGAAAATCACTGACAGCTGCATTGCAAATGCACTGTGAGCAGGCTACCTTTACAAGAAGTACTCATTGAAAGACAGTGCTATTGCTAAACATGAGAGGTTTGGTCCACTGATTCTGAAAGAAATGGAGTCACAAGAAATTCACCAGGAAATTCAGGAATTGGATTGTTATGATGATGTTCCAGAAGATGAGGACATGATTGTCACTGAATAAATGAGTAAATTCTTGATACTGTAGGATTCACAGTTTGTCTGGCTTGTGTTGACAACTACCGTACTACCGTACTGTATACAGGTAATACATTTCCTTTATTTTTCATTTAACAATAAATGTGTACCATATTCTTCTTCATGGAAAAATAAGACATCCCCTGAAAATATGACCTGGTGCATCTTTGGGAGCAAAAATTAATATAAGACACTGTCTTATTTTTGGGGAAACAGGGCAGTTGCTAGTTGCAGAATGATTAGGGGGAAAAAACCTAAATCCAACACACGGGCAGGAGCCAAACCCACCTGAGCCCCAGCCAATGCACACACATGAGCAGCAAATAAAGTCTTACAATTAAAAACCACGTGGCTTTGGAGGCTTTCCTTGCAGGATGTCTGTGGAAATGGCTGACAAACAGAGGAAGCATGAAGCATCTGTGTTCTCAGAACCATCCCTGCCTTCCTCGTTTAAGCTAGCTTGAATTTATTTTAACTTGCAACCAGAGAGCCATGCCAATATCCTCATTATCCTGCCTCGCTGAGTTCCTGTGCTTTGCGATGCTTTGCAAAAGCAACCAAATGCCAGAAATTCGCTCCTTGGCTTTGGAAGCAGCGATGGCAGCCTCACCATGCCCATTCGCTAAACCCTAGCGTTCTCTAACCTCTCAAGTCGCACAGCGAGCGAGAGAGAAAAATAAGCTTCCGTCGTGAGGTGCGTCTCACCATTTTCCTGTCCGAAGAGAATCCGACTGCCACCCAGCCATCTGTGTCTGCACTCAGCTCGAATTCCACATCGGCCCCTATGATCCGGTAGCTGAGGAAGTAGTCACAGGTCTCTGCATTGCAGCCTGGTTTTCCGTATCTATAAGGGACATCGAAACAGACATGACTCAGGAGGGGAGAGGGGGTCCGTCCAAGAGATGGTGATGGAAAGAGGTTAGACTTTGAGTGGCGAGCACACAATGGGATGTGATGGTAATTATACAACGTACCCCTGAACCTTATGGGATGTTATTGATTAGTGTTACCCCCCAATAAATTTAATAAAAAACAGACACGACTCCTTCCTATTCTTATTTAAAATACGTTAAAAGGACATGAATGAATCAGGCAGGATGCTAAGCAACATTACTGAATAAGTTAGTTCTTTGCTTCCTGGGCTCTCAAAATACAGTTTCAATCAGTTGGGAGGGACCTCAGAGACGAGCTGCTTCACTTTATCTACATGTTAATAGGGGCCCAGAGATGGGAAGGCCATGTGCCTCCTAATAAACGTGGGCATATTCTGTGTCACGTGACTCTTCTTCATACAGCCAGTTGGTTAGGAATAGACAACGATGCCAAAGGCAGCACGGTCAACACGAAGAATGCTCCCGTGTCCCAGGCCTTTGAGGCTGGACACTGGGGCGGCTCTCGGAATCAGGCCACATCCCCGCCGAAGGTCTGAAGGAGCACAGGCCCCCGGTTAGGATGGGCTGCATGCAATTCCGGTTCTGTCCCCGAGAACTAAAGCAACGTCTCAAAGTTATCCAACTCACAGGTCTACCAACCTAAAGCATCCCTTAGTTTTGCCACAGTCATCCACTTTGATCTTGGCGAATGGGTCCACAGGAGGAGCGGTAGGGAAAGGGTAACCTGGACGGTGAGAATACATAATGGTTAGAAAGTCCAGTCACAACTTTTCCCCCGAGAATTAGAAAACAAAACGACACATTTACTATTTTCTATCACACCCATCCAGATGTAGACACAAGGCCTCAGAAGAGGGCCCCGTGGAAGCCCAATCACCCTCTGCGTGCGAGGAGAATACAGGGTACACATCCTTGAACTGAGCCTTACATGTTAGCGGAGAATAAGTGATGTTTCCCTCATTTTACAGGCAAGGAAACTGAGGCACGGAGAGGGGGCATAATTTCCTATGAACACCGGCTCACCACTGTGACCTGGGAGCTTAAAAAAATCACAGTTTTAATTCAATACACATGCTCTAAGAGAAAAAAAATAGCCGTGGCCAGTGTGGCTCAGCTGGTTGGGCATCAATCTGTGCACCTAAAGGTCACTGGTTTGCTTCCGGGTCAGGGCACGTGCCCAGGTTGCAGATTTGATCTTCAGGGTGTGGCAACCCACTGATGTTTCTCTCTCACATCGATGATTCTCTCTGTCTCTCCCTCTCCCTTTCTCTCTCTCTAAAAACAATAAAAACATATTTAAAAATTTAATGCCCAGGGGGCCGTGTGCCCCGGGTGAGCCGTGTGTCCCAGGGGAAGCAGTGGGACCCAGGGGGGAGGGGCGGTGTGAACCAGAGGAGGAGTGGACTCTATTAGTGTGGTCCTGAGATAGTCACTATAAAACAAGCAGATTGTCAAATGACAGCGGGGAGGGGAAGGAGACCTGGGGGGAGATAAGAGAACAACCGAAGGACTGGTATGCATGAATATAAGTACAACCAACGAACACAGAACTCTGGGGAGGGAGGGCATGAATGGGAGGTGGGGGGAGGGCAATGGTAAGCTATGTACACATATAATACCTTAATTTAAAAAATCTAAAAATAAATAAATAAAAATTTAACAATGACTATATTCAATACTAGAGGTTTTCCATTTATATATGTGATAACGGAATTTTTCCATCACTGCGCACTTCCCTTTTTCACTAAGCTGCATATAACATTTTCATCTCTCACTAAATGCTTTTACACACATCATTTCTAACAGCTGTGTATTTCTCTTGCAACACTACCTGGCATCATAATGCATTAAAACATACACCGAAGGGCAGGCCTGCATTGTGCTTCCCAGTTTGTAACAAAAATAATTTTCTCCTAGACTGTTTCCTCAGTGTACGAAGGAGCCAAGTGTGATTCATCTTGTATTCTCTGCCCTGCATCAGGCCTAGCACTGGCCACTGGACAAATGATAGGATAGACAAATGAATGAATAAAATCACCCTTTCGCATTAGGAAAATAAAGACACATTTGAAAAAATTACTGTCTTACTAGTTTTTCGTTTTCACGTTATTTTGATGTCGTTTCTTTTTTTATTTGTTATGGGTTTTTTTGTGTTATTGGTTTTTTTTTTTAACTGTGATTGTGTTTATTTTGTTCTATGAATTATCCTTTAAGGAAAAAATAACAGCCACTGGACTGCATTTTCCTGGCACACAATAGAGTATTTTGGGCAGGGGAGGGGAACCTTTTTCTGCCAAGGGCCATTTGGATATTTATAACACCATTCAAGGGCCATACAAAATTATCACCTTAAAACAATTAGCCTGCTCTATTTGGTCAAAGATTTAATTAACTCACCCCTAGTACCTTGGCAAGGCCTGCCTTAGATGAGGTTTTTATTTTCCTCTTCATATTTATATATGCCGAATGCTGCAAACTACGCTGAGCCTCTTCATAGGGACATGGAAACATAGATGAGAAACATCATTGATTGGCTCAAATCCAAAACCCAAGCATGTGCCCGGACTGGGAATCAAACCAGTGACCTCTTGGTTCATGGGTCAATGCTCAACCACTGAACCACACCAGCTGGACTTGGTGCTATTTGTTTTCTCTTTTTTTGCTAAAATAAAAACTTAGATTGAGACCAAATAATATTGGTTTAGGGCAGTGGTCGGCAAACTCATTAGTCAACAGAGCCAAATATCAACAGTACAACAACTGGAAATTTTTTTGAGAGCCAAATTTTTTTTAAACTTAAATTTCTTCTAATGCCACTTCTTCAAAATGGACTCTCCCAGGCCGTCGTATTTTGTGGAAGAGCCACACTCAAGGGGCCAAAAAACTGCATGTGGCTTGCAAGCCACAGTTTGCCGACCATTGATTTAGGGCAAAAAATTCGCCTCCCTTTTCCTTCTTCTCACATGTGCCCTGAAAAACTTCCAATAACTCTTCTGTTGTGGAGACCAATGAAGCCACTTTCTCTCCCTTCAGATATCTCTGTAATACAAGAGGTACTTATTTTCGTGGTTGCTTTTTTTCCCTTTCAGGTTCTCAATATGGTTTTGTGGTTTCCATCCCTGTCTTACTCTCAGATGCCATCTATTCCTTTCCTGTAATCTCTTGAGCCCGTTTTGCCATCCTCCGCTGAGTGGTTAATGGCTTCTGGTTTGCTATTTATTGCCTCTAATTAACTGCCTGGATCACAGCCCTCAGGTATTAATGTAGTCCTCGAGTCCTTGATATTTTAACCAGAAATTATCTGCTCAGATCTCTGAGAGCCCCTGCCTCAGCATCTGCCTCTTTCTGGACTGTGAGAGTCTTCCTTTCCGCTCAGCGGAGTCACATCATGAGGTAAAGCTGTCCTGGGACTTTGGTAAATGGAAAGCCACACACACACACACACACACACACACACACACACATACACGGAGCCTGTTTAGCAAAGCGTTCACCAAGGCACTCCTCCACTCAGCAACCAGCGGGTCTCAACTGCCTACCTGCCAATCCCCTCTGCTCAAGTTCACTCAGGAAAGTATCCCATCCCGCCTGTCCCTCTGCACTTCCTAGGCACCCTCCGCTCCAGGCAGGCCGGACAGCTGGCACACCTTTTCTTTTTTTTTTTTTTAATACATTTTATTGATATTTCACAGAGGAAGGGAGAGAGATAGAGAGCTAGAAACGTCGACGAGAGAGAAACATCGACCAGCTGCCTCCTGCACACCCCCTACCGGGGATGCGCCCGCAACCAGTGTACATGCCCTTGACCGGAATCGAACCCGGGACCCTTCAGTCCCCGCAGACCGACGCTCTATCCACTGAGCCAAACCGGTTTCGGCAACACACCTTTTCCTTAAAGCCAATCGACAATCCCATATAGCTCTCTGCTACTTCCTGGCTCAGTGGTCGGCAATTAGTCAATAGAGCCGCGGTTTGCCAACCTCTGTCCTGGCTGAATGACTTTAGCTAAAATATCTAAATCTTCTGCGGGTCAGTTTTCTTCACTGGAAAGCAGAGAAAACTGTAGTATCTAAGTCAGAGCATTGCTGTAAAGATTAAAGTTAATCTGTCAAAGGTACTTAAAACAGTTCCTGGCACGTAGGAAGCCCTTATTAACAATTAGCTCCAATTAGTGTTATCATTGGGCTAGATTCACGGGGGATACAGAGATAAATTAGTTATAGATTATCTTTAAAGATATAGATTGTTTTTATAAATTACTTATCTTTTTTTGTGCTTTATTTTTCTATCTCGGTGTCAGTAAAAGGTTCAGAGATCATAAGCTATCTCCTGCCCATAAAAAGTATATATACAGTGTTTCTACTTTTTCTTTTTCACTGAGCAAGGTGATTGATACTCTATTTGTTCAAACCAAAGAACAAATGAAGAGAGACTATAAATGAAGAAGTGTGTGTATGTGCGTGTGTGTGTGAGGGGTCTTTTTATTCTCAGATAGTAATTGTAAGGGGGAAAGCATGGAGGTAACATTTGCATCCCGAATGTTTGTGTGTAGGGCGGTGAGTTAAGTAGCTGCATGCAAAATGCAGTCGATGTAGGAAAAATATAAGCAGATGGAGGGAACTCTGCCCTTCCAGGCCCTGCTCTTCTCTCTCCTGCCTCACCAGCTCTTTCCCAAGACAGGAAAACCTGTGATCTGAACTCAGTGGTCAGGAGTGCATTGACTGGGCCACGTCTTACAAGTGGTCAGGTCACTGCGCCTGAAAGACAGCAACCAAGTATGGTGTTATCCCCTTGTCCTTCCTATGCAGGACATGGGCCCAAAGGCAGGCCAGCACCGTCACCCGTGTGGCCATGGAAAGACTCAGGGTCTGTTCCTCAGGCCTGGCCTAGGAGTCTTAGCAGCTGGGAGGAGAGAGCAGGAGGCTCGCTTTAATTAACCCTAAGGCCGTGGTTGGCAAACTACCGCTCACGAGCCACATGCAGCTCTTTGGCCCCTTGAGTGTGGCTCTTCCACAAAATACCACAGCCTGGGCGAGTCTATTTTGAAGAAGTGGCGTTAGAAGAAGTTTAAGTTTTTTTTTTTTTTAAAAATTGGTTCTCAAAAGAAATTTCAATCGTTGTCCTGTTGATGTTTGGCTCTGTTGACTAATGAGTTTGCCGACCACTGCCCTAAGCCAACACCCAGCTCAGTTCTTGTCTTTGCTGTTGTGTGTTTGTTTTTGAGAGAACAACCAGAATAGGCTATTTAGCCATAATTATGTGGTAATTTGTTTTACATTCTACTGTTGTTCTAAACACCACACAGATTCTGGGCTAAGAACCTTAAGATAAAGAGGGATGCTGGTAAGATTCAAGTCCTAAGACCCTATTCAAACTTCTGGCCGCACGTGCAGAATGAGTGAGAGGGACAAGCAATCTGGGGATCTGTATACATATTGCATGCCCTGCTGCTCCTGGGCAGTCCCCCCACCTAACTGTCCCCCCTCTTCTGTCTCACCAAGTCTTCCTTACTTCCCAGCTAACTCTGTAAAGCCTTCCTATGGCTGCAGCCCACCCGATGTTCATGCTCATGAAGCCGTCTGGGTTATACAACTAACCTTATTCTCTCTGGACAAACTGACATAGAGCATCTGATCTTGTTCTTCATTTATTAGGTCCGTGTGCCCAATGAGAATATAAGCTTTCACGTGCCACATCTGAGTTACCTGGCAGTGGGACAGGCCGACTATGAACAGAATAAATATGTTTTAGATGCTTTCAGAAGCAGATGGACTTTGGGATACTTGTTCTTTTCCAGAGTAAAAGATTCTGCCTCTGCTTGTTGTGCTTCCCCTGCCTCCCTCCCCCCTATTCTCTCCTCCCTAGCCATATGGCTACCCAGCTAGAAGACTACATTTCCCAGCCTCCTTTGCAGCTAGGGCATATAATTATGTTCTGGACCAAAGGAATGTGAGCAGCAGTGATCTGTATGGCCAGCTTAAGAGGAAACTGCTTGCCCCCAACTTCCTTTCTTCTCCTTTCCTCAAGCTTGAACAAGGACATGCAAGCAACTCAACTTCCACACAGAGGAGGACCAAGTCTTAGGAGCTGATGGAGCCATCAGATGGAAGGAGCCTGAGTCCATGAATGATGACCTTGTGGGTCAGAGCCGTCTCACCAGCTCAGACCAGCCTGACTCATGTGAGGCAAAAACAAACCAGCTTACTTAAGCCACTGTATATTGAGGACTCTGTTTCAGCAGTTAAGCCTCTGCCCAACTAACATATTTTCCCAAGTCCATTCTCTCCATCTTCCTTAATACACTAATTCCAATATTTTACTTGTACTTATTACTTCCCAGCTAAAAGGCTACACATCCCAGCCTCCTTTGCAACTATGAGTGACCACACGACTAAGTTGTGGCTCAGTAGGATTGTTATATGGGACTTCTGCATAATCTCCTTATAGTCAATGATCTTCCCACTTCCTCTTTCCTACTGTCTCCTCTAGAAAGTGAATATAATGGCTGGAGATCACACAGCCATTTTGGCCCATGAAGTCACACGCTGAGAATTGTGAAGAAGCCCTAATGGGTTTGGCTCAGTGGATAGTGCATCAGCCTGCGGACTCAAGGGTCCCAGGTTTGATTCCCGGTCAAGGGCATGTACCTTGGTTTCAGGCACATCCCCTGTAGGGGGTGTGCAGGAGGCAGCTGGTTGATGTTTCTCTCTCATCGATGTTTCTGGCTCTCTATCTCTCTCTCTTCCTCTCTGTAAAAAATCAATAAAATATATTACAAAGATATCTATCTATCTATCTATCTATCTCTCCCTCCCCAGGGTCTCTGATGACCGGTTCTGGGCTGCCTACCTCCAGATTTCTTTTTATGACAGAGAAACTTCTATCTTATTTAAGCTATTAACCTTCATTTGGTGTAGGTAGCTAAACCTAATCCGCAGCAACAGATATATCCAGTACATATTAGTTGCTGGGACACACATTTCAAATCCTAAATATATACTTTATTTTTATTTTTGTTTATTTTATTTTTCAAAATCTATTTTATTGATTTTTCACAGAGAGGAAGGGAGAGGGATAGAGAGCTAGAAACATCAATGGGAGAGAAACATCGACCAGCTGCCTCTTGCACACCCCCCACTGGGGATGTGCCCACAACCAAGGTACATGCCCTTGACCGGAATGGAACCTGGGACCCTTCAGTCCACAGACCGACACTCTATCCACTGAGCCAAACCGGTTTCGGCTATTTATTTATTTTTTTCACTACTCCTCTTAGCAGAAGAAAATGACTACTTCCCAAATGCCAGGGAAAGAGGCCAGCTCCCCTTCTGGGCAGAACCACTGGCTTTGTGCTCACCGAGGCATCCCCACGGGGCGGTCTAGGGCTGGCACACCCCATCTCCGGGCCCAGCAGGCCCCGCAACCGTGGCTCACACCAGGGCACCCTGACAACCAAGTAGAAAAGGAGGGGACGGAGGCGGGGAGGGAGAAGGGGCCCAGCGCAGGCGGCGGGGCAGGGAGCCCGCACAGAACGCGGGGAGGTCAGGGCGCTCGTCCCTGCGAATCTGGGTCAGTATTTCCTCGCGGGGAGGAAATCGTACGGCAGCATCGCTTTTGAGTCTGGATTTCTGCTTTCCGCCGGCTGCTCCGATCTCACCCAGGCCAGGCCAGAGGGCAGCCTCCCCGACTAACGGCCCCGTCCCCCCGCATCCCCCGCCCCCCATGCACACCTGACCGAGAGGGTGGAGGCCAGGAGCTGAACACGGGGGTGGGGGACTTGGCTGGCACCCTCCCCCGCCCGGCCTCAGTTTCCCCACCTGCAAAGCGGACAGCTCTGTGGGACGCGTCACCGGGCTCTCCGCCCGGCGGGAGCAGCCTCCAGGCGCATCCTTTGCAACATCCCACCCTCACCCCCACCCCCCGCCCCCCCACCCGGGGCGCCCCCCCGCCCCCCTCCCCCGCCCCCTCCCAGCCTCACCCTCCTCCGACAGGTAGCGCAGGTCGTAGAACTCCCCGGCGAAGGTGCCGTAGGAGGAGTCGTGGCGCCGCCCCGCTTCGTCGGCGCCCGCGTCGCCCCGCACGCGGCCTCGGGGTCCGCGGCCCCCCGGCCCCGCGCCGTCGTCCCCGGGGCTGGCGGCGCAGGCGGCGGGCCCCGCCAGCAGCAGCAGCAGCGGCAGCAGCGGCAGCAGCCAGAACCGCGGCGCCCGGAGCCCCCCGCTCCGCCCCGGCGGCCGCGCCATCGCCGCGCACCGACCCCTCGGCCTGGCCGCTCGGGCCGCTGCGGGGGCGCCGCGGGCGCGGGGCCGGGACCTCGCCGCCGCCGCCGCCGCCGCCAGCGCGTCCCCCGCCCGCAGCCCGCGCAGCCGCGGAGCCGCCTCCCCGCCTCGGTCTGCGCATCCTCGCCGGGGCCCGAAGCCTCTCCCGCTTCCCCCCTCCATCCCGTCCTCCTCGCCCGCACTCTCCTTCTCCTCCGCTGCCCCGTCCTTCCTCCCGGCTCCCCTTCCTCCTCCTCCTCCTCGCCCTGCGCGCGGCTCCCACGGCCGCGGGGGTGGCCCTTCCCGGACTTGCTCTTCGGACCGCGGTCCTCAGCTCGGCAGCTCAGCACCCCCAGTTTGTGAGCGGCCCTGACCTCTGATCTCGCCGCACTGCAGGCTCGGGACTCCGGGTCTGCATTTCCCCAAAGTCCTCCCCCCCCCCGCCCCCAAGACCCCAAATGCACGCGCAGGTGTCAGAAGGGCTCCCCTGGAAGGTTTACCTGGGACGCACCTTGTCAGAACCGCTGCCTCCCTCCCCCACCTTGTTCACACACTTTCTGGTTTACATAAAGCACTTACTGTACCCGTTATGGCCTGGCATCATCACAGGAGGAGACTGAAATAGCAAGATCCCCACCCACTGTAGGTGAACCGAGGGGCCCAGAGCCAGGGGGGACACTGGAGGCCAGCTCTTTGGGCTTGGAGGCACCCGCTTCCTCTCCAGACTCCTGGAGTGTGGCATAGGCAGAGGCTGCCGGGGCCTCTGCAGCACCCCCTCTCCCCCCTTTCAGAGCGAGGCAGCCGCAGGCAGCAAGCTTTATACCAGGCCCGATGGCCACCA
Source organism: Vespertilio murinus (assembly GCA_963924515.1). Lineage (NCBI taxonomy): Eukaryota > Metazoa > Chordata > Mammalia > Chiroptera > Vespertilionidae > Vespertilio > Vespertilio murinus. The sequence goes on from OZ004708.1 coordinate 167,412,094, forward strand.
CGCTGAATGCTCAGCTCCCTCAACCCCATTCCTGCTGCTGGCAGTTCACTTAGGTTGTTTATTCAGCCGGCCCTTTGTTCACACGGAGCACGTAACTGCGTGCCAGACCCCGGGGGTTCTTCCGGAGGGGTGGTTCTGGAATGATAACATATCCAAACTCAGCTGTCTTCCGCCAGAAAACACCGAGACAGTGCCTTTTATGCTGGTACTGCAGAGTCAGCGTTTTTGCCTGCTTTTCTTTTTTTTTTCTTTCCGTTATTCTTTCTTGCATGGACAAATAAAATAATGACGGAGACAGAAAAGCATGGAGAGCTTCCAAATGCGGACCCAGAAGTCAGCTTGAGTGGAGTGGTGACCTCCACGATGGCCAGGAAGTTTAAATAAGATGGTGTAGGCAAGAATTAATAGGGCTAAAGGCTACTAGCGGCGTGAATGAAAACAAAAGGTTGCGAAATGCAAACATTCAAAAAGACACCAGTGACTGCAGGGGAGACGGGAGAGAGTGCTGGTGGAGAAACAGTGAAAAGAGCTGTGAGACTCGGGGATCAGATGTTTGCTCTTGGGTATCAGCTGACATTGTCAGGGGGATGCTCAGTTAGAGCTTAAATATGTTTGTCCTGACAGGTGGATCAGGTGTAGTAGTTCATGAAACCCTTCGCTTCGCGAGGTCTCCCAATATAGCAGCTGTTGTAAGAGGTCAGATTTATTGCTTGAAAAAGGTAAGATGAACTACAACTATTTAACAATCAAAACAAAGAGACTTTGCCTCCCCCCAAAAAACAAACAAACAGCTTTGTAATGTATAAAATTCTAAAACACAGAAAAAGGCAATCGATTGAAAAATCTATAAACATGTAATGCTAAAAAAACAAAAAAACCATGAAAACCCTACTTCTTAAAAATTGAAATTCCTTTCTTTTCTTCACCTGTTCACCAGGGAAGGTACAGTCAGTTTTAAATGAATCGACATTTAGAAAAAACCCCACAGCCAACCAAAAACAAACACACGTCTGATTTCAGTGTTGATTCTCTGGTTTGGGAACCTGAGCTTGTTATCTATTGCTGTTTTATTCCCCATTTTTTCTCTTTTGTGCACATTTTCTGGGAGGAAACTTTCCCTGGATATTCTGAGACCATGGGCTCAGCAAGAGCCAGCTAGGACCTAGAGGTGAACCTGAGCTTAATTTCACTTTTAGAAGAAACCACCTTTATTTTCTCTTCTCATCAAAGCCACTTCACTACAACTTTTTCTTCCGTTATAAAAACTCTCCCGAATCAGTGCTGCATCTCAGTATCTGACCAGTAATGGATGTGCCCGTGCTCTGTCTAGTAATAAATGTGATTTTTCCATTTTTGATCCTGACGGCTTCTCCCAAGTTAAACAAAAGTTCCCAGGTTGCCAGAACCGGTTTGGCTCAGTGGATAGAGCGTCGGACTTCGGACTGAAGGGTCCCGGGTTCAGTTCCGGCCAAGGGCATATACCATGGTTGCGGGCACATCCTCAGTAGGAGGAGTGCAAGAGGCAGCTGGTCGATGATTCTCTCTCATCGATGTTTCTAACTCTCTATCCCTCTCTCTTCCTCTCTGTAAAAAATCAATAAAATATGTAAAAAAGTTCCCAGGTGACCAAACTATTCCAGTCTCAGCTACACACCCAAGAGAATGGAAAACATATATTCACCCCAAAACTTGTACACAAATGTTTGTATTATTCATAATAGCCAAAAAAATGGTGGCATCCCAAATGTCTGTCAACTGATAAATGTATAACAAAGGTGTGATGTTCATACAAGTGAATATTACTCAGCCATAAAAAGGAATGAAGTACTAACAAACCTTGAAAACGTTGTGATAAGTGAAAGAAACCAGACACAATGGACCAGATATTGTGTGATTCCATGTATACGAAGCATACAGAATAGGCAAATCCTCAGGCAGAAATTAGGAACAGAAAGTAAATCAGTGGTTGCTAGGGGATGGGAAACAGGTCGTGATTCTAGATATGGAATTTTTTGGGGGGGATGATGGGAAATGTTTTGGATTTAGTGGTCATGTTAGCACCATGTTGCAAATATACTAAAAACCACTGAATCTGTACACTTTAAAAAATGGTAATGGTCCGAAACCGGTTTGGCTCAGTGGATAGAGTGTCAGCCTGCAGACTGAAGGGTCCCAGGTTCGATTTCAGTCAAGGGCATGTACAGGGGGTGTGCAAGAGGCAGTTGATCGATGTTTCTTTCTCATCCATGTTTCTAACTCTCTATCCCTCTCTCTTCCTCCCTGTAAAAAAATCAATAAAATATATATTTTTAAAAATGGTAATGAGATTTCAAATCTTTTTCTTTTTAAATAGTGATCTTTGAGATGGTGAAAGAAAGGTAAAGATACTAGAATATTCCTGTGCTATTTGGGAAATATGAAATTTGGGGTGCATTCAGGTAGGATCTTTGGAATGCTCCAAGACCTAGTTTTAAAATTCTTCAAACATAAGAAAGATGCTCCTGCACAGTCTACAGTCCACAGACCCTGTGGGTCGCCGGCTTCCCGGGCCCCTTGCACTCACCCCCACGCCCATCAGGAGTCAGTGGCCCACAGTTTGGGGCCCTGGAGTGATGATGTCAGCAAGCTGACTTCCCCACCCTGGACATGACGTGTGTGTTGCTGATTGCCCACCCTGGACATAACATGTGTGTTGTGTGACCATATGGTGCCACTGTTTTTGGTTTTAAGTATATAAAACAGATGAAGGGACTGTACCAATTTACTTTCTTCCCCCCCCCCCCCCCCCCGTGAACCCACCCACGCCAATGTCTTCTGCTCAGCCCCCAGTGCCAAACACCCGGCATACGTTTATGCAGGCAAATAACCAGGACAGACTGTTGAAACAATGGAATCCTCTTGATTTTACTGATTAGAGTTGAGCTGCCAAAGGTACTGGGTTTTCATACACAGTAGTAGCCAATTTAGTTTGTGGTCAGACTTCTGCCACGTCTGTGACATCCACCTTCGGACACATCCGTGAACCCAGGGGGACGCGGGGAGGACGAAGCAGGAGACGCCGAGGCTCCTGGAAACAGCGGCTGGGAAAGCCCATGCATCCCTCCTCAGCAGCAGAGCCAACCTGACACCACGTGACACAGGCGTTCCTGGCCCCCGCGAGAGAACTTCCGGTGTTTGCCCCGAAAGGTTCCCACCAGAGAGCAGGAGGTGAAGAGCAGGAGACTCCGAAAGCTAACAGGTTAGGGGAGGAGGAGGAGGAGGGCGCTGGATTGGCAAGAGCGGGCCAGCCCAGACACAGAGAGCTCCCCCATGGAGTTCAGAAACACATTTGGCATCATCGTGTGCACAAGAGAAAGCACGGCGAAAGCTGTGTTATAGGTACAGCCAGGGGTCATGGAGCACAGGGATTAAAAGGTCCCTAATACACCACGTTGCCCCAGGTGGCTTCACCAGCAGAGCAGACATCAGTAGAAGCTCATCAATGCGATGAGTACAACAACAGCCTGTGAAAGGCAGAGCCAAGCCCTGCACATTCTGGTAGCTTCTAATGACATCACGGCACCACGAAGCCAAGTACAAAAGCGGGGGGCTGATGTTTGCAAGGATGACCGTGACTCATCGAGAAAAGGTGAAATACTCTCCGGTGTACTCTGTTTACTAAGGCAGGGACGTGTGTGTGTGTGTGTGTGTGTGTGTGTGTGTGTGATAACATCTTAGAAAGATTTCCCTCAAAAAATATGAATATTTTAAAGAGTCAGCACTTCAGGGGTTAATCCTCTGTTATCTGAATAGTTGCTTGCATGCCTCCCTTTTACAACAACAACGCTAGTAAACAGAGGCATTGCTCTTTTTAAATAAGCATTAGTATCAAATTATTGGCACCATTCAGTTTTAAGTACAGGGACAGGAGAGCAAACTCATACAGCACAACGTAAAAAGTACAGTTCTAATACAAACATAGGAGATCAGTTCCACTTAACAAGCGGTCTTAAGAAAGGGGTGGACACTTTACGCACAAGTAAATCATCACCTGGAAAAAGTGCTCGGCCTTGCTAGCAATTAACGAAATAAAACAACCTTTCGAGAACAATTGCACACACCTATCAAACTAGCAAAAAAATAAATTAAAGTGGCCAACACCCAATACTGGCAGAGCTATTGGTAAATAGAAATGCTTATACATTGCTGGTGGCATCGTAAATTGTAGGAGTTCAAGCATTCAGAGGGGATCGAGGGGGGGTTGACCTTTACGGTCCTTCCAACCCAACGATGGGATCTTTCTAGAAAGCAATCTGGCAAGAAAGCAAGAATTATACAATACTTCATGCTCTTTGACCTTACAATCCGTCTTTGGAGATATTCCCAGGGGGACAATCCAAAGGAAGGATAATTTTTTCTTTTTTTACAAAGACATTCATAGCAGCACTATTTATAAGAGTGAAACACTTGGGCTATCACTCAAATACCTAAGAATGGGGAGAAGTGAGGTTAACCATGTTATATGGATAGAAAGACGTTTAAGTGGGTGAGAGCAGGATCTGTCTCGGAAAAGAGAAGGTATGTGTTAGGTGGAGAACAGCCAAAGGGTGTGTACACACCGGTCATACGTAAAAAAAAGGTGTGCGTATTCATTGAGAAAGCTCGGGAAACAGTTTGGAGGGCTAGTTTGTGGCCAAGGGGGTTCCTTTATTCCCACAAAGTTGTTCAAGTGCATAATAAAAATTTAAAAACACATTTCTGGAAACTTACAAAAGGAGAGCAGAGTTTCTTCTGGTCAAGGCTCTAGCAACAGGATAGGAATTGATCAACTTGAGAAATAATTCTCCTTTGTGGAACACCCCAATGAATCCTGATATCGAATCATCGTAATCGTGTAAGGATTTTTAGAATTTAAGCTATAATTTCCTACTTTGGGTTCAATCGTAAATTCTGTGTATCCCAAATGGTATCGTATTTAACAAAGTCACAAGTGAGATTATGTTTCAGATTAAGCGGAAGTGCCTCGAGTTCTGGTGATCGCAACTTTCCTTGTCAGTTCACCTACTCGTGTCTGAATAAAAATGAATGTTCAAGACTTTAAAAGATCTGTGTATTTACCAGTGTAAATGAAAAACCAGCAATAAAGTATTATTCTCTCGTTAAAAATGACTCTTTAGCAAACAGTCAAAGCTTGGTGTAAGTTTTGATCATACAAAATCACATGACTGAGATTGATAGCAAAGGATTCTGCGCCTTAGCAACGCCTGTGGTTATCAATGACTACAACACCACAGGTACTTCTGAAAAGGAATCCCCATTTTTTCCATTTTTCTTTTTTTCCCCTCCGCCAAGACTTACAATCCCGTCTCCACTGCATGGAGTAGTAGAAAAACTCTAATACTCGGGAGACATTAAAATAACTTTTCCAATGAAAGCCAAGCCAGATGTTGGCTCCCACTACCCATGGGGACCTGGGCGAGCAGAGCACACATGTGCATGTTGTGCTAGAGTGAGCACACAAAGCCCGAAGAAGGAAAATGACAGAAGGCACCACGCCGTCCTCCAGGCAACAAGGGGAGAAGTCACAGTTCGGTCATCAACAGTCTTTTCATCATCTTCTCTCTCTCCAGTTCCTGCCGGAGCGTCTCTGCACTGAAAGAGAGAGTAGGTGACAAGACAGTTAGATAAAGCCTCGGAAATCACCAGAGCGGACTTGCTGACGTCGTCACCCAGATTTGTTCTTGGTTGTAGTTCTTGACTTTCTCTGTCTGGCTCCTTCAGGACCCCCCAGATTTGCTAGCATGACAATGACTTGAAATTGTCTGGCTACCGATTGGCTTCCTCCTCCAGACGGAGAGTTCCTCAGGGACAGACTGTATATATGTATGTGTGTGTGTGTGTGTGTGTGTGTGTGTGTGTGTGTGTGTGTGTGTGTGTATTATTCGGCTTTGAACCCCCAGAGCCTAGCACAGGAGCTGGTGCACAGCAGCCTCTCAGGAATGGTCTTTTGAGTGATTGGGGAGATGTTCAGAGGTCAGGCTTCTTTAAATCATGCTTTCAATTGGTCTCGTGTGCACTTTCTCCTACAATTCCCTCCTATGTTTTAATAAGTCAAACTGAATTAAAACTGGCTGCTTTAAGAGATTGCTTCCAACTTCCTGGCCCTCAGGCCCAGTTGCCTATCTATGGAATCGGTCTCCATAGATACTGTTTACACACACACACACACACACACACACACACACACACTCGTTTAATGTCTGTCTCCTCTTCCCCAACACTAAACTGTAGGACTTCATAAAGGTAGGACTTTAACCTATTTTGTTCACTGTGCATCCCTAGCACCTCAAGTACTGTCTAGCTTTGAAGGCACGTCAACAAGCCCAGAAAAAAATGAATGAAAGGATGAATGGCTGGGTTGCAGACATCACACACGCAGTGACCCGAAGGCCTGTGCCTGGTCTCCCTGACCCACCTGGCTGCCAGAGAAACAGGCTTCCGAGTGGTGTAGACGGTCTGCACTGTGGAGATGGTCTCTGTCAAAGGCCTCAGGGTCACTGCTGGGATCAGCGGGGAAGACTGGCCAGGGCAGCACTGTAATTTACTGTCTCTAAAGTCGGCCTGGAGAGGAAACGGGAACGAGGGAAGCGATCTCAATTTAGGTTTCCTGGCACACTGCCAGCTGCTCCCTAAGCCATACCATGCAATTCCTGTTACTTTTTGATAACAGCTAAACTCAATCGTCACTTACGTGTCATCCTTGCGCAGGGGCCATGCTAATCTTCTCTGTATCGTTCCAATTTTAGTATATGTGCTGCCCCAGCGAGCACTCAATCGTCACTTATTAAATGATTTTACGGTGTGCCAGACACTATGCAAAGTGCTTGACCCACATTACCTCCTGGCAATGCTGTAAAGTGGAGATCATCTTTCATCACATCTTAGACCCCATCAAAAATGCACCCTTTTTTCCAGGCGACCAATCAAACTTTGTCCCACCCCCCATTGTAATGAGTTTTTTATTTAGAGATGTTAGAAGGTGAGGGAAAAAATGTGCATCTTAGAACGGATTTTATGGAAAAAGAAAGTGAGGCTCCAGAGAGGTTAAGAATCTTCCCAAGGTCACACAGGGTGTGTTAAGAACCGGTATTTAGAACCAGGGTGAGCTGGCTCATAACTGGTGTCTTTCTTTTTTTCTTTTTAAATATATTTTATTGAGTTTTTACAGAGAGGAAGGGAGAGGGATAGAGAGTTAGAAACATCGATGATAGAGGATCATCGATCAGCTGCCTCCTGCACACCCCCTACTGGGGATGTGCCCGCAACCAAGGTATACGCCCTTGACCGGAATCCAACCCGGGACCTTTCAGTCCGCAGACCGATGCTCTATCCACTGAGCCAAACCGGTTTCAGCATAACTGATGTCTTTCACCACCATAGCAATGGCTCCAAAGCATAGTCCCAGACTAGCAGCATCAGTATGATCTTGAAACTTGGTAAGAATGCAAATTCTCAGGCCCTACCGAAGACCTGTGGAACCAGAATGTCTGGAGAAGTCCAGCAATCTGTGTTTTCACAAGGCCTCCAGATAATTCTGGAGGCAACATTTGAAAACTACTGGTCTAGAGCAGTAGTCGGCCAAGTCATTAGTCAACAGAGCCAAACATCAACAGGACAAGGATTGAAATTTCTTTTGGGAGCCAAAATTTTAAAACTTAAACTTCTTCTAACGCCACTTCTTCAAAATAGAGCCGCCCAGGTTGTGGTATTTTGTGGCAGAGCCACTTTCAAGGAGCTAAAGAGCCGCATGTGGCTCGAGAGCCACAATTTGCCGACCACGGGTCTAGAGAATACTGCCTCATTTGGAAAAAAAATGACTGACTGTTTTTGTTTGCCTTAAAAGGCATGACATGCTTATTACTTTTATATAGAAAACCTAGGTAATATATAAAAGCAAATAAATGAAGAAATTCCACAATCCTTTACTATTGTCAGTATACTTCCTCATTGCATTTTTTCTGTGCATGCTTTTTGCTTGTTTTAGATCCTTTAGATAATGCCAACTTCATATATATTTTTTTATATTTTATTGATATTTCACAGAGAGGAATGGAGAGAGATAGAGAGCTAGAAACATCGATGAGAGAGAAACATCAACCAGCTGCCTCTTGCACACCCCCTACCGGGGATGTGCCCGCAGCCAAGGTACATGCCCTTGACCGGAATCGAACCTGGGACCTTTCAGTCCGCAGACCGACGCTCTACCACTGAGCCAAACCGGTTTCGGCAGCTTCATATTTTATAACTTGACTTTTCACACTATTTCCAAAGAAGAGACATTGATCACCAAAATGAGCACTATATTTGTAGTAATTTAGACAAAAGATAACTTATCCTTTCTAGGAAAACATGAAAAAAATCTCTAAAAATATCAAGTATAGCCATAGTTCTGTAAGGATGTATCTGGTCTGAGCAATGGGGAGATGCTTATCTTTGAGAGGTCATGAGAGGTATTGCTGAAAAATACAGGCCCCTATTTGTTTTACACCTGCCTCCAGAGAAAAAACATTAGACTGGTTAATGCCAAAGAATTAACCATGAAAAAGGGAGCATCAGACATTTTCCAGCGAGTGGTGTTTGCCATGAAGAGCTTGCACAAATGCTGGACTGTAGTCATTATTTGTGTGGTCCTCCAGATAATTCTGGCTCATCACTTTCCAGGCTCCTGGTAGGGCTGCTCTTCCCTGTTATGGCCGGCAGGATCCTGTCGGGGCAGGGCTCCAGCCCAGGGCAGGGCTCCAGCCAGGCCCACGGCAGAGAATGCAGCATGATGCACTTTATGTTAGTCATGGGCTGACTCTGTTTGCAATCCCCGGCCCCCAGGTATGTTCTGTTCCAAGTAATCGCAAGGCAGCACAAACAGAACAGACCAGGTCAAACAGAAACTGCTTAAACTGAAAATAAGCCCCCCGCCCCAGGTATTGTACAAACTTTTAACGATGCTACTGTACTAGTGGAATTTTTCATAGCTCATAGTGTGATGGGTCACCATGACCCTAGGACAGACAAAGAACTCTGCCTAGTCAGCTATACCTCCCCCCACCGTTGCAAAAACAACTGCCATCTAGCCTAAATCACAATAAGCCAAGGTCTCAAAACAAACTATAATGGTAGAGGAATAGCCTTCAGCTTTCCTGTTATGTAAACTTTAGCTCATAGACTAGTGTTTTTAAAGATTAACCAATCAGAATTTGCCAAATAGACTAGCCACAAAAAAAGGATAAAGCCAGGCTTTCCTGTGTGCTCGGGGCTCTCTCTTCTTTCTTTTCTCACTACTGCGACAGTAGGGGGAGAGCCCGGATTCGAATTCGTTAATAAAGGCATACATTTTAATCTGGCATCTTGGTGGTCTTCTCTGGGGGTCTCTCCATAACATTCCTCACCCTCTTTAAAGTTAGGCATGGCCTCCCAGCTGGTGTGGCTCAATAGTTGAGCATAGACCCATGAACCAGGAGGATATATATATATATTTTAAAGTTAGGCAAGGCCATATGCTTTTCTTTGGCCAATGATATGTGAGTTGAGGTGCCATATTTTGTTTCCTTTGAAAGATGTAAGAGCCAGTGTGCAATTTATTGCCTCTTTTCCCCTTCTACCACTGTGACTAGCAATGTTCTAGGTGGCAGCTGCTCCATTAGCCTGGGTCCCAGAAAGAGGATGACACCCTCAGCCCATCCTTTGACAGACATGCAGCATGAGCAGGAAATTCAGTTTGTAATTTTCAAGCATGGCTTAGTCCATGGAGCTAGGGTAAAAAGTTGTTTTGTTGTTTAGTGGACCAGATGGAGGTTGAGCTTTTAATGTCACTTTTGATACTCTCTTGGAAAAGAGGGAAATATGGCACGAAGGCAATGTTGGGTAAAAGTGCTAGTATGAATCAAGGCAGTGGCACCAAACTATATTAGCAGCCATTATATTCTTCAATGCCATGCACTCCAGGTTGAAAGGGGTAAAAAAGCTAGCTTCACTTAAGAATGACCTTGGGAGCAGTGAAATTTACTATTATTAAATCTCAACACTGAGTACTCATTTTTAAAATATTTATTGAATGAAGCACGTTTTTGCCCTTTGAGTGTTTGTTCCTTCCTCCCCTTCCTCTTCTCATGCCCCACTGCTCTCTGCATTTTAGTTCCTCTGGTTTTCATTTCAGTCCCTTGAACATGGGATGATCCCTTGCGCCCCATGTTCATGCTATTCCCTCTGCCTCCTCCAGCTGTCTTCAAGCCACTCTTGCCCAGTTCTTAAAAGCCCCAGCGTGGTTTCTGACACTGGTTTCCTGCTCTGTCTTGGCCCCCAGTTTTTCAGGAAGGGCTTCCCTGGGTGTCTCACAGCACTGCCAAGGCTGGGCGGGAGGCCAGAGGGCCCATTATGGCCAGCCGAGGGGAGAGGAGCCAGAGTTTCCATCTGGGGAACTGTGCCTAGCAAAACTGCAGGGGTGGGATGAACGCCGGAGTAATAGCATTGAACAGCCTGGCCCAGCCCCTGTGCCTCTGCCCTCTCGTTCTTAAAAGGCAGGTGCTGGCAACAGCTTATGATCCTAGAAATGGATGTTCTGGGAGCCTGTGTTTGCCTTTGCCTGGATTGTGTGCACCTTCCCTCTCCATGTGGCTCAAACCAACTCAAGTAGTGATCATCATCATCATCCTGCTTTTGAGACCATACTTCTAGCTACCCAACGTCATTACAGCCACTTCACAGATCCCCCAGAGGGGCCAGAACCCCTCTGGAAGGAGGCTCAGGAATCATTTCGTTATAGGAAATTACCTAGATCTGATCCCTGGGAGGAGGGAGTGAGAGCAAAAAAGGAGAGACCCTGGACTCCCCATTCGTGCTCTGGACAGCCGACCATGATATAGTGAGCTCCTGCAGCCATTTTCATGTAAAGAAGAGGACTGAGCAACTGAAAATAAACTTGAAAATTACCAGACCCTCTCATTCTGCAGATGAGGAAACTACAACGCTTAAATGTTAAAAAGCATTTTAACCGTTGGCAGCGAGTATCAGCTGCCCAGCAACACAAGAGAGAGGCGATGGCCTGAAGCCGGTTGTCTCAATGACAGGCTCTTGTTAATTATACCACCTGCCTCTCCAGCCTTGAGAAGCAACAATCACACTTGACATTTGCGGGATGGTCCGTGGCCAGTAAAGTATTTTTAAGTTCTTCATCCCTTTTGATTCTAGCCTCAACCGGATAATACAGGGAGGATATTCTTATTACTGGGTCCACTTCAACTGAGAGGAGATTGGAGTTCAGAGTGGGCAAGTGACGTATCTAAAATCACACTATTACCAAGATGCAGATCCAACTCAAAAGGATCAAAAACCGGGACTCAAACAAAATACCATGTCTATGCATGTTCATACCACCACGATTTACAATAGCCCACAGGTGGAAACAACCCAAATACCCATCAATGAAAATACATGGATCACCAAACTGCAGCATGTACGTACAATGGCACATTATTCCTCCATAAACAGAAATGAAGTACTGATACATGCTACAATGTGCATGAGCCCCCAAAACATGCTAAGTGAAAGAAGCCAGACACAAAAGGTCATATGATTCCTTTGATATGAAATATCCAAACTAGGAAATCCCATAGAGAAGGATTGCAGATTGGTGGCTACTAGGGGCTAGAAGGAGGCAGGAAATGGGGAGTGACTGTTTAGTGAGTATGAGGTTTCCTTTGGGGGTGATAAAAAATGTTTTGGAACTAGATAATGGTGGCAGTTGCATGGTCCTAAGTATGCTTTCACTGAGTTGTCACTTTAACATGGTTAATTTTAGCCCAGCCAGTGTGTCTCAGTGGTTGGTCACTGATTAGATTCCCCATCAGGACACATGCCCGGGGTTGCAGGCTCCATCCCTCATAGGGGGCATGCAGGAGGCAGCTGATTGATAATGTTTATCTCTTATCAGTGTTTCTCTCCCTCTAAAAATTAATAAAAACATAGTTTTAAATGGTTAATTTTATGTTTGTGACCAGGCCAACTGCGTCCCCACCCTCTCCTCCTCCCAGGGATCGGATCTAGGTAATTCCTAACTAAAAGATGGAAATCCCTCCCGACCCCAGCTCCTTCCAAACTCAGAGTGGACAGTGACCAAAGGAGGCAGCTGATTGATGATGTCGGCATCCCACAGCACAGGATGCCACGTGGGAACAATGCCTCTGAGTGCAGGCGGGTGCTCTGGATTAAGCTACTTACGGTAAACTGCGGCCCTGCAATGAAAGGCTCAGGAAACGAGGTCACTGGGTCAACCGGGAATGTTTTTATCTTCAAAAAAAAAAAAAAAAGAGAGAACACAAGAGCGTTACTTTCAGATTGGAAAACAACGTTTTGCCATCTCTGGCAGTGCGCTTTTTAAATCGAGCTGAAGGCTTCCAGGGCACACACGCAGGGCCTTTGTTGCTTGTGTAGGGGAACACACAGAGGCCCCGCAGGCGTGTGGCCAGTGGCTCTGTCTGTGCCCCTTGTTGCGGTCTTGTGTTTGGGTGGCACCTGAGGCTTACCTCTTCCTGGAGCCCCCTTCACTAGGGTCTGCGGGGGCCTCCCAGGCATGCTGGGCCCTGTACATGGCCTGACGCGCTGGCCAGGGTGTACCTGAGGCCGGCCGGCCGGGGGAAGGAGTGGAGACGCTGAGAGGTCCCATTTTGGGACACAGTCCATCACGGTGACTTACCAAAGATCACACCCTTAGTCCGGAGCTGGACTCCTCAGGCCAGAAAGCATTCCCTACCTGCTCACGTCAGTCGTTGCACTCCCTGTATGTACACTCTGGGCCACAGAAGGGACCCACAGAAGCCCGTGAGAGTCCCACCACCGTGGCCTTTTAGAAACAGAAGGCACGGTGATCAGAAGGGCCCAGCGCCAGGGCTGGCGGCAGCACAATGCTGGTCTGAGAGAGGGGGACGCACCATCTGATCAGGCAGTGGTGGATGGGCAAAAAGAGCCTGTGCTTCCATTCTTGGTCTGGTCATTCCGTCTTTGGCCTGCTGGCACCTTGGGGAATGGGGCAGGGTGTGTGTGGGGGGGAGCGGCTTACTTCTGTAAGCTGCCCTAGAGGTCTGCCCTCACACCCAGGGGCCTGATGGCTCTGGCACTAGCCTTGTGTGCAGCCCAGGCACAGACACTGCTTGCACACCTGCTGGGCATGCACACTCTGCCCCACTCCGACCCCCCAGAGGGTTACAGCCGGGACAGCTGCCCATCGGAAGCAGCCTTGGTGTCCCTCCGGGTCTTGCCTATGGGACCTGGGACGGCTCCTTGGTGGGCTTGAGTCACTCTAATGGGGAGTAGAGTAGGAATGAGCAAGATCACCTCAACCAGACCCAAATTGGCTGAGGTTTCTGAATGGGTGGGACAGGTCTCAGTCTAACTGACCTAGGGATGATACTGTCCTTGCAATACAGAGAGGTCCAGTCCAAGTCTGTTCCCCTCCCCCAACTTCTCTTCTGCCCCTTTAAACGTCTCCAAATTCCCAGCATGGACCCCACGCTCTGCCTTAAGACTCAGGTGCCAACTCAGATTGCTGGTGGTGGCTGCCTGCGGCCCGGCGAGATTGGGACCGGGGCCAGCGCCACGTGGTGCACACCCCTCGCGTGGCCTCCTGGTTCCACATGGTGATCTGAGACCAACAGCCAAGGGAAAGGTCACGTACAGGTGGGACTCCCAGACCAGCACAAAGCAGAGGGGAGAGAGGTTTGTTACTGCTGTTAAAGAAATGGGACAGTTGGCAACTCCGAAGAATGACGCTGCACCTGCCCTACATAAGAAAACGTGTATTCCAGCAGTTGTGCTCCGCGGCCAAGCACAGTCTCCCGACCTTGCTGTCACGTGGCCTACACACTTGAGCACGGGAGCAAAGCCAGTCCCAGTCCTGGACCGAGCAGGGTCTAGCCTGAGAACATAAAATGCCCGAGGCCAGAGCCTCCGTGTGCTCCCTGGAAAAGGGACACACCGGAAAGCAAGCCCGCGGCCTGCGGCTCAGAACCGGTTAGCTACATGGTGGACCGCCCACCTAGTGGCGTATCAACGGCCACAGAGCATGTGGTGACAAGGACAAGGTAGAGAGAACACAACCTTAGGTGAAAACCAGAAGATGGCAGGGGTACTATGCTTTAACTCTGTAAAAATATGAAAACAGATTAGCAGGAAACATGCAAAAACAAAAAACAACCATGTGCTAGGTTGGGGTTACGGACATATTCCATTCAAGTCGTTATGTAATGCTCATATTATCTTGATAAGGAGCAAGAAAGACACGTCTTAAAAAATCTTTTATTTTCAACAGAAATGCAACTAAGAACTCTCTCTCTGGGAAAAGCATCTGTGCTCATCGAAGCTCTAGGTTAACAAGCTTCCTGGTTCTGGAGACCTGGTTCTAGTGACAACGGGCCAGGACCGCAGCCCCGTGTCCCCGATTGACCAGAGCCACCTGGTCTCCAAAGTCTGCATCCATCCTGGAGTGAGAGCACCGGTCAGCCGGCCTCCGGGTCTGTGTGTGTGTGTGTGTTCCTGCACACCCCTGCAACCGCCGCCTGGTGGCTCCTACCTGCCTGGCCTCTCCTGGCCAGGCCCCTCTCCCTGCGGGGGTACCTACCAGCCTCGTTTTGATTGGAGGGTGCATGCAAACTCCAGTGGTCTCTTCCTTCATGGGGAGAGAGAGTGGAGGAGAGCAGCGAGAGTGGGCACAGTGGGGGGCGCTGGCGGGCTCTGCCTGCTCACAAGGAGAGGAGAGAAGGGGAGGAGGAGGTGGTGAGAGATGGGGGGGAGGAAGAGGAGATAAGGGGGGGGAAGGAGAGAAAGATAGCACAGTGCAAGACGGATCTGTCAACTCCTGCTCTCAAGCCAGCCTCACCCGCAGCCTACTGCCAACCTCTGGCCAACTCGTCCCTCCCGCCGCCACCCTCCTCTCTCCGCCTTCTCTCCTCCTCTCTGGCCCCCACTGGGTCTCCGCCACCTCAAAACCCCAATCTGGTGGGGGTGGGTAGGGGCCGTCTCCTGTGCCAACTGCATTGGACTGGCACGCTGCTGAGGATTCTGAAACATTGCCCAGGCCAAGCCAGAAAGCTGTGATGAGTTAATGATGTCAGCGTGGAGGCGCTAGGAGGAGTGGCCACACACACACGGGAGCGATCACCTCCCAGGGTCCACCTTATGGCGACTCGGCGAGCAGATGTCCAGCAGAGCGCTCCAGGAAAGAGATACACCGGCGAGGAGGAATGCAGAGTTTAGGGCCGAACCTGTCATCTCTCTCTATCTGTGCAGGAAACATACTGGCCTTCCCTCCCCTCACCCCACCTCCACACACCCACGGGCCCCGGCCTTGGCATCTTGTATGTGCACTGGGGTACCCTGCTGCTTAGCTGGAAGATGCCAAGCATCGTGAGAAAACGCCACGTCACTTGGGATACCAGGTTCCCCGCCCCGGCCCTAAATTGTGCCATGCACCGGGCAGAGGTCCAGCAGTGTGTGCGGGCGAAAATGAGGATGGCGAAGAGAGAATGCTCAATGTCAGGGGAGGGGTCCACGGACGGCGTGAGGGAGGGACCATTCGCACCAGAGAATAAACACAGGCATCTTTTTGCTCCAGAGAGTCTCCTTACGTAGCTGGTATGATCCCACCTTAATGAGTAAAGTACAGCCTCTGGGAAACTGATCAAGAAAAGTGCAGGCCTCCCTCTTCCTGTCTCCACACGGATCTAACTTCGTCCTCTACCGCGTGCAGCCCCGGATGGTTTCGGGGCTGGGAGTGGGGAGCTTTTACAACCACTATCTCACAGTGGCCTTCAGGGCAGCCTTGCTGTACTCTTCAAATCCGGGATGTGCAGAAATGGCATTTGCAAAGTCTAAATCCATGGGTCTAGACCAGCCGTGGGCAAACTACAGCCCGCGGGCCACATCCGGCCCGTTCGGCTGTTCTATCTGGCCCACAGACGGTTCTCTTGCTCTCCCCTCCGCTCCTTCACCAGCAGCCCAAGATGAAAGTGCCAGCATGGTCAGGTTGCTTTTGTTCCGGCCCTCCGGTCCAGTGTAAGAACCCATTGTGGCCCTCGAGTCAAAAAGTTTGCCCACCCCTGGTCTAGACTCTAGACCCCTTCACGATGGTTCCAAAGCTATTCTTCAGAAACAAGCGAGTCCTTATGAGTCACCTGCAGTTAAGTTTACTCGCCCCTCCCCATACCGCGCACTGTTCTCTCTGGTCCTCAGGATAAACCATACATCCGTCCGGCAGTATCCTTGGCCTGCATGAGGCTGGCTCCCGTTTGCCCTCAGGCTTGGTCCCCACCCCTGTCCCAGGCACCAAAGCCCCAGCCGGAAACACTACACCAGGGACCCCAGGTCGCGGGGCCGTCTACAGGTAACAGCAGACTCAGGGTGTGCTCTCTGAAGAAAATTAAAATTGGCCTAAATGACCAAGAATCATGGACGCCCTGCCTAGGAGGCGACACTGTGTACAGCCCTGCCTAGGAGGCGACACTGTGTACAGTCATCACGACTTAAGGCTTTGCCCAGCACTGGGCTTTTCTATGCCCAAGGAATGTTGATCCCAGAAGAATCTCTGGCCTTCCTAACAGGCATCTGAGCGGACAAGAGAACATTCCTGCGGCTCCCGCACGCCTGACTGGAGGACCTGAGCAGGAAGTAAGAGAGCAGGCAGCAGGACACGGCTCTGAAAGACCGTTCTGTTTTCTCCGCCTGGTGTTTCCTTTGCTCCTTGGGTCTTTCCCACACTCAGGGCAGCTGGATTCTACTTGGCTTTTGCATTTCAAAATCCGACTCTTTGGGCAAGATGTCAGCCTGGACAAATGACCATGCAGATGCCTGAGGCTTCATCACCCAGATAAGGAAAGAGATTGCCCGTCTGAGGACAGAGGAGAAAGCCAGAAGCGGGGAGGGGAGGAGGGCTGGACATTAGAGGCCTGTGCCCCCATCCGTGGGTTGAGGCTGGGGAAGGGAGGTTAAAGGCAAAGAGCACCTGTGTCCCGCTGGTGGAGCCAGGAGGTGGCAGGTCCCAGAGCAGCAGACAGAGATGCACACCCCAGCAGGGCAGTGATTGGAGTTCCACTCTCTGCCCAAGGGAAGCAGAGTGCCCGGATGTATGGGCAAGTGATGGCATCACAAACTAGACGACTCCCTTGCCGAAACCGGTTTGGCTCAGTGGTAGAGCGTCGGTCTGCGGACTGAAGGGTCCCGGGTTTGATTCCGGTCAAGGGCATGTACCTTGGTTGCGGGCACATCCCCGGTAGGGGGTGTGCAAGAGGCAGCTGGTTGATGTCTCTCTCTCATCGACGTTTCTAGCTCTCTATCTCTCTCCCTTCCTCTCTGTAAAATATCAATAAAATATATTTTTAAAAAACACAAAAAAAAACCAAACTAGACGACTCCCTCCCTCTCTCCGTGCCCTGGAGAACACAGGGAGACTGAAGAGGTACCCCAATTTGACTTGGGATGAAGCTTTAGCCCTCACGAGAGAATGAGGTCTGAAATAAAAACGAAGCTATTGAGACAAATGGCAACCCAGTCATTCCGTGCTCACCACAGCCTTCCTCTGGCGAGCCCACCTCCTCGCGACCAACCATCCCTGGCCCAGAAGAGACCTGGGTGGCGACCGGCTCTGCTGGGCGGTTGGGTGAGTGTCTTGTGAAATGATGGGGATCAGGGAGGGACAACCCCCAAAGAGAAAGCACCCATCTTCCTTCCAGCATCCCTCATTCTCTTAGCACCGGCCTCCTCTGCGCACTGCTCACACTCACAGCCCTGCGGAGAGGAGCAGATGGAGAGTGGGTGCTGACTGCGCTCGCTGCCTTCTCTCTCCCTCGCCACCCCCACCCGTCCTCTCCCGTCTCAGGCAGAAACTGATCTGGTTATGAAGTCTGTGGTGCCGATCCGGGCACTGGGCAGGCAGTGAGCTGCAGAGGTGGTGGGACTTTGATTGCTAAATTGAGCTCTACATCGTCAAAGAGTTGGGAGTCAGAGAGGAGGTTTGGGGAAAGGTGGGGGGGGGGGGGGAGAGGAAGGGGGAAACACTGCAAGAGTGAAGCCAGAGAGAATGTTTTGGTGAAGCGCTTGGGGGATGAAAGTCCTTGCAGGTGGGCAAGGGGGCAAGAGAGGAAGAGGGCAGCAAAGAGTCAAGAAGTGTTACTGGGTGTGAGTTGAATCGTAAATGAGTTTTCTAGAAATCCCACTCAGAGGTTGAACCTCTCTATTATGCTTGGCTGTTTGGACTATGCTACCTTGGAAACCACCCCACACCGACCGGTCCATGAGGGGGGAGAGTTGCCAGGGTTGGACCAGCTCTGACAGTGTCTTGGTAGATGAAGGCAAGATAATCTACGCCCCTCATCTCTCCAGCTCCCTGACTGTGCGGCTCTGTGCTCTCGTCTTTCCTCTCCCTGGTTCTCCAAGGAACCGGGGCCATCATGTGGCTGTGGGGTCTCATTCGGCCCCCGGCTTTCAGCCTGATCTCTCCTCTGCTGCCTCGAGTCACAGACAACATGACCCCCATCGCCCTGATGATGAGGGCAGAGAGGGCTGCTGCTGGCATTGCTGTGACACTGGGAGGAGCAGATGGAGGAGATGGAGGGCAGAGGAGCAGACAAAGGGAGGAGCAGGCTGCCAGAGTCCCTCTTCCTCTCCGGAACCCTCAGGTACCCACGGAAGAAGACAGGGCTCTAGAGCGAAGGAAATTCAAAGCCAACGATGCCGAGGAAAGCCCAAAGGGGGTGGCTTCCCGCCAAAATACCAGCCCCCCTCCCCAGCTGCCTGCTGTGTGAACGTGCACTCACGCCTCAGATCCACGCAACGAATCCACGCAAGCATGACAACGGATGCTTCACCCTGAGAGCACGTGTTCACTGCAAGCCTCACGGGAAGCGGGCAGCCCGGTCTCGGTGCGGCACAAGGACCTCAGCCGTCCTGGGCCCGGGCGGTACAGCACCCTGGCCCCGGGGGCAGAGCTAAGAGCCCCCAGCGGTGCCCGAAGGGTGTCCTGGGAGAAGGAATGAGCTCCCGGCTGCGGGAGGGGTACAGACAGAGTCTGGTCAGTCACTTGTTGGACACTTGCAGCTCATGTCATGGGGCCTCCGGGTCCCTGCCTGACGCTGCTTCCTTTCTAACGCGAGTCTTATGTTCAAAGAAAAGATGGGCAATTCAGTCTACAAGCTGGATCCACAACATGGTCTTAATTGAATCCCATGACTCCTGTCAAAGCTATGAGATATCTATCTATCTATCTATCTATCTATCTATCTATCGTAAATGAATTCTAGTTCTCAGATGTATCAGGCCTTTTTAATAAACACTCAGTATTCTGTTCATGATGTGTCCCCTGCACAGAACGCTGTGGTCTACTTTCTCCACGTGGCAAACTCCTGCTCACACCGGAAAACCCTGGTCCCGGGAGCCTAGGAACGCTGCTCTCTCCCCCTTTGCTTCCACCGGCTTCCAGACTGTGCCTGCGGGCGTCCCTGGTCCTTTGCGGGGTGCTACCCTCTGGCTAGGATGGATGTCCTCAGCTTGCCCCCGAGGCCCGCCAGGATATACCCGGGGCACTCCTGGGATACATGGGATACCGATGCAGCACCAGCCCAGCCACCTAACTCGCTGCCCTTTCCCCAAGCCCCTCGGCGAACTTCCCCAGGCTGCGGAGTGCTTTACACACAGCCCTTCTCCCCGGAGGCAAGTTCCCTAAGGAAGACGCCGGAGGCAGCCAGTCTGATGCAAGGAGCACCTGAGGAAGAGTCGGGGCACTTGGTTCCCGCGCCATCTCAGTCCCTGTGTGATCACCCCACACTGGGGCTCAGTTTCCCCAGCTGCGTAAAGGGATGACGAAGGCCCACTGTCTCTGAGTTACCCCCTCTTGGCACATTTTCTAACAAGAGGACCAGGAATAACTTGGTTCCATCCGCTTGCACACGGGGGATAACTGGGAAGGCTCCCAGAATCGGCCGTTCTCGGCAGTGTATCCAAAGCTGCTGACTCAGAGCTCTGAGATGGTCCCACCCTCCCTTCCGGTGAGACGTAACGTGGTATAAATCACAGGGAATTGCCTTGGGCCAGCTGAGGCCGGACTGGTGATCGTTCCTAACGCCTGGACAGCATCGTGCCCCCTTTGACAACCTTCCAGAAGTCCCCCCTCTCCACCAAGTCCCCCCGCCAGCGAGCCAGGCCCGAGCGACTCCCGCTTCTGGCTTCTCCCTGCCCATCCTGTGCCTGGCTCCCTGTCCCCCGGCCCTTTACCGACCTGCCTGCCTCCAACCTCTGGCTGCCCCGTCCACTCCGAGCCTCCGCGTGGCCGGGAGCACGTGGCCGGGAGCTCTCAGGAGACGGCGTTTAATTTGCCTCACATTTTGACTCGCTTCCCAAATTTGTGGACCGTGACTGATGCTCAAGCGCTGAGCCAAAGACACCTCCAAGTTCGCCTGCGTCCTCCAATACTATTAGCAGTAATATCTTACGCTTCCGTATGGTGCTTTGCATTCTTGAATATCTCCCCCCTCCCTTCAGCCCCATCTCTCTCTCCATCCTTCTAACACTCGTAGGGCAGACAGGGCAAACGATGATTTTCTGATTTGACAGATGAGGCAGCGGCTGGCCAATGGCAAGGCTCTTAAGGAGGGAGCGGAGACTGGAGCCAGGTCCGCCTGCAGGACGCTCCGTTTACACGAGCCCCCCAAGGGCCGACCTCCCTAAGGGGAGACCGGGGCAGCGGATGGAGGATGGCAGGGAGCACGAGGGGCCTGGGGAGCCAGGTGAGGGCTGGAGCAGGTGCATCAGCCCAGCGCGTGTTGTGTAAGCGACAGGCGATGCCCTGTGGGTGGGCATGCGGGGCGCAGGCCAGGAAGCCGGGAAGCCAAGCACCACGGAGCCCCAAGGCCACTGGGGGAGCAGCAGGCAGGCGGGGGTGGGACCCCGGTGGCCATCTTCAGAGGAGAGGGAGCACGGCCCTCACAGACGCTGGGAGGGACCCGCGGCGCCTGAACCCCCAAAGAAAGCTGACCCCCAGGCCTCCGGGCTGAGAGCGGCGCCAGGAAGAGCCTCGCCCACCGCTGTCCATCTGTCCCCCCCCCGCCCTGGCGTCTCTACAGACTGCGGCTTCTCCAGTTCTAGCGACAGGGGGGCTTTACCAGAGGGGTGGCTTCCGTGAAGTCCATCAGGAGGTCGCCGGGCTCCAAGGTGAAGGCACCGCCGCGGTCAGAGGGGCTCTGCGGGGCGGCAAAGACACCGCGGTCAGTGACGGCGCGGGGCTGGCAGCGGGGTTCCCCCCGACAACACAGAGACCCCCCCTACCCTCCCCGTCTAACACTGGCCTCATGGTCGTGCCAACCCCCACCCCAACTCTGGCTCGGCGGGGAACACAATGCTAGCACGGAGCCCTGATCTCTCTCGGACACCTTGATGAGCAGAAGCAGGTGCAGGCTGGGTAAATGCCTTTGACTTTGAAGCTGCAACGCTTCTGAAAGGCTCTGGGTGCGCTTGGACTGGCATTTGGGGGATGGGGGGGCGTATACAGACCGAGCAAAGACCCCAGCCTGGGCCCAGCGGGCCACGGCCTCAGGAGCTGAGTTCATGTGCACGACACCGAGGAAGATCCTTACAGTGCGAGAGGGGGACCTCTGACAATCGTGTTCCTTTCCGGAGAAGACATTTTTCTTCTCGTGTCCTGGGGTCCCAGCAGCATGGGGGCCCTTGGGGCTCTTTGTGGGGTGGGGGGTGGAATAATAAGCCCCATCAACTTGGCACAAGCAGGACCCTCAGGTCAGAGACCACCAGGAGAGGGAGCCTGTGGTCTCTGCTGGGATGTGGCCCGCATCCCCCCGGAAGTCCTTTCTGTTTTGCAAATTTTTTGTTTGTTTTTTCTTAATATATTTTATTGATTTTTTACAGAGAGGAAGAGAGAGGGATAGAGAGTTAGAAACATCATCGATGAGAGAGAATCATCGATCAGCTGCCTCCTGCACACCCCTTACTGGGGATGTGCCTGCAACTAAGGTGCATGTCCTTGACCGGAATCCAACCCGGGACCTTTCAGTCCGCAGACCGACTCTCTATCCACTGAGCCAATGTTTTCACTTGGTTTCAACCAGGGGGTGGGATACACCACAGGCAGCGCAGCACGAGGGACTCCACACAGCAGAGGAGACCCCAGTGGAGATGCCAGGGGGTGGGCTACAGAACAGCAGGAGCTGTGGTCCGGGCGGTCCCTGGCTGAGGGGTCCAGCCAGGCTCCTGTGGAGGAAGGCGAAAGTACCCCAGAGACCAGCCGTGGGCAAACTACGGCCCTCAGGCCGGATCCGGCTCGTTCGGCTGTTCTGTCCGGCCTGTAGAGCCGAAAGAACGGAGGGTTCTCTTGCTCTCCCCTCCGCTCCTTCACCAGCAGCCCAAGAGGAGAGTGCCAGCATGGCCAGGTTGCTTTTGTCCCGGCCCTCCGGAACAGTTGAAGAACCCATTGTGGCCCTCGAGTCAAAAAGTTTGCCCACCCCTGCCAGAGACCCTGGCCAGGGACCCAGTGAGAGGCTGGTGCTGGTCACACAGGACGTGGGCCTGGACCGTGGGCCCCTGATGTCACCAGGAGTCGTGGCCTCGGTGCTGCGGAAGCCCTCGGCACCCAGTTTGCACTTGAACCTCCACTGGGCCCGAAGCTAGCCCGGGGGCCGGGCAGGGGGGCCGAGGTGATCCCCATTTCCAGGAGGCGGAAACTGAGGCTCGGAGAAACCCGGGCTGCAGAGTGACAGCTCATTTCAAGCGGCCGTAGCCCGGGCTCTGGTCGTGCCCTCAGGCCCCCACCCCTGCACACACCGCTCCTCCGAGGGGCCCGCGGGCCGAGCCGCCTCTGGCTCAGCACCTGCTTGGGGAGCAACAGGTTGGACCAGAGGCTGGAGTGACCACAGCTGAGGGCCTCTCACAGGAAACCGAGGGAAAGGCTGTGTGCGGCCTTTGTCGCGGGCCATTCGCATCGCTGGCAATCCCCTGAAGTTTCAAACCCTCGAATAGAAAACCATTTCAGCGGAGGCGCTATCTGCACAGGCTATCCGACGTCAGGCCTGGATGGGGATATGCTGACATTTCACTCCCAATTTTCCTCTGCGGGAGGAAAGCCCATTGCTTGCGTCCTATCTTTCCAATGAACGCTCTGTGTAGCGATGATATTCTGAATTCAAAATTGCCTTAAAAAATCTCTTACTTTCTCTTAAAGTCGGTGCACATGGCTCATAGTATACTACTGTCTCTCATAGCCTATCTCTTGGGGACAGTTATAGGAAAACATGCTTTGGTGGTTAGGTTGTTTTACACGGGCGACGCTTTTACAGGAGTTGGGGATGCAGAATGGAATGCACACGGATGCCTCACGCTTTATTTCTACCCCCCTTATTTCTCCCCCACCCCACCCACCTGTACCTTGGCCCCCGGGGACAGCGGGCTCTTGCTTTCTGAGTTCTGAGGCGAGCTGACTTTATGGACCTTGGGCGACGCCAGGGGTGCGGAGACCTGCGTGGCGGCGGCGGCCGTGGTGGTGGCGGTGGCGGTGGTGGCGGTGGCGGCGGTGGTCACGCCGACGGCCTCGGCCAGCTCTGGAGGGAGGTCGTCTTCATCACTGCGGTTGCTAAAAGCACATGAAGCTCTGCTCATTACAATAAGAAGCAGGCTGTGGGGGGAGAGGAAGGGCGGGGAGCGAGGACACCTGGGTGGGGGTGGGGGGGACCCCCTAAACAGAGGTCCCCTTCTACCAGAGGCCCCGCTTACAGGGCCCAGCACATTGACACTTTTGCCAAAGCTCGTTTGCACTGGGTTCTCTGTCACTAGCCGAGGGACTCAGATACCTGTTCTAAGGGAAGCGTGCACGTAACACAACATTATTTTATCTGTTTGTAAGTGTGCAGTTCACAATGCGGTGTAACCATCACCACTGTCTATGGCAGACAGGACTTTTCCATCGGTCCCAGCGGTAACGGTACCCACTGCAGCCCCTGGCAGCGTCTGTTCTGCTTCCTGGCTGGGCGAAGTTGACTCCCCTAAGGCAGTGGTCGGCAAACCGCGGCTCTCAAGCCACACATGTGGCTCTTTGGCCCCTTGAGTGTTCTAACGCCACTTTTTCAAAATAGACTCGCCCAGGCCGAAAACCAACTTGTGTGCACGGGCCACGAAGTTTCAATCACACTGTACATGCGCGCCCACACGTGGTATTTTGTGGAAGAGCCACACTCAAGGGGCCAAAGAGCCGCATGTGGCTCTCAAGCTGAGGTCTGCTGGTCATTGACCTAGGGAGCTCGTCGCCCCGAGGGTGGGGAAGTCCCAGCGCAGGCTGGGCTCATGGCCAGGGCGGGGACTTGTGGGGAAGGCCTGGGGCGCAGTCAGTGGCTCACTCGGCGGGCCTGGGGGAACCACAACAAACCCTGCCCGTTCCAAATGAACCACCGGTCACTGCCCAGCCCCGGGGGGACCTCTGGGCCGCTGGGAGACGCGGCCTCAGCGGAGGATCTCTGTGTGCCTGACATCTGAAGCCACGCCACGTGGTTCCTGCTGTCAGTGGGATTTATGGCGAATGCCTGTGCGTGTAGGGATGTCTGGGGTTTGGGGTCACGCTGTATGGATTTGACCTCTGGGGGGCTGGAGACTGGGTAGCTAAGGTCAGTCCCATGAGTGACCCCCCAGTACAAACTCTGGATGCCAAGTCTGGAGCAAGCTCTGGTTGGCAGGACTTTCCCGTGTGTGTCTCAGACGCTGCTGCTGGGAGAATTCAGCACGGCCCAGGAGACTCCTCTGGGGGGATGCCTGGCAGCTTGGGCCTGGACCACTCAGCGCACCTTTTCCCTTTGCTGTTTAATCTGCGTCCTCTCACTCTAATGGAGCCTCACTTTGTGTAGAACAGCTTTTCTGGATTCTGTGACTCCTCCAGCAAGCCATCAAAGGTGACAGTAGTCTTGGGGACCCTGACAGACTGCCCCCAAGGCTCTCCACGTGGCACTTCTGAAGCCACCCAGCCATAAGGTGTGGCTTTAGAAATGATGGCCGAGCCTGGCCGGTGTGGCTCAGTGGTGGAGCATCCACCCACGAACCAGGAGGTCACCGATTCAATTCCTGGTCAGGGCACATATACCCAGGTTGCAGGCTCAGTCCCCCCAACGCCTGGTGGGGGGCGTGCAGGAGGCAGCATTCTCTCTTATCGATGTTTCTATTTCTCTATTCCTCTCCCTTCCTCTCTCTCTAAAACAGAATTAAATTTTTTTTTAAAGAAAGAAATGATGGCTGAGCGTCAAGACCCATGACCAGTGGGCACCAGTGTGGCCCATGTAGGGTCCCACATGATGGCCTCGTCACAGCAGTGGGCCTCGTGGGAAACGTGGCTGAGGGACATGCGGTGTGGGTGGCACAGACTGATCAGGGCTCTGAGGTCAGTCTGTGAATGGAGAAGCCTTCCGAGGAGGACTTTGGACTCATCGTGAGGAAGCAAGGACAGGTAGGGTTTGAACAATTAAGGGGGAAACTTCACGACACCATGAGTTTGGATTCGTGCTGATGAACTAAGTCAGGCCAGTTCCATCATTAGCTCACTTAATTTTCGCAGCCACCCAGTATTATGAGTGAAATTACTTGCCGAGGGTCACACAGCTAGTTAAGTGGAAGAGCGGGATTAACATGTCTTATTATCTCATTAGAAAAATAATAACATGCCGAAACTGGTTTGGCTCAGTGGTAGAGCGTCGGTCTGTGGACTGAAGGGTCCCAGGTTCGATTCCGGTCAAGGGCATGTACATTGGTTGCGGGCACATCCCCGGTGGGGGGTGTGCAAGAGGCAGCTGGTCGATGTTTCTCTCTCATCGACGTTTCTAGCTCTCTATCTCTCTCCCTTCCTCTCTGTAAAATATCAATAAAAAAAATACATATTTAAAAAAGGAAAAAAGAAGAAAAAAAGAAAAACAATAACGTGTAAAGCACAACTATTATTTAGTTTTACATAAAAAGCCATTTAAAAAACAGCTCATCTTTCGGAGCAGGAAGTCAATGGATACTGCCTAAAATGGGGAAAAAAAGACTCAAAATTCTTAATTAAAAAAAAAACCAACCTTTTGTCTTAACTTAGAAAAGGAATATGTATCTAATGTTTATCAAGTCTTTCAGTTTTATCCCAGCTTCAAGGTAAACTCCTGTTAAATTCCAGAAACAACCCTTTCATAAGTAAGATTTTATGTGCACCACTATTTTCTTCGAAATGATTTTTTCCCCTGTTTTGACATGATGTACGCGTAGAGAAATGTCTAACGTAGTAAGTCATCAACTGGGAACATCGCTTGTTTTTGATGGACAGATTCTAGGGGATAGGTTACTTCTCTCTTTGGACTCTGTCTGGCTTGAATTTTTAAGAACTATGTTTAAAAGAAACAGTCAAGTTATATTTCTGGAGAAGATAAAGCAGTCTGTCTCTTTGTAAACAGGCTAGGTTTAAAGGAGGCCGTTTGGCGAGCTGGTTAAATTCTCTTCTTCCAGGCCACGTTATCAGTCACTGTTTCCAGCCATGATTACACCTCCCCGGTGGCTGACGGCAGCGTTTTAAATTTCAAAATGTAAAAGGCCAGGCGGATCCTGCCAGCCTGATCCTCAGGGGGGCAGATTTTTCACGATTTAATTTGTCCCTCCGAGAGCATTCCGGCTGTTAATTATCGGAGTCTCACTCGTCGTCTGGGCTTTCGTAGGGAATCCAGCTGCTCATACTGCCCAGAAGGTTCTATTAAGGGATAATGAGGTGGGATGTGCCTGCGCTCCTCCTTCTCCTTTCCACTAGGTGGCAGGCCTGAGACAGCTGGTTGAGAGCTGGATCCTGTTGCTCCCCTGTTCCTAGGCTGTGCGCTTGGGGTTAGGTCCCCTTACATTTGACTTTCTTCTTAGAAGCTTTCAGGTCCTTGAGAAGAAAGGAGCGGGGACTAGTTTATCCTGTGGCCAGGTCGCTGGCTAGGAGGGTTGCCCACAGTAAGTCATGTTAACCACCCTCACAAAACTCTCAGAGGGAGGTAGTATCGCACCCACTTTACAGACGAAGAAAGAGAGGTTCATGGACTGACTTCCCCAAGAGCTTCCAGCAGTAAACTAACCAAGGCTCTATCAGGAGCCTTTCTAATGTCAGAGCCTCACAAGCTCTCCATTGCACCCAAAGAACCCTCTGTAGCTCTCACTGACCAGGCCTGGTGCCCCAGCCAAGGTCAAGAAATGAAAAATGCCACGGTGGTCAGTACTGCTACTATTATAAATACCATCGCCGCCCTTACTACACTTACTGTTCTTCTTTGGATTGCAATTATTTGTGATCTGCCATTCCCTCCAACAAACTGTGAGTCCTCAGACAAGAATGAGCAAAATCAAAACTTTTGTTCTTTATCATGGTACCTCGGAAAGCCTGGGAGAGATCCTGACCCAGGAGACCCAGCGAAACCCTGGCTAGCCTCCCAACTCACAGAAACTGGGGGACAAGAAATGCAGATTGTTTTGTTATTGTTGTTTTGCTTTTAAAATACATTGTTTTATTGATTTCAAAGAGGAAGCGAGAGGGAGACAGAGATAGAAGCATCAATGATGAGAGAGAATCATTGATCAGCTGCTTTCTGCATGCCTCCTACTGGGGATTGAGCCCAAAACCCAGGCATGCGCCCTGACGGGGAATCGAACCCTGACCTCCTGGTCCATAGGTCGACACTCAATCACTGAGCCAAATCGGCTGGGCAGATTTGTCTTAATCAAGCCACTAAGTTTTGTAGTAATTTGTTCACAGCATTTTATAATGAATATAGATGCCAACTCTGTAGTGTTTCAGCAAGGAAGGTCTGGTCTTGTTATGACCTAAATTGGAAATTAACTGTATTTTGGGGATGGCTCTTTGGGACCGATGTGAAGAGCTAAGAAGCATTCATGACTGAACATTTAGCATCACCCTTGTTGCAATATCCGAAAAACTTGCAGTAAGAACTCACAAACTGTATTGCCTTGTTAACTTCCTCACTCGGGGAGGCTTGATTTCCGGCTTTTCCACTGCTGGCTGAGCTGTTTCCACACGTATAGGAATAGGACTTCTAGAGACAGACAACAACAACAACAATAAAACAAACACAGAATAAATGGTTGCTAGAGAAGAGGGGGTTGGGAGATGTGTGAAAAAGCTGAGGGGGATTTAGAAGCACAAACTTCCGGCTATAAAATAAATCACGGGGATGCGGTGTCTACCATAGGCAATGGAGAGAATAATATCATAATAACTTTGTACAGTGATGGATACTAGACCTAGGGTGGTGATCACTGCACAAGGTTTATAAATGTCAAATCACTATGCTGCACACCTGAAACTAATATAACATGGTATATAACTAAAAGGTTAAAAGAAATAAATAAACACACTAAAGCAAAACAGAACAACCCCAACAAAAACGTGGAAGGCCTTGTTTTGGCGGTAGGGGGCTTCCTTTCTGCTCATTTATACCTTAATAAAAACATTAGTTAAGAGATTTGTTTTTTTTCTCCTCTCCACTCTACCAATTACATATAATTTTTAAGAAAATGCCACAGAAAATCCAAAAACCAAAACCAAAAAATATCTTAAGAAAGGAAATACAGCAAGTAGGAACGGAATGTAATTGGGGTACCACATAAAATTTCCCTGCCCAAGACACCCACCTCCAATATCAGGGTTTGATGCATTACCAGGTTTTACTAGTAAAATGAGTAAAGAGATACCTGTGGATAACTGACTTTTACTTACTTCCAAGTAATCTTGTAGCCAGGTTATTTTAAACACTCTGGAATACATATATATATATTTAAAGATAAAGAACCTCCTTGATATGAAAGATGCATAATCAGAATACTTTTAAGACTGGCTCTAGAACCTTTTAATTCAAATGCATATATAAAAATGGTAAAAATCAAATTTCACTTTTACCTTTCCTCAATAAAACATGCCAGATAACCATTGGGCCCTATTCAAAACAGCAATCGTAGGAGAAAGCTTTCAGGCATGTTTGTAGTGGTCGGGTCTGGATCGCACCCTGAGAGCAAAGTGGAGTCTCTCGGGGACTGTAAGCAGGGGAACGGCAAGGTCAGATCTCTACCCTTGAGAAGCAACCAGAAGTGATTTCTCTCAGCACTGCAGGTAGCAATATTAAAACTGGGGATAAGCAGCATTTCTGAGGCTCAAATGAAGTTGTGTAAGTGAGTATTTTTTCTTTTTTTCTTATCTTACTCGGTTTTCTTCTTCCTTCCTGATTCTATTAGCAAAACCCTCATGAGCAATGTTTTCAGGATCATGTTGACGATACAGAGAATATTGTCTCCCCATTCAAACGAGAAGCAACAGACCTTACATTAGCGTCCTGAAGACTGGATTTCTTATTGATATTTACAAACGTCGATTCCTCTTTCCCAACCTGTGAAAGAAAGCAGGCGGGTGAGTCAAAATGGAATATCTCAGCATACAAACCTGTTCTCACCTCTCCTACACTCGAAGGATTATAGAAACGTGAAGGTGGATCGAGGAGGTAATTCATCAGGTACTCGGTCACTAACAAATATCCTCTGGTGTTTATGTAAGCTAACCACAACAACAAAAAAATGTCTTCTTGGGTCACTCCCCATCTCGGGGATTAACACTTTATCATTCAGAAGCAATCAATGCGCCGAAACCGGTTTGGCTCAGTGGATAGAGCGTCGGTCTGTGGACTGAAAGGTCCCGGGTTCGATTCCGGTCAAGGGCATGTACCTTGGTTGCGGGCACATCTCCGATAGGGGGTGTGCAAGAGGCAGCTGGTCGATGTTTCTCTCTCATCGACGTTTCTAGCTCTCTATCTCTCTCCCTTCCTCTCTGTATAATATCAATAAAATATATTTTAAAAAAAGAAGAAGCAATCAATGCTTGTTCATTGAGCACCTGCTATGCGTCAGCTCATGCTGGAATGAGAATGGGATGGTGTGGGAAATGCCAAACCCACAGCTGAACCCCCGCCTCGCATTTTAGATCAGAAATAACAATCAGCTCTAAAACCACGCAGCTTTTAACAGCTCCTCAAGGATTTGGGAATCTGGCCTTTCCCATAAACACGAAAGCCTGGGAGGAACTGTGTCAGACGATGTGGACAGAAGCCTTGTCCCCCTCTCTCCGGTGAGGCCCACCAAGAACAGTGGGGGAGGAAAGACACCCCCAGACAGCCAGGCCAGCTGAACGCACGGTGGAAGGCAATGGGAGATGCAGCGGCCTGCGGGCCTCACACCCATCACGACCTACGGAGCTGGCCGGTTCACTTACCCGATTCATAACTGCACACCAGTTAATAACTCCTTATATGACAGGTGTGGCTCCTGTCTCCTGGCTGGACCACGACCCACACAGGGTCCTAGAGTACCTCACGCTTCTCTCGGGCCTGGAGGAGCTTCTGTCGTGTGAAATCAAAGGGACGCATGCGCTCCACACACCTGGGCACTCACTCGGGAAGCGTTCTCCAGCTGGGCTTTCAAAATGTTGCACTTCACGTGATCAGCCACAGGGGAAGGCAAGAGGGGACTCTGAAGAGTCTTCTCAGAAACTTTTTTTTCTTCAACCTGTGATGGGCCAAAAGGCAACAGATTGGGTATCAACCTTTTCTTTAATCACAACTGCAAACAACACAGACTTACACATACAAAGACGTGTATTACCAAATCCTTATGTTTGTAACCAGTGCTTTTGCTACATGCAAAGGATTCACAAGCCCTTGTTCTCATTCTCATGTGAAGTAAGGAGAGGATGCATTAGGGAGCACATGAGCCAGAAGACAGGGTGAGCCCTGGCTGGGTGGCTTAGTTGGTGAGAGCATCATCCCCATACATCAAGGTTGCAGGTTTGATCCCTGCAGGACCATGACCAACACAGGGTCCTAGAGGTCAATGAGAAACCGATGATGCACAAATACGTGGAACAAAATAGATGTTTCTATCTCCCTGTCCCCCACCATCTCTCCCTCTCTTTGTCCTCTTTCTCTCTCTCTCTCTCTCTCAAGCCAATAAATAAAAATTAAAAATAAGAAGAAGATGGGATGAAGGTTCAAAGAGAGGAGGTTCTTTGAGAGCCCTGTAGCTACACCAGGAGGCAGATCCAGGACTCCCGCTTAGAGCTTCCTATACCTTAGTGTAGTGCTATTTCCCCCACAACTGCTACCTCTTTCATAGAAGGATTCAATTCTGTGGCCAAAGGAAAGAGTATAAAATATTCATTGGTACGTTTTCAATAAATCTTTTAAAAAATATATTTTATTGATTTTTTTTACAGAGAGGAAGGAAGAGGGATAGAGAGCTAGAAACATCTATGAGAGAGAAACATCGACCAGCCGCCTCTGGCTCACCCCCACCCCACCCCCCCGGGGATGTGCCTGCAACCAATGTACATGCCCTTGACCGGAATCGAACCTGGGACCCTCCAGTCCACAGACCAATGCTCTATCCACTGAGCCAAACTGGTTTCGGCTTCAATAAATCTTGATAAAGAACGTGATTCACAATGAGAAATTTGTAACTATGCTACCTCACTGTAGAATGTCTCAGACTTCTTCCATAACTTACTATGTCTGCCATCTCCCATGAACTAACTGAACATGCACCTATAATTAATATAACCCAGTTAAATGGGATTACGTCGGAACTACCTTGTTTAAGTAGGTGTCCTAAGCAATAATATCTGAGATCATGAGCTAGGTGACTATTATATTTATTATAATATACAGTATGATAGTTATATAACTGTTAAAAATAATTGTGTATATAATCTTGGATGGCATACATATGACACACAGGGAAGTCATGTCTTATTGTTAACCATGCCAATTGTGGTCATTGCATATTCCCCTGAGCACATAGCACGTGCTCAACAAACACCTGCTGAAGAAGATTATAATGACATAGAGTCATTACTAGAAGAGACGTACTTAATAAGAAAGATACAAGAACATATGATTGCTAAAAGTCCATTTAGTGATATCAGGACATAATGTGGCCTGTCAGTCACAATGGACCAGCTAAGAACAAAATGTTCTATAGACCTCAAATTCGGCAAGTTCCAAAATTAATCTCACTCACTAACTCAAAAGTCCTATGGGACATTATGAAATCCCCGGAGGAATTATTGTGCAACTGGCTGGCTGACATCCTTTAGTAAAGAAAAGAGGGCATAGGAAAGAGTGTCTCCGTGGGACCTCCAAAGGCATAGAGGAGCATTTGGTAGACTAAGCAGAACTCAGCAATCTCACATAACAGCAAGATGAGCAGAGACAGAAGACCTGGATTTGAATCTCAGCTTTTTCCTTTACTAGCACCATAAACAAAAGCTGCCGCTGCTGCTGCTGCTGCTGATGATGATGATGATAACAAAAAGAAAAAGATAACATTTACCAAGAGCTTATAATGGGCAAGGCACTGACCAAGCATTTCTTTTGTACATCTTAGTGCATTTTCTCATTTAACCATCACATGTGGAGGTAGATACCGTCACTATCCCCATTTTATAGATGAGAAGAAAAAAAGAAAGTAAGTCACTTGCCCAAGGTCACACAGTAAGCTTGAAGAGCAAAGATTCACACCCAGAATTAGGTGGCCCCCAAGGCTGGGGCCCTGACCACTCAACCACACCAGCTCCCCTTAACCTCTCAGCTTCTTTCTTTGTAAGGTTATTATGAGAATCAGCCCCACTCCACACATTCTACAAACCCGCCCAGGCTCCACATAGCAGTTTTTGCATATAAATGGCCTGCCCTCTGGCAGCTTAATGAAATAAATTGCAGCTCCAGTCAGACTGCTCCAAAACCGCCAAATCCCAAGCAAAGAAGAAAAAAGTGTAGTTCTTGCTGTAGCTACTGCTGGGTGTCCTCAGACAGTAGCTGACCTAATCCCCATTGGAGATCCAGAAACTAGTTTATCTAGTGGTCAGTGTGAGATGACACCAGATTTCAACTACTCTCATAAGGAACACGTTCAAGAGGCAGACTCAGTGAGCACCAAAGCTCTAAAGGAACAAGTCCTGCCCCATAAACGTGTCTCCAGCACAGCAATTCTTCCATTATAGACACAGCGGGTCCTCACAGCTAATTGGCCTGGAGGTCAATTCCTCCCAGTGACACCAAAAACAACCACCAAGACTTAACTATAACAAGGCTGTACACACAGTCCACAAAGGGGTGCACCAAGAGTGTCCACCTCAGGTAACTGGGAGGCTGACCCATTGAACCATACAGGACACCCAGCACACAAAGCTACCCTACCAACTCAGGGAAGCAGCGAAAATGAGGAGCCAAGGAAACATATCACAAATGAAAGAAATGGAGGAGAACAAAAGACGGGACATAGAGTTCAACACCACAATTATAAGGTTTTTCAAGGATTTTCTAGAAAAGGCCTATAAATTTAGCAAGACCCTTGAGGATATGAAAAAGGACCAGCTAGAAATTAAACATACACTGACTGAAATAAAAAAAATATTATACAGAGACCCAACAGGAGACTAGAGGAATGCAAGAATCAAATCAAAGATTTGGAATACAAAGAGGCAAAGGACACTCCTCCGCAGAAGCAAGAAGAGAAGAGAATCCAGGAAGTTGAAGATAGTGTAAGAAGTCTCTGGGACAACTTCAAGGGTTCCAACATCAAAATTATGAGGGTAGCAGAAGAAGAGAGAGAGAGCAAGACACTGAAAACCTATTTGAAGAAATAATGATCGAAAACTTCCCCCACTTGGTGAAAGAAATAGACTTACAAGTCCAAGAAGTGCACAGAACACCAAACAAAAGGAATCCAAAGAGGAACACACCAAGACACATCATAATTAAAATGCCAAGAGCAAAAGACAAAGAGAGAATCTTACAAGGAGCAAGAGAAAAAGTTAGTTACCTATAAGGGAGCACCTATAAGATTATCAGCTGATTTCTCAACAGAAACTATGCAGGCCAGACGGGAGTGGCAAGAAATATTCAAAGTGATGAATAGCATGAACCTATGACCAAGATTACTCTACCCAGCAAAGCTATCATTCAGAATTGAAGGGCAGATAAAGAGCTTCACAAATAAGAAAAAGCTAAAGGAGTTCATCACCACCAAACCAGTATCATATGAAATACTGAAAGATGTTCTTTAAAAAGAGGAAAGAGAAGAAAAAAGTAGAGATAAAAATTATGAACAGCAAGTACATATCTATCAATAAGTGAATCTAAAAGTCAAGTGAATTAAAAATCTGAGGAACAGAATAACCTAGTGAATATAATAGAATCAGGGTCAAAGAATGGGAGGGGATTGATCATTCTCAAGGGGGAAAGGGGTGTCTGTGGGGGGGGGTACGGGAAGAGACTGGACAAAAATCATGCACCAATGGATAAGGACAGCTTGGGAGAGGTAAGGGCAGAGAGTGGGGTGGGGACTGGGTGGAAGGGAGCTATGGGGGGGGGGAGGGGGAAGAAACAATTGTAATAATCTGAACAATAAAGATTTATTAAATTAAAAAAGAAAAAAAAGAGAATCAAGTGAGAAAATAAGATACGAATGGCACTTTCATGGTGGATTCTTCAGTTAGAAAAGAAAATATAACTAAAAAAAGAACATCAGACACGAGGACACGAATGATCTTAAGCCATCAAGTTGGATATAAAGAAAACTGACTCATTGGGAATCATTATCCTAAGAGACTTAGCAGTTCCCAAACAAGCAAATGATGTTACTTATGTATTTTGAAAGACGGGATTTACAGTACAGCTTTAGGATGATGCATCCTGTGTCTCTAAATCCTGTTAGATTAATTGTTTACTGCCAGAACGGCGTCTTCCCTGGCGTGCAAAGAGTTACTTTTTAAATTGGATTTACTTTGGGGGAATGACATGCTGGGAAACAGAAATCAAATTGGTTCCAAAGCCCAGTTGAGGTTTTTGACAATTGCTTAAGGGGACATAGTTATACTCAAAGTCAGGACTGAAGACCTACTTAAAAAAAAAAAAAATTGAATGCTGCTAAAATAAGAAAAGAATGAGAATACAGCATTGATTTTTTTCCCCCACCTTGAATTTGGTAATTCTTTTTAGACATAAAATTCAAGCTGGCTTGTTCCTGTTTGATCTGGACAAAGCAAGCGCTACTGTTCAGCTCTGATTTGACTCAGGCGGAGGCCAATATAAATTTTGGAAAATTCCAGTATCACTAAGTGAACATGTTTGCACAAAAGGCATCTTCAGGGGAGATGAGCATCTGGATTGCAAAAGGACCATATCGTAGCCTGGAGGATGGCTCCGAGAAGGCTGTGCTTTCTCTTCTGCATGATCAGAGTTTGTATTTTACATTCAATGTGAACTCTGAAAAGATGATTTATTGTTTGATATAGAAATACAGACTTCAAAACATAGACCGGAATGACACCTGGGCTTTATCATTAGAAAGGGCCCGTCTGTTTGGGGATGGCAATGGAGATAAAGAAATGATCAGGGGCACTTTTAAATTATTGACACGAACTGTTGACACATTTGAAATCTCACGAGATTTAACGACTTGGGATAATTTTAGGTACTGCTTTGGAACTGAGCAATGAAAATGTCTTCTCGCCATTAAATCAAGAACAGGTACTTCTCCAAACCTCAGAAGAATCAGTAGATTCTTGATCATTAAAGCTGGAAAAAAACGTTAAGAGCCACCGAAGCCACTGGTCCCAATTGTGGTGTCGTATAAGTTGTAAGGTCTGTTGCAAGGAATGCTTTATTAATGATAGCGTGAAGTAATAATATACTTTGCTTATGTGATAGGACAAAGTCAAGGTTATATGACATCATTCCAGCCTGCCTGCTTACTGAGGTACTTCTTCAAGCGGGAGAGGAAAGAGAGGCATTATATATATAGTTTGAGCTTCGGGGAATAACTTAATAACTCACAGCTGTCTCAGCTTGCCTTAACCCAGAGCAAGCCACTGTTGTCCATTTCCTACCAATACTCATGTGATGACAAGTTACATAATGCTTCTGCATTCCCTGATAATACATGCTATCCTTCCTCACAAAACATGTTTGGATTCTGTCAAATGCTGGGTAGACCCCCGTGAAAACATTTAATGTGTGTAGTGCATCAGAAAAGATGAAAACCAAGAAACAGAGAAGGACAGGTCTGGAGGGCACATGATGCATTGGACTCCCCAGTACCTGGGAGGGGCCTGTTCAATAAAGAGCTGTTGCCGAAACCGGTTTGGCTCAGTGGATAGAGCGTTGGCCTGCGGACTGAAAAGTCCCGGGTTCGATTCCGGTCAGGGGCATGTATGTTGGTTGCGGGCATATCCCCAAAAGGGGGTGTGCAAGAGGCAGCTGATCGATGATTCTCTTTCATCGGTGTTTCTAACTCTCTGTCCCTCTCTCTTCCTCTCTGTAAAAATTCAATAAAAATATATTTAAAAAAAAAATAAAGAGCTGTTGCTTGACTGAATGAGTGGCCTCCCTCAGGAGGAACTTTTTCCAGCTGGCCACCAGGGAGCGTAGTACCTATGAACTACGCTCCAGTTGAAGATCGACCTATGAACCAGGAGGTCCCTGTTTGGTTCCAGGTCAGGCAGCCAATCAATAATTCTCTCTCATCGTTGATGCTTCTATCTCTCTCTCCCTCTCCCTTCCTCTCTGAAATCTATAAAAAGATATTTTTAAAAAAAGAAAAAGAAGAAAAGAAAAGTGGATGGTGGTGGTGGGGAGGGCCTTGAGGTTGGGATCCTATTAAAGAACAGAAGGACTTCAGGCTGCCTTGTGTGTGGGAGGGGGGGGGGAGAGGGGGGGAGTGCAAAGGAGTGAGGCTCTTCGGAGAAGCTCTAAAGTCTACTGTAGACTGGAGGGCTGGCTAGGGTGGACGAACAGCCCAGGCAGGAGGTATAATCTTCCCACGCTCACTAGCAAAGGGGGGCTTCCTAAGTCAGATCTCCCAAATTCTTATTATTCCTTCTTATAAAAGAGCAAAGCTAAGCATTAGAGTGTAAGAAATGACCCAGGAGTGAGGAAGACTATTCCTCTGGGGACTTTAAAAAAGTAAAATATTCTGACAAAAGCAGCTCTCAACGGGGAGCGATTTGAGCTTTCAGGGGGTTTTAGGCAAAGTCTGGAGATGATTTAGTCTCAACGCCTGAGTGGGGGTGGTACCGGCATCTGGCGGGTCAAGGCCAGGGATCCTGCAAACATCCTACAATACACAGGACAGCCCTTCCCAACAAAGAAATCTCAGCCCCAAATGCCATAAGGACTGAAACTGAGAAACCCGGGGAGGAAAATAGAGAACCATAGGTACAAAGGACAATGGATCAGGCATCAGGGGTGCATAGATCCAGCCCCTGCTGTGTGACCTTGAGGAAGTAATTTCCCCTCCTCGGGTTTGATGTTGAGAAGGCTGAACTAAATAATAGATCAAATCCAGCCCTGACAGTCTATAGTCCTAAGATAAAATTAGATTTTTACAAAGCTGAGCAGTTGGATAAGAACAGATATAACCAAAAGAGAGCTTGGCTTCTGCCCTATGCCTCCCTCCTTCAAGCCTCCCCTTCCTTGCATCGGCAAATAGTTCCTGATCATCTACTATGTGCCAGGAGGAAACAGAAATTGGAGAGAGAGAGGAAGTGGCATGGGCCAAACTGTGCCCACCCCCCCAACACACACACACACACACACACACACACACACACACACACACACACACAAAACAATTCCTATGTTGAAGCCCCGACCTCCAATGTGATGATATTTGGAGATGAGTCATTTGGAAAGTAATTAGATTTAGATGAGGTCATGAGGTGAGGATTTCATGTTGGGATGAATGGCTTTATAAGAAGAGGAAGAGAAAAAGATTACTTTTTTTTCCTTTTCTGGCAAATGGGGACACAGCAAGAAGGTGGCCTTCTGCAAACCAGGAAGAGAGCCCTCACCAGGAAACAAATCAGCCAGTGCCTTAATCTTGGACTCCTCAGCCTCCAGAACTGTGAGAATTAATGTCTGTCGCTTAAGGCACCTGGTCTATGGTGTTTTGTTATAGCAGCATGAGCAGACTAATACAGAGGGGTAAAAATAGAAAGAGCAGAGAGAGGACCTTTTGCCTGTGGATCCTTCCACTAGAAGGAGGAAGAGACCACTAATAGACCCAGCCTGCTGGCCTCAGCACCGAGGGCAATGCCTCACTCAGTAAGTCACCCAAAAAGGACGTAGGAGAATGTTTGCTCCTCAGACACGCTGAGCAGAAACATCAGGAAAGCCCGAGGAGAAACCCCTCCAAACCAAAGGCACCGGATTTAGGAGGCAGGCCAGGGTAATGACCAGAGGTTTGGCATGAGCCCCAGGCCCACGCTCATCGCCTGGTTCTGGTCCTCGGTACCTTATTGATGTTGATGTGCAGAGCGGGCCAGGGGCCAGGGGCCTTCACAGTGTCCAGTTCCAGCTTCTTGAGATGCGTGGCCGCCTCATTGAACAGGGCAGGAGCCCCTGGAGTCAGTTCTATGAGAGACAAAAGGGAACCAATGAGGAAAAGCCAGATGGTAAAAGGCGCTTCCGGAGCCCCCACTGCCAGCACCTTTCCTGCCTGCCTCCTCCTCCGGCAGCGTGCATCCCTTGAACACCGGTTGATGGAGCGTGAGAACATCTAAGGTCAAGGCTTTGAGGCCTAACTCCCTCATCTATGAGCTGGGTGGCCTGGGTGAATCACGTGACCTCTCTGAGCCTTTGTGCCATTTTACCTTGAAAATAAAATTATTTACCTTTCAAAATTGTTATAAATATGAAATGAGGTCCTTCATGTACAAATGCTTTATTTCACTTTTTAAAA
Source organism: Vespertilio murinus (assembly GCA_963924515.1). Lineage (NCBI taxonomy): Eukaryota > Metazoa > Chordata > Mammalia > Chiroptera > Vespertilionidae > Vespertilio > Vespertilio murinus. The sequence continues at coordinate 167,450,947 of OZ004708.1, forward strand.
AATATATATATTTTATTGATATTTTACAGAGAGGAAGGGAGAGAGAGAGAGCTAGAAATGTCTCAATGAGAGAGAAACATTGACCAGCTGCCTCTTGCACACCCCCTATTGGGGATGTGCCCGCAACCAATGTACACGCCCTTGACCGGAATCGAACCTGGGACCTTTCAGTCTGCAGACCGACGCTCTATCCACTGAGCCAAACAGGTTTCGGCTACAAATGCTTTATTAATGAGAAAGCACTATGCAAATTGGAAAGATAAGTGTTCAGGCTAGCAAGCATATATGGATGTGCTCTTAAAAACTAGGTTATAATTCTAAAATCAAATTCATTGATTTCTACTTCTCTACTACTTTGGATTAGTTCCACCACCCCTCCCACTAGCTAAGTATTTACCCATTAACACATGACATTAAATATGTGATATTCATTACATACTAAAACTGGTGCCAAGTATTCTTTGCCATTGAGATGTGGGGAGCTGGAATAGAGAAATGAATGAGGCAGGCGCATGTGCAGACAGCTCCAAACTAGAATAATAAAAGGCTATTTTAATTGCTCTAGGAGTGAGAGAGAAGGTACTCCGAAGCCAGGAGTCAGAGAGGGGTGTGAGAGAGGCTCTCACTGAGGACACTGGAGCTGTTCCTGAAGGATGTGTAGGAGTTCACCAGGGCAGAGGAAAGCAGGTGCGCAGACCTGAGCTGGGAAGCAACACAATGGTGGTGAGAGCAGAGCCGTGGAGTAGGGGCTAGAGCAGGGGTGGGCAAACTTTTTGACTCGAGGGCCACAATAGGTTCTTAAACTGGACCTGAGGGCCGGAATAAAAGCAACCTGACCATGCTGGCACTCTCATCTTGGGCTGCTGGTCAAAGAGCCGAGGGGAGAGCAAGAGAACTCTCCGCTCTTTTGGCTCTGCGGGCCGGATAGAACAGCCGAACGGGCCAGATCCGGCCCGCGGGCCATAGTTTGCCCTCGGCTGGGCTAGAGCATAGTGAGCGGACGGAAGGCTGGAGACCTCGGCAGGGACCAGGCTGTGAAGGTCTGTGTGTGGCCACGGTTAGAAGTATGGGCTTTATTGCAGGACAGGGAGGAACCATGGGAGGGTCTTGGGCATTTGGTCAGAGCTACCTGGTGAGAGCTCCCACTTCAGCAGCTACCACCCGGAGAGCGCATTAGAGGAGGCACCCTTTAAGGGGCTGTTACAGTTACTCAGATACACAAAGATGAGCCAGGCCCTAGGGCAGTGGTCGGCCAACTCATTAGTCAACAGAGCCAAATATCAACAGTACAACGACGGAAATTTCTTTTGGGAGCCAAGTTTTTTAAGCTTAAACTTGTTCTAACACCACTTCTTCAAAAAAGATTCACCCAGGCCGTGGTATTTTGTGGAAGAGCCACACTCAAGGGGCCAAAGAGCCACATGTGGCTCTTGAGCCGCAGTTAGCCGACCACGGGCCTAGGGCAATGTGGATAGTGATGATGGGAGAGAGTTCTGATTCTTGAACACCAAGGGGATGACGGGTTCCCACCCCAGCTTAGCCGCCCGGAGTTGTTCCCTGTGGCCAAGGAGGGAAGGCGCAATGGCTCTTTCTTTTCACCAGCTCACAGGCTCCCGAAGTGTCAGTGCCGGGAGGTTCCTGGGCCATCCATGTAGACACCCTCCGCCCATTTCACAGATGAGAAAATTGGGGATCCAAGAGGAGATCTGGCCCAATAGTGGGCCTGGGAATTGCCGCCTCTTGCCTCTTGCCTCTACCTCAGTGCTTTTTCCAACCGTATATGATAGAGAATCAGTTCTTCCCAGCCCCCCTGATATTACAGAACAATTCTTAGATAAAAATGTAATAAAAATTAATTCTAGAAGAATAAAATAATAGATATACAAAATCCAAGCCCACATTTTTAAAGCTTGAATGGATATAAAATCACTGTTAAATTGCTAAAAATGTTTCTAATGGCTTACTCCCCATCTCGGTAACTTCTCTCCCCGGGGCCTGAGGTCACCTTGCTCTCAGAAGCGAGATGTCAGAAAGGGGCTAGAATGGGTTTTCCTGAAATTAGGAAAGCAGAGATTCTAGCCGCCTCACTCCCCTCTTTCTCTCTCCGTCACTTTGAGCCAGTGCTCGAAGATTGGCTAGGGCATGAGCAGGCGGAGAGAGGATTGTTACCTGGTCATGAAATGAGCTTCCTGGTAAACCATACTCCCTACGTGGGTCCTCCCTAATTGCTCAAGGCCCAGACCCAGTAACCTGGCGCTGACGTTACCAGTTCCGAGCTGCACCTGCAGGGTCTGCTTTGAGGATGAATGGAAGCCAGCCATGCCCTGAAGCTTCCTTCCCACCTCCCCCCCTCGTTCCCGACCCCTACTCACTGGTAAGGGATTTGCTGCTGGAGTTTGGGGACCTCAGCGGCCCCTCCTTGTTCTCCAGGGTCAGGGAGAGGCCATAGTTTGGGTGGTGCTGGTGCTGGTGCTGGTGCTGGTGGTGGTGGTGGTGGTGGTGCCTCCCCGACGAAGCTTTGGTAGTGAATGGCGTGCCCCCGTTCTCCTCGATGCCGAAGGGTAGCCGGTCCGAGCTGCTGAGCCCTGGGGAAGGGAGCGGGTAGCTGTGGAGGGTGTCAAAGTCAGTATTTAGAGAAGCAAAACGCCTTGACGTTCCTGTGCGTACTCTAAAAGAAGTTCTCAAAGCATGAGGAAAACAAGAGAAAGCAGGTCAACAAACAGATCCACAGGGTCACTGCAGAACAGGACAGAAGGGCCACGCTGCTCTCCAAGAAAAAGCAGAACATGGGGATTTGTATGCATCGGAGACCTTCCACCTTAACAAAATTCTTAACTTTGAAATGAGATAATTTTGGTTAAAAAAGATACTCTCTAAACAGGAAGGAAGAAATGAAAAGCAATGATAAAAAACAAAAACAAAAACCAAATTGTCAACTGTCGCATAACACGATCATGAAAAACTAGAAGTCTTAGAGTCCCTCTCCCTTCCTCCCCATCATCCTCACCATGCAGAAAGCACTATTACTGCTATGACATCTTTAAAAAAATATATTTTATTGTTTTTTTTAACAAGAGAGAGGAAAGGAGAGGGAGAGAGAGTTAGAAACATGGATCAGCTGCCTCCTCCTAAGCCAACGCTCCATCCACTGAGCCAAACCAGTCAGGGCAACATCTTTTAATTCCAATGGTTCCTCTCGCTTCCTACCAATATATATTGCCTGATTGAAGCTTATGTCCTCCCACTTAGACTGTCTCAAACACGGATTCCTAACAGCCCTCCGCGCCCCTCCTCTCTCTGACCCACCCTGGCTGCCCCCTAGAGGCCTTGCTCAGGACAGTCTGGCATGGTGTGCATGCGTGGAGACGAATGTGGAAGAGGGAGTGACTTCAGCCTCTGGGTGGAGGAGAGTCACAGACCAACCTCACTTCTCCAATGATATCCACCCTCCCCATCGAGGCAACAAAGCAGGCAGCAAAAAGCACACAGAATTGTTGAAACACCTGGATTTGCCACATCTTAGTTCTACCCCAGCCTTGGGAGGAGCCGGGGCAGCCGCTCTGAGCTTCAGCTTTCTCCCTGGGAACAGGAAGTTGGTGAGGCCATTGCTGGCATCTCCTTGGGATTGCTTATTGCACACTCACTGTGTGCAGGGCGACCCTTTGACTGCCCCCCGGCACCTGCCAGCTTCATAGCCGGAGGCCGGAGCAGCCCACACAGCAGCACACGTGCTCCCAACACCTTCAGCAGAGCCCCCTGGGGGGCAAACAGGCTCTTTGTTACTTTGAGCCCAAAGTGGGGACAACTCCGTGCGCCTCATCAGAACTGAAGCAGCAGGGAGACGCTGGCAAAGATCTCAGTAGAGCTGCTCCCCAGGGACAGGCCCAGAAGGGTGGCAGGGCGGGTGGAACCTTTTATTCTTTCAGTCCTCGGGCAAGCGGACAGAGCCAGGGAGCCTGCAGCCTCAAGCAGCCTCGTCTGCTTACAAATACGTCATGTTCTGTGTGCCAAGGACGAGAAGACGTTCGCAGCACCTCCACTCGCCCCCCCTGCAGCCCATTCGCCTGGAACTTCGGCTGGCCAACGGGGACTCTCAGCAAACCTGCAAACCTGCCGTGTTTTTGCGGCAGGTGGTGTCAGCCAGCACCAACCCCCGTTCCCCGACGGACAACCAACGCAGTCACCGTGCTCTCCAAACGCTCCCGAAGGAAAACACCCAACGCTCAGCGTTTTTGAGCGCCCAGCACTGTGCCACCTATTGATGCATTTAACCTCCCAACAGTCATTTGAAGGAGGGACAGGTCTTGCTTTCTTTATTTTACAGATAACAGAAAGGAAGGAGACCCCTGGCTGGGTGGCTCAGTTGGTTGGAGCATCATCCCCTGCACCAAAAGGTTGCAGGTTCGATCCCCAGTCACGGTGCATAGCTAGGTTGCAGGGTCAATCACTGGTCCTCCCCCCCAACCCCCACCTTCCTCTCTCTCTAAAAAAATAAAATAAAATAAAAATTAATAAACATATCCTTAGGTAAGAATTTAAAAAAAGAAAGGAAAAAAAAAGAGAGAGACTAGTTGACTTTATTAAGGCCACACAGCTAGTAAGTGGCAGAGCTGGGATTTGAACCCAGGAGACCTGACTGTAGAGGCCTGTGCTCTCCCAAGTGCTCAGAGGCACTGCACTGCCACGTGGGCAGAAGCAGCAGTATCATGACGCGACGAGAACGCTGGCTGGCACTTAGCTTTGGTTCGACTGCCACTTAGCTATGTGACCTGAGGTGACTCATTTCACTTATCTGGGCCCCAGACACTGCATATTTGGACTAACATTTATTAAGCATTTATATGCCAGGAACTACAGCTCAATGAAATAATTTGATCTCTGCCGTGTCCCGCTGAGAGCGAGGGCAAGGTGCATTTGGTCGTTATGGTTTCCAGGACACCTGTCACTTGCTTCCATTTTTATTTGGTGGAGACTAAACAGAGCGGGCCATTAGACCAACATATTGCTACAAGCTCTTATTAGATTCAGCGGCAGGAAGTAGAAAGTACATTTGGAAACTCTACTTTTTCCATAATGCGTTAGAGAAGAAAATTGGGCAAGCATCTTAGAAATATGACACATTACAAATGTTAGGTCTATTCATTAGGGATGATTTCTTACAGCAACTTAGTGGTCCTCTTTATTTATTTTTTTAAAGAGCAACTAGAGAGGAAAGATGCCCTACCTCATTTTTCCCCCTCCTGTCTGAAAAGGTCAAAATGACATTTTTAGGGCATGGGTTAGATGTCTTTATATAGACTGCTAATTGGCAGAAGAGAACTTTTCCAATTTGTACTCCTTTGAAGACATTCTCCTAGCACGCAACTTGGCACTAAGTCTGGTGCTCACACCGGCGATGTCTGATCCTTACAGGCCAGGAACTCTTCTTTTGATTAGTCAGTCAGCCACGTGGGCCAACGACAGCCTCTTCTCGGCGTCCGTTCCTGGGCCGGTTATGGTACTGGCACAGTGTATATCAGGGATGGGCAAACTTTTTGACTCGAGGGCCACAATGGGTTCTTAAACTGGAACAAAAGCAACCTGACCATGCTGGCACTCTCATCTTGGGCTGCTGGTGAAGGAGCGGAGGGGAGAGCAAGAGAACCCTCCACTCTTTCAGCTCTGCGGGCTGGATAGAACAGCCGAACGGGCAGGATCCGGCCCGCGGGCCATAGTTTGCCACGGCTGGTGTAGATGCAGAGTACACATTTATTGAATGAATGTCCTCATGCACTCCATTTTAATTCTCCCCGGCTCATTTATCAAGTGTCTACTCGTAAACGCTTCACCTGGCTCACCAACCCCCCAGGTTTCCTTCCCGTTACATTCTAGTCTTTGCAAAACTACAGAGTAAAATGTTCCACGTCTGAAGGAGCAACGAGAGCCTTTACGGTCCCATGGTAACCAAGGGTCCACCGAGTGTCCTGCGTGAGCCAGACAGGAGAAGCCACGAGGAAGAGCTCTCCACGTTCGTGGTGAGGTCTAAGGTTTTCACCATTCCAGATCGATTTCAGCATCCGAGTCCAGAGAATAAATATTTTATGAGTTCATTTTTGCCCTGAGGCTTATGACTAAGGTTTCATTCACTCTGTTTTCTGCCTTGAAAAAAAAAATACGGACACAGATATAGTTGTTTTCCTTTACGGCATTCACTTCCAATCAGTCTAACGGTGCTTTTCCTTCTTGATTTATTACAGATTTTTTTGGGGGGGAGGGGTTCTTATTTGTGCATCCCAGGTACCCACTCTGTGCCTTAAATGAAGATTATTTTTCCCCCCAAGTTAACAGCATTATCTTGCCCCTAGCCACTGCTTTAAATGCATCCCACACAGTATCATATGGGAGCCCTCAAGGAACAGGGAGAAAAAAAAAGCAATCATTTCCATTAAGTGCAGCTTCTCGTGTGTAAAATAACATTTCGAGAGCCAGTCCTTTATCATCCCTTGCATTTTGAGAGCGCTATGGCAGACTCGGGCACGAGACGAGAGTGGTCTTCTTCCACCCTGCGGGCACGACCTAACTCACCCCAATGAGTGGAAGTATCATTCATTCCAGAAAGATGCTCAGGCACAACGCCTAGATTGTATGCTCTGTGAAGGGCAGGTTTTAGACATTCTAATGGCACAAGATACCAGTATGAGCAGGAGCGGGAGCTGAATGCTGGGTTCGTGTTTTTGAGGTGAGCCGGAGGGATAATCTATTTCGGTTTTCATGAATGTTTAAAAACCTCCTCAAAGGCTCTCTCTTTGCTCCCCAAGTCTGGTAGGCTTTTTAGAAGCTCCTGTTATAACCATCCTGCAAGCCTCTGAAGCCGTATTTTAAAGGCTTGTTTAATTGCCTTTAATATAGGTGCAAGGTCCATTATGCAGCCCCAGATGGTGCTGGCGGGGCTGTAGGCACAGCAACCCCTCTTGCTCCGGACGTCTCGCTGCAGAAGGTGGATGCTGAAGCCATTCCTGTTCAGTTGGGGATGATTAGGTAGGTTTCTGTGGGTTTCTTACAACATGCCTACGGGATGTTCCTCTAATTACCTTAACCCCCTTTTTAGTGGATTGCCGAGACGACAGCCCTTCTGGTGTTTTAGCTTGTGCAGCCTTTCCTCCAATAATGCCACTGCTGAGCCTTGGGATGTGGCTGTGCTTGTATACCCGATACATTAGAATTTTAATTGTACCTAAAAGTAAACTCGTCCTTCCCTGGTCAAAGGCACCAGGGAAATTCACAATGTCGAGGTGGGTATTGAAGAAGTCTGGGTGGAAAGTTCTCATTAAGCTCTCAAAAGAAAAGGAATCATGGATGTTAGAAATCAATTACTTCATCCAGGCTATTTTGATGCTGCCCACATTTTTTTTCTTCTTTTCTTTAAAAGGTAATTCTTTTTTTTTTTATTAAGGTATTATATGTGTACATATCTTACCATTGCGCGCCCACCCTCCCCTCACCCATAGATGCCCTCCTCCCCAGAGTTTTGCATCCATTGGTTACGCTTACATGCATGCATACAAGTCCCTTCAGTTGATCTCTTATCTCCCCCATATCTCTCGATGCTGCCCACATTCCATCTCGATGGCCTGGCATCCCACTGATGGTTACCTAAACTGCTTTTGAAAAATGTCTGGCAGCCGTAGCTGGTTTGGCTCAGTGGATAGAATGTTGGCCTGCAGACTGGAGGGTCCTGGGTTCAATTCTGGTCAAGGGCACATGCCTAGTTGCAGGTGTGGTCCCCAGTAGGGGGCATGCAGGAGGCAGCCAATCAATGATTCTCTCCCATCACTGGTGTTTCTTTTCTTTCTTTCTTTTTTATTTCAGAGAGGGAGGGAGAGAGAGGGAGAGAGAGAGAGAGAGAGGAGAGAGAGAGAGATATCAATGATGAGGAGAATCATTTATTGGCTGCCTCCTGCACACCCCCTACTGGGGATCAAGCCCACAACCCAGGCATGTGCCCTTGGCTGGAATTGAACCTGGGACCCTTCAGTCTGCAGCCAATGCTCTGTCTACTGAGCAAAACCAGCCAGGGCTCATCATTGATTTTCTATCTCTCTCTCCCTCTCCCTTCTTCTCTGAAATAAAAAAGAAAATCATCTGGTGAATATCAACTTTTCCCAACCCTCCCTTTTTTCACTGTTAAAAAGGCTAAGATGACATCAGTAATTCCACTTCATCAGCCTGATCTTTATGAAAGAGCAGGACTCAAGGACAGGGGTTCTGGACAGTTCGGAGAAAACAAGCAGCCAATGGCCTTCCAGAAGAGGAAGGGGATGCACAACCCTGCTTCTAGAGAAATGCAATTGACACAGACATTGTGGGTTTTACCCATCAGTCTCACAAAGGTTCAAAAAGTCAGCCAAGGCTAGGCGCTCGCTTGCTGCGGGGTCACAGGAGCCCTGTCAAATCGCTGGGGGCGGGGGCGGCATAATCAGGGAGAATGTCTTTGGAGGGAAATTTCATTCGACAGTACTCAAGTTAAATATGCATAGACCTTTTGACCCAAGTCTCTACCTGTAGGGAATTCAGTCTACAGACAGATTTGTTCAAGTGCATAAGACAGAATGTACTGGGGTGGCAGCAAAATTGTAATTTTAGAGACTCAAGGCAGCCTAAATGCCCATCGATACTGGTTGAATACGCACTTGTGCTTTCTACCCAGAATTGCTCCAGACTGATAAGAAGAAAGGCTGCCCCTGGGAAGAACGAGGGAACCAGGGAATAAGAGGGCGGAGAGGAAAAGTAACTCTCAGCTGTCTTTGCTTGAATTTTTACCGCTGTCTGTATTAACCACTAAAAATAGTTAAAAGCACCCCAGTTCCCATTAGTACTTTCCACTCAGTCTCCAAATAGCTAACGGGTTCCTCCGCTTTGTATAAGGTGAAGTCCCAAGTCGGGGCACTTCTGAGTCCCAATTGTACCCGCAGAATGGATTCTCAGTGGTCTCACCAGGGCCTCCCCGCCCCCCCCCCACCTTCACCCCCACCCCCGTCGCTGATCCTGCCACGCGAAGGTGGGAAAGCACTGTCTGCATCCTGCCTTGAATTCTCAGACGGAAATACCACTTCCATTGCTTTTCATTCCCTCTCAAAGGACCCCCGTGGTGTTTCTGCTCTGAGCTTGTTAGCGTTTCATAGACATGTCTTTATGTATTGTGTCAACCTTCTTCCATCTCTCTTTCCTTTGGAACCAAGCATCCCCATCCATTGCTAAAATTAGACAGTACCTCGCAACCTATCCACCCAGGGGAGATACCATTCCTTGCGCTACTTTGAGTCTCCTTGCCCTATTTCTTACCACATGGACTGCTAAGGCCTTAAACCAAAAAAAAAAAAAAAGCCCACTGGAAATTGCTAACAGGTAGTATCAACCATTGTGCAAAGCACCACACATGTACATGTCATTAAATTCTCCTAAATAGATCGATATTGTTAAATTCCCACTTAATTTTGAACATATTTGTATTGGTTTCAGAAAGGAAGGGAGAGGGAGAGATAGAAAGACCCATGATGAGAATCATTGATCAGACGCCTCCTGCCCACCCCACCCTGGAGATCTAGCCCATACCCTGGGCATGTGCTTCGACAAGAACTTGAACCGTGACCTCAAGGTTCATGGGTTGATGCTCCACCACTGAGTCAAGCCTGCTGAGCTGAATTCCCTTTTAGATGAGGGAAATGAGGGGAAGAAGAAACTGGGCCAAGTGAGGGCACAGTTGGGATCCAAACCACGTGAGATGCCCAAAGGGTCCCTACGTCACTTGTCAGCAAACAAAAGCAGACCTCCACACCGGAGTCCACAGTCCACAAATTGGCTCGTGATGTCCTGTCATTCTGCTTCTGTCGACTTCCCCCTGTTTCCCCACATGGGCCTGCACCCTGCCCTGGGCTGTGAGACTGGGTGTGCCCATGTACAACCTCTTCCGTCGTTTGGGAGGTCCCTGGCCCCCTGCATCCGGAGGAGAGCAGAAGAACAACATAGACACAGTTGGGTAGACTTGGGGGAGGGAAGTCATCATGAAGTTAAAGGCATACCAGAACCATCAGAATCCTCACATTCTTCTACTTCCCCGTGAACCTGAAGATGCGCAAAACCATACTGAGCAGAAAGATCCAGCTGCTAGCAAAGATGCCGGTTTACTTTTTTTTTTTTTTTTTTAAAAATTGTATTTATTTATTTATTTTAATATATTTTATTGATATTTTACAGAGAGGAAGGAGAGAGATAGAGAGCTAGAAACGTCGATGAGAGAGAAACATCGACCAGCTGCCTCCTGCACATCCCCTACCGGGGATGTGCCCGCAACTAAGGTACATGCCCTTGACCAGAATCGAACCTGGGACCTTTCAGTCCGAGACCAACGCTCTACCACTGAGCCAAACCGGTTTTGGCAAAAAATTGTATTTATTTTATTCAGAACCACCCTGGATGAATCTTACCTTTTATACAAAAACTATAATGTAAATGGAAGAGTATGCTTTCATGTTCTATTGATTGTCCCACGTGGCCTGTATTTCAAAACCCGATAGGTGATCTACAGGAACTTTCCTACCTTGTTAAAAACAATCATCCCAATGTAAGTTTGTCTCTTTTTCAAAAGGTTCGTGATGTGGCAGGAAAATGGAAGACTCGGTCGGGGGTCAGGGCAGAAAGCTTGATGTAGTTCAGCCGGCTGCAGCGTGTGAAGGGAGGAGGGGACAGGGGGCCTGCAGCAGGAATCTTCATGCCTTTTGTAGGGAAATAACGAAAAGTGGGAGCCAACCCAATCTGCCTCGGGAATGCAAAGCCATCCCAGGATTCAACATTAGCTCCAATTGCTGGGATGAGGCCCGGTATCGGATCTCTCGTTTCAACCCGCCACAAACATCTGAGAACTGTGATGGCCATCCGTTTCCTTTTAAACATCATGCTACTTTAAAAAAAAAAAAAGTTGGGCTCAACTTAGTTAAAAATTGAGCCTTTAAACAAGGGCAAACCTAACCGGATAGGAAATGGCGCTTCTCCAAAGTGAGGCCCTGCACCTGTCCACCTGGGATGGCCGTTACAATGGAGGTTCTCAGTCTCACCCCGACCACTCCATTTTTAGTAAGCTGTCCAAACCATTTGTTGGTTCCCCAATTTGGGGGGAAATAGGACCTATTTGCAGAATTTCTGAGGATTTCTTCTTTGCTGAGGCTCAGCTGAATGCCGATTTCATATTTGTTTCACCTCTGAGATACCCGTGGGGATTCTTAAAACGTGCCACCTTTCCTTGTACAAAGGGTCTCTCCTGCCATTTGCTTTTTCTCTATCTCTTCCCCTTTGTGCCTTGTCTTGGCATTTGTCTGTTGCTTTCTGTGACAAAATGGCAGAAGCCGAATCATCCGAGGTCTATTTGAGGTATTCGACCTGGTTAATTGTGGAAGATTCGGGCAATTAAGCCAGAGCTAAGTTTGGGAGATATTGATCCAAAGGGATCAATACAGCTGCTCAGGGAGTTCTGTGATGAGCCCAGATCTTAAAGGGCCCTTTAAAAGCTGGAAAGTCAAGGGCAACAAAAAACGATCTATTAGCTGTGTTCAGAGCAGGACCCTGGAGGCGGGACTCACTGACCTGGAAAGATGGTGCGATATTAACAAGGCAGGAAAAACGAAGGACTCCTGCAATGTCCTTATTCCTTCGTCTCCACTTTAATGAAAATCGTTTTCAGTGGAAATGGTAGACCAAGAGGCGAAACAGGCAAGAGAGTTTTGAAGGCCACGCTAATTACCTGGGATGACTTCAAGGCTTCCAGTCCACATGAATTACATCCGTTTGATGACACTGTCAGTTCACTGTTAAGATATTCTGAGGGATCTCAGAGAAATAACGGTGACGCAAGACCAGTAAGTACCCGAGTTTCTAAAATGCAAAAAGCGAACTCCGTTGTGGACTGCTGAGCTTGGTTTTGGTGATGGGTAAAGCTTCAGAAGAAACGACTAGTGTGTGAGCTATCCAGAAGGAAGCAGTGGATCGTCTCAAATGAGTAGTTGATTAAGAAACTAATGCTCAAACCTCCGCTCCTGGGAAAGGGGACTGTAGGTGAATGAAGGCCTGCATGGGCAGGGCTACCAGGTTGCTGGAAGAGTTGGGGAGGTATGAATGGTTCCTAGACATCTGGATGGGGGACACAGGAAGAGGGGGGGATGAGTTTATTGGCTCCTTGGCAAAGGTGATGGGCAAAGTTACTCGTCCAATGGCGTACGAGGGGCATGGATGAGACTTCCGGTGGTCCTGAGTGTAGTGAACTCGTCTAAGAGTCTCATGGGGATGGGAATTGATGGGGTCCCAAATGGCAGGATGATCAGTGAGTGATCTGAGGCGTCAGAGCAGAGAGGGAAGACACAGGCTTTGGAGTCAGAAATCTGACTTACCACTGACTGGCTCTGGGACCATGTGCAAGCTGCTTGGTTAAACTCTAAGCCAGAGCTTCCCGTGCGTGAAAAGGACATCGCCGGCCTCAGAGTAGTGGTCAGGGGATCAAGTGAAGTGACGTACGTGGAGTGCAAAGCACACGTGAGGTTGTCAGCGCCTGTATATCACCGTAGGTCCATGTCACTCCTCTACCTGGGATTCCAGTATACTGAAACTGGACTGTTCTCTGCCAGGCAGTGACACGACACCAGTGCCTCTGAGGAGAACACCACAGACACAGCGAATGATATTCAGATGATGAAGCTGAAGCCAGAACATGCGTGGTGGTCAATGTCCCACTCAAAATGCGATGCCCCACACTGGATACAGCTGTTCAGATACCTTGGGACCCGCTCAGAGGTGACATATGAGCGATCTGTTCGCTGGTTCGATGTTTCCTTTAGAGCAGTGTTTCCCAAACTTTTGACATATGTGTACCCCTTCTATAATTTTCGTAATGCTGAGTACCCTTCATAAAAAAAAGGGATGTATTTTAATAATCAAGATATATTTATTTTTTCTTTTTGGGGTACATACACAAAATAATAATAAACGAAAAATAAAATTACTCATAATAAAATATAAATAAAAGTTATATTATAAATAACATTTATTTGGATCAATGAGAAGGATGAAATTGACTTGACTCATGAGAACGCAGAATTAGGCGCAGCTAAGCACGGTACAGTGCATATCCCCACCAAACTCCGGTGCAACGCGTACCCGCGCCTAACTCTTCCTGTGCCCCTGGGGGTACGCATACCACACTTTGGGAAACACTGCTTTAGAATGAATGTGGGATCATTATTTTGTGGAACAGACATTCCTCGAGCACCTGTTACCCATCAGGCACTGGGGAACTAAGGTGGGGGTGGCACGAAGTCAGACTTCAGAGCGTCCAGGCTCCAGGAGGAGACGCAGAGGCAGTGTCAATACCAAGTGCACCGCTGCTATGTATGGGGAGGGGGTGGGGGCAGTGGGATGGAGCACAGACAGTGGGATGGAGCACAGACAGTGGGATGGAGCACAGTTTGCAGAGCTGGGGGCAGTCAGGATCCCTGGGAGACCGAGGCTGAGTGGAAATAGGAATGATGAGCAGGCAAAGGGGGGGAGGGGGAGTGACAGCATTCTCGGCAGAAGGAGCAGTGTTTGCAGAGGCACAGATGGGAGTGACAGCAGGGTATGCTGAATGTCAGGAACCACACGCAGCGTGGAGCTGCGGGAGCTTAAACAGGAGGCTGAGGGATGGGAGCTGTGCTAGCTAGGGCAGAGAGCAGGGGGATTCTGCAGAGAAGGCCTTGGGCTTTTCGTCCCATGGGTGACTGGAGAACCCTGGCAGATGTCAAGCAATGGAATGACACCGTCAGGCTGGCGTTTCAGAAAGCTCCCTCTGGGGGCTGTGAGGAGACCGCGCCTGTCAGGAGAGATCAGAGTCGGGGAGATCAGGGAGAGCACTTGCAAGCCAGAGGAAAGATCAAGGTCAGTGGCAAGGAGAGAGGGGGAGCTGAGCAGATCTGGGGGCTGCCTGGGCACGCGTGGCGACAGGGGGAGGAGATGCCAATGATATAGAAGTTCTTACCTTGGGTAAAAAAGAGAGAATTGGGGTAAAGGTTTTTTTTCCCCTTTTTGGTGAGAGAGAGGAAATGTTCATTTTTGGCAGGGGGAGTTTGTGGTGTGCTTGGAACGTGCAAGTTGAAATGTCAATCTAGTCCAGGGGTGGGCAAACTTGTTGACGCGAGGGCCACAATGGGTTCTTAAACTGGAACAAAAGCAACCTGGCCATGCTGGCACTCTCATCTTGGGCTGCTGGTGAAGGAGCGGAGGGGAGAGCAAGAGAACCCTCGGCTCTTTCAGCTCTGCAGGCCGGATAGAACAGCTGAATGGGCCGGATCTGGCCTACGGGCCATAGTTTTCCCACGACTGGTCTAGTCTGAGGGAGAGAGAACTGTTTCAGTGTCGGCAGCACCATAAAGTCACGACGGGATGAGAAGACCCAGGTAGATGGTAGACGTGACAGAGAGGAGAGCAGCGGGCAGAAGAGGGACTCCCGGGAAAGAGCAATAGTTCAGAGGATGACAGGAGACGAGGCTGTTACAAAGCCTGAAGAAGAAGTCCCAGGCCCGGAGAATCAGACCCCCTAGAAGCCAAAGGCGCAGAGTTCCCAGAAGCTGCGTGAGTCACCACCACCATCTAACGGGGCGGACAGAGGCCCGCGGAGTTGAGGGATAAACAGACTTAACCGCGAGGAGGCAAACTGGTTAGACTTTCTCGGTTGCAAGACAACTGAGCCCACGCCCGTTGCTTTAAGCACCAGGCATTTATTGGATGCATCAGACGGTACACCGTGTCCGGGGGGGCCACAGACACAGGGCTGGAAGCCATTTCGCCTGGAACAACACTTTGTCCTGTGTGTTCGGGACACACAGACTGTGATAGGATGCCGCTCCGCCCTGCCACCTGGGAATAGGTCCAGGCACCTTCCCCAGAGCTGCTCCCGGTGAAGACATGCCTTCGCCACTGCCTGCGAGAGCCACTGCCCCCGAGGGCAGCCTCCATCACGCTGGCACGAGCTGCTCCGTCAGACTTCCGAGAGCACATGGTCACATCCCCTACGTCACCCCACCCTCCACACAGGGTCCCTTCTGCCTAGCACAAAATGAAGGCCGAGTCAAAACGAGCGAGAATAATCTTTATTCCTGGGAAACACATTGGTAAAAAACGTATCAATAAGATTAAAAGCTTCAGAACACATTTATTTGGACGCGGCACAGACGCGGGGCATCGGGGCGTGGGGAACATCAGGAATACATACGCCTGTAAACAAATGTCTTTGGGGGGGAGTTTCTACGACACAGACCCCCACCGTGCCGGGCGCGCAGCCGATTACCTCCCTCCGGAGAGGGCTGTGTGGTAGCCAAAGAAACATTTTCCAGCTCTCAGCAATAAAATTCTCAAGGGATGTCAAGACACGTTAAAAAGGCTTGAAACGGGCCGAATTCACAGTGACATACACATAACAATGGCATGGGAACCGATTTCACCAAGATACTAAGGAAACACATCTCAGGCCTACCTGTTACAGAGAAATGACGTTTGACTCGTGGCTTGAAATGGGGGAGAATAAATATAGCGGTGCAAGTTCTGCCCTAAAGGACGACAAATTGATTTTCTGGTCCTACCCAAAGACTGTGCAACGCCCCTCCCTCTCCTCTACGGAATGCTTTGGCACAACTTCGTTAACAACCTTAAGCCATGTGCATCTCAGGCTGCACGTAGCTTTATATCAAAGAGTGATGTCTAGGGTTAAAAAAAAACAAAAAACCCAACCCTCAAGTTCTGCAAAAAATCCGACTGCATCGGCCCTTCATCGTGTCTTCTGCAATCATGCAAGTTAGCAGCACCAAATCATTAAGGCATTAAAAATGTACTCTTATTCTCGAGCAGCAAGTCTCCTACCAAAACGAACGCTAGGCAGCTTGTGATTAGTCAAATCTCTAAAGTTCCAAGTGGCTAAACTGTCCTCGGACCTGAAATCCGGAAAAACGCAGAGTCTCCCTGCATGCTATAACATCTACCCAGCCCATACACACTTCAGTTAGCTTCCTGATGGGGTGGCTTCTGCTAGGGAAGGGGATGCGGCCATTTTCCAAGGAGGTCGTTTCAAGGTTATAGCCTCGGCCTAGAAATGTTAAATCTCAATGGATCACGGAATGTTAAGACTTGGAAAGGACCTTGACGACCAATGAGTCCAACCCAGTCTTTTCTGATGAGGAAAAGGATGCCCGGAAGGGGGCAATGGCCTGTCTAGGATCACCCAATAGCAGAGGCTGGACCCCCGCCATCTCCATCCCCGCCATGTTATGGGCACTCTCTGCAGAGCTATCTTCCCACGTTTCCCTGGTTTAATTCGGTCCCACTCATTAAATAACACAGCAGTATCAGGTACATAGCAGTACAACACACACGGGCTCTTACTCCAGCTTTAAAAATCAGAATATCATCAGCATTGATTCCTGAGCCTTTTACCTACCTTCATTTTATTGAGAATGCAGTCAGACAGTACGTTAGGACTTAGCTATGGGGATTGCTTTCCAGTATTTACAGGGACGCGGAAATACGCCTTTCTTTCGGGACCATGCCTCAGACACCTTCCCAAACGCAGCCACGACACCTCTCACGGGATGGAATGCAACTGGGGTGGAGCATGGAGGTGGGATGGCCGGCCCCCTCAAAGCGCAGTCATGAGTTTATCGCGACACACCACACTCTGCACGCCTCCTAAGTTCTTCTGGTTCTGGTTGTGGACATAATCGAGGTGGCCGTCATCTGCACTGGCCGGCGCTTTCCAAGGCGGCCTGTCATCCTCAAAGGATGGCCTGTTTCGTTTGCAGAGGGAATGGTTAGTCGGGGGGGTGGTGGTGGGAGGAAGCTCAGAAGAGAGTGAGACAGCGTGAGCACGAAGGGGACGGGCAGGGTGACGCCGCGAACGGCAGGCATGGGAATGGCCTGAAGGCGGAAATGGATGGATTTTCTACCGCAGGTCACCCACCGACTCCCAACAGGGGAGAAAAGCTCTGTCTATGGCTGGGCCCTCACCCCTGGCCAGGTCGGTCTGGGGAAAGCCAGGTCAAGTTGGAAAAGGTCTCGTACCAGCCTTCAGTGGGCCAGCCGGAGGAGGCAGAGCCGGGC
Source organism: Vespertilio murinus (assembly GCA_963924515.1). Taxonomy (NCBI): domain Eukaryota; kingdom Metazoa; phylum Chordata; class Mammalia; order Chiroptera; family Vespertilionidae; genus Vespertilio; species Vespertilio murinus. Next base: position 167,468,092 of record OZ004708.1, read on the forward strand.
TCGCTCTGGCTGGTGTGAGACCCGTTTGCTGGGGGACGCCTCAGGCCGTTATGGGAACGTGCCCTGCGAATGCCTTAGGCAGCACTGGCCAAAGGTGTTGGCACCTTTTCCCGGGGCAGGTATCTCAGAGAACGCCTCTCTCTAACTCTCCGGAGGGCCTGATAGGACACAAAATGCTGGGCCCCACCAGCAGAGGTTCTGGTCAGCAGGCGTGGGGGCCCCCCCGCATCTGCATTCACAAGCTCCCAGGCTCCTCGAGGGCCACCGAGAGGAGCTTGGCCCCAGCCTTCCTCAGATCGCCCCGTGGAGTGCTGGGCGAGGGCATGCCTCCGAAGGAAACTAATGTGAGACACGCGGCAGCAAGGGGTGTGACATTCTGTCAAAACAAGGCTATTAAACACACGGCTCCTATAAATCTCTTCTGTTTCTCACGTCTGCAAAATAAACTGCCTCTGCAACCCGGAAACATGGAGCATCATATTGCTCCACTGGCTTGGCTTGCTTTGGACGTTACACACAAATCGAGTGTTTATGCTAAAACCGCACCGTTGTCCCACAGGGTCCCCCCCCCCCCCAGACGTGGTCAGAACTGTCAAGAACCAGGGGCACCGTCTGCCCTGCTCCCACCAGGCCTGGCCTCATCCCTGCGTCCTCGGGGCTTTCTCACAGAGCAAGGCTGCCTCGCCGAGAAATAGCCATGGCGCACGGAATTCACCGGCTCTGCTTCTGAAAGAGCTTTCTTACGAGGAAACACCCATGAAAGCTGATCTTAGAAGGAACGTCTGCCTGACAAAGCTGGCATGAAAACGCCTGACTACAAATGCCAGGCCGGTGCCGTGTGGTCAGGGAGGGTCTTGGTGGTGCGTCAGGGCCGAGGGGAGCAAGCACAGCTCCCTCACCGCTTACTGTGGTGAATGCGTCTTAGGGGCGCACGGCCACACCCGGGCACTGCCACACCGGCGGCGGCGGCAGCTGCTTTCCAGCTACCGTGGCAAAGCTGAGCCGCCGTGTCAGAGACCACAAAGCTGAAAATACCGACCACCTGGCCCTTTATGGAGAAAAGTTCACTGGCCCCTGGGTGTAGAAAAAAGACCCGTTGCCACAAAAAAAGAAAAAAAAGAAAGAAAGAAAGAAAAAAAAGGAAGCCCTCACCCCACCCCTGAAAAAAAACCAAAACAAACAAACAAAAAAACTATATCCAAAAAATTCATGACAAAAATCTCCACGCTTTGGCCATATTTTTATAAATGGATTTTAGGACAGGGCAATGTTGCTTGGACATTTTAAGTAGCATTCCTAGCACAAACCCAAAATTTCTGAGGTTAGGATGACTTAAAAAAATAAAAACAAAAAACCGGCCCAATTCATCTTGGTGTCATAAAGCATAACTTGAGCAAATCCAGAGTCTCGCTGGCTGCCTGGGCTCTGCTCAGCCAGGATTCATCGGGGCCGTGACAGGCCACTCCTCACAGCAGCTGCTGAGGCAGAACTTTAACTCATGACTCAGGAGAATCCGGACTTTGCGGAGAAAGGAACTTGGGCAGCTCCGGGAGCGCGGGCACTTACCTTACGTTTGGAGAGTGAGGGTGCCACCGCGGCGGGCCGGGGTGGATGTTGGGATGATACTGAGGCTGGAAAGAAAACACCAAACGTGATTATGCGGTGACCTTCCGGTTTCAATGGTCCTCATTCACTCTCCCTTTCTACTGGCATCCACCGGAGGGGCTGTGAATGGAGAGGCTATACCTGCACGCCGCCGGCTCCAGCTGGGAGCCGGGGGGTGTTAGGGGAAGTGCAGGGTGGGGAGGGGTGCGGGGACCTTTCCCAGGACGATCACATTTCCCCAGGACAAAGGCTGGGGCTGGGAAGCTGCCCGGGGAAGAGTGGGGAAGGCATCATCAGCCTTGAAAGGGTCCCCCACCGACCGAGTGCCCAGGACAGGCCACAATCACCTCTCCCCGAGGGAACAAGGGAGCAGACGGAAGGTGCCAGGAAGACAGGGAGGGTGGCCGGCAACGCTCAGAAACCATTTTTGTCCCCGCTGCTGGAGGTGACGGCAACCGCGGGGACCCTCTACGTCTGCACGCACGCACGCAGACAAGGACGGGAAGGGGGTGGGGACACTCCTCCGTTGTGTGAGCGGTTAAAGTCATTTCCTAAAGCCTGATCCCAAACACCCCCCACATCACCCAGAGCACTTCTTATCGTGATAAACGGAAAGGAGAAAAGGGTCCACCTTAGGATGGGGACACAGATCCAGGCTGATGACCCACAAAAGGACCAGGGGAAGAGACTGGCTGGGTGGCGGGTGCCTGCCCACGTCTGGCCTGCAGAGGGCAGCGGTCCCAGACGTAGCCAGAAGCCAGGGTGCTTCTCCAGGCTAAACTTTCTCCCTGGCAAATGAGGCCCGCCTGACATTTCAGCCACCCCCCCCCCCCCAGCCCTGCCACCATCCCTCTTTTAATTATTTCCTCCCCTTCGCTTCCCTTCCCCGCTGATTTGGTTAATGAGCAGAAGGCTACTCTCTGCTATGGAAAATTCTCGGCAACCCTGTTCACTCGGTGTTCCCGGACCCCGGATGCCCTCCCTGCTGCCTGTTCTGTATTCCAGAGGCCTCCCGCTTTCCAAGATGCCTGTCGGCGAGCTAAGTCTGCAGCCCCCAGGAGGAAGTGCCGCAGGGGCGTGGATCTGGAAGAGACTCCTCCGCAGCGGAATCTGAGAGCTGACCAGGGCTTTAGAATCTCCCCCCTCCCCCAGCCCCCAGGCACTCTCTTCACATCGCCCTCGTAGGGGACACAGAACCCCAGAGAGCTTAGAAGACTGGCCCAGAGTCCAACTGCTCTGGCCCCAAATGAGGCCCCACCAACGGGGCCTTCAACAAAAGAGTGACGGATTGGAGATGGCCCTCCTCTTCCCTGTCCTCAACCACACCCGCATCAGGATCCTAGGAGATGGGGCGGGCACCGTTTCCACAGCGACCCAGAAGGAGGATGCTCCAGACCCTTCCTCCGTGTCCTCTGGCAATTTGCTCACAAGCTGCCCAGGAGTATTTTTTAATTATTTTAAAAATATATTTTATTGAGTTTTTACAGAGAGGAAGGGGGAGGGATAGAGAGCTAGAAACATCGATGAGAGAGAAACGTCGACCAGCCGCCTCCTGCACACCCCCTACTGGGGATGTGCCCGCAACCAGGGTACATGCCCTTGACCGGAACCGAACCCGGGACCTTTCAGTCCGTAGGCCGACGCTCTATCCATTGAGCCAAACCGGTTTTGGCAGGAGGATTTTTTAACGTTAACCCAGAAGGTTTTGAATCGGGGCAGTTACACTCCCTGGGAACAGCTGGAAATATATGGGTGCATTTTTTGCTTGTCAGAACCAGGGGGTGGGGGGGGGCGGGTATCTTTAATGACTGGGCAAAGGAGAAGGAAGCTAAACATCCTGTAACTCTAGGGACAGTCCCAAACGAGGAAGAACTGTCCCTCCCCTAATGCCAGCGGCGTCCTCTGCGGGGACACAGCCATCCATCCCTCGCAGTTGGCCCGCCTTGCTGAGCTCGGAATCAGACACGCGGCGGCCATCCCACCCCGCCCGTCCTCCCGAATCCCTTTCCCAGCCCTCCGATGCTTATCGGGCCGCTTCTCGGGATGTCGCCTTCCCGGTCCACTGCCTCCCGATCCCTGACAAAGCAGCGCAGAGCCTCTGAGAGCAGCGAGGCGCAGCCGTCCGGTAGTTGCCAAAAGAAGGTTGAGAACAACAATGCGCAGGAAACAGATTTTGCAGATCGGATTGCAACCAGCAACAGCCTCGCCATCCACCGCCGTTCACCGTGAGCAGAGTGCTCACCCCAGAGGCTTGTGGGGAAGACCGCCGGGGCTGCGCCCCGCTAGGGCGGCTCTGCTTCATTTATTTTTTTTCTTGTCATTTGAACAGCAATCCCCAACAACTCTCCCCTCCCTCCGCCCTCCTCCCCACACAACATTCCAGCCTCTCAGACCCGAAGATCCCTCAAAGATAAAAAAACAAACAACAACAATCTGAGTAAGAAGATCCAAGAGCCTAAAGGAGGCAGGGAGACCAGGGACCCGGGCCCGGCCCCTGGCAGGTGCAAAGTCCCGCTCAGGTGTTATCCCCGGACCTGGGGACCTGGACGTCACGGGCAGGGCTCCGCACAGCGGGAAGACGACTTCCCGTACGGAAGACGACACTACCGATGTCTTCGGAAGCATAACGCGGAGCCCTCGTAAGGATAACGTACCTGGGGATCCTCCCCACCCCCATCCCCACCTAAGGAATTGCTATCTACAGGAACGGAAGATTAAGAATGACACGCGTTAGAACAAAGGCTCCGATGCGAGCTCGTTATGAAGTCGCTTCGCTCCCGGGACACGCACAACCAGACCGGCGACAGGGCACAGAGCCCTGGGCGAGCCGTGCCCCTCAGGCATTCACAGGGCCCCGGACAGGAGAGCTGACCCCAGGCTGGGAGGCCACCAGACGCGGATGCTGCCTCTTAACGTGCCAACGGATGACAACGGAGGAAGCGAAGGCACTTCCCCAGCCGGCCGCTCAGGACAACGGCCTCTGGATCTGCGGTGCCCTCTAATGCCCAGACTCCCGACCCGGTCCCCGCAGGGGGAGGCCCGAGCACCGGCTGTTTGTGTGAAGCTCGGGAACCGCCGGCGCTGGCGGCCTCCAGTGCAGAGGACCAGAGAGGCTCTGGGAAGGGCCTGGCTTCCGAGCCGGGCTCTGTCCGGACGGGAGGCAAAGGAATTCGGGGCAGACGAGTGTGGCCACGGGCAGGGTGGGAAGAAATTATGGGGCAGTGATGACGTCATTCTCAGAGGACGGAGCCTCCGCGGTGATGAGCAGCAGTGAGAAGTAAACGCGGGAAAGGAAGGCGCCGCCAGGCTGGGGAAGGCTGGATGGCGGGCGGGAGCCACCCGCAGGGTGAGATGGGCGGGCGGGCACCCGGTGTGGCCCTGCCGGCCACCCTGGGAAAGAACAGGCCGCCAGCCGGGGCACCGGATCTGTATTCCTGCTGGACAGGCCCAGCCCGATGCCTTACCAGGGGGTTCCAGAGGCCATGGCTGCATCGATGGTGTTGGGTGCACCCCCAGAGGAAGGAGAGTGGGGAGTAGAGAGTGGGGAGAGGGGGGTGAGGAGAGGCCAGTGTTTTTATTGGATGGTGGGGGGTGGGGCGGGAGGCGTCCAATAATCAAATGATCTTGGGAAACACTGAATTAGAAAAAAAAACCAACGTTTTTCTTGCAGGGTTTCTCAGTATGCTGGGCACCCCAAGGGACACGGTAAGAACTAAAAAGGTCATGAAGGACGCGACATTTCTCAAACATGTGGCCAGACGTTCTTTCCTGGATGCACACCGCAAGGGACCCACGTTCCCTGGGCCTAGAACACACTTGGGCATGCAGTGGCCTCACTTGGGGGCCACTCAGAGTCTGTCTGCCCCCCAGAAACGTAAACATCCGTCCCTGCTGCTTGCCAGTTGACCCGGTGAAGAGAAATCGCCAGCTCAGATGACCAAGAGGAAGCAGGTGGGGAGGGGAGGGAAGGAGACGCTCCTCTCTCCGTTTCCACAAAAAAAACCATACTGTTACTCTTTCTTTAAAATCTGCCTATAAACAACCTCTCCATGTGGAAAGTGTAAAAACTTTAAGAAGTCCTGCATAAAGACCTTTAAAAGCAGCGTCTTACCTGGTAGTTGTGGACTTCAGGATTTGTTTTGGAACTAAAGGAAAAAGAAAAAGAAAAATGACAATGTAACAGGTTGTAAGAGCCGCATCCTTACTGAACGACAGGCGTGCCTCTGAGACATTGCAGGTTCGATTCCGGACTATCGCAATAAAGTGAGTCTCGCAATAAAGCGAGCCGTCGTGACCTTCTTGCTGGTAGAGAGGGCCCTGCCTTCGATTTGTAAACAGAACCCAGGCACCCACCAAACCGAACCTGCAACATCTGCGAAGCGCGGTGAGACGAGGTACGCCCGTATTTACCAATCGTAAACCAACCCCAAGCCCTATCTACCTACGCTGTCAGGAACTCTCACCGACACTGCTTCCTTCTGACTAGCTGCTTAGATGAGCTCATAACCGGAGAAACCAACGGCGCTCACAAGTAGAAGCAAGTGGGCACCATTCCAGAATCCTGGTTGTGGCACCAAGTGTTGGTGGCAAAACGAAGGTTGGTCCCATTAGGCAAACCCGGCCATTCTGACCCCCCCTCCAGGCCTGCCCCTGCACTGCTGGGTGGGGCGGGGCTCCGGGTTTCCCCAGCCAAAGGGAAAGCCTCCAGCCCTCTCCCGAGCACCTGCCTCTCCGGGCCCCTCTGCCAGCAACAAGGCAGGCGCGGGCCGGCCACCGCCTTGGAATGTTCACCCCACGTACGGCCGTGTCCCGGGAACGTCACATCTGCTGTTCAGTGCACGCAGCAAGGCTGTGAGGTCAGTGCGTGTCACCGCCTCGTTTCACAGATAAAGGGGTGATTGGCCCCCGGAGAAGCGAGGAAACCCCGAGGTCAGCCAGCTGTTCACTGGGACGGGCAGCTGCTCCATCCTAATGTCTATATTGTCCCCACGAAGCGAGGCTGGGGGCACCTCGGGCTGCAGCGCCGCAGGAAGCGACGCGTTCTGCGAGGTGCCATTTTCCTGTATCGCCTCTGCAGCCCCGGGCGCAGTCTTACACCCCTGGCGCCCACACCAATTCTCCTTGCCCTAGCTGCCAACAGGGGTTATTAGCTCATGCGTTCCTAAAGGGTATCTTTACCTGGGGTTTCTTTTATTTTCTGGGAGAATTTCTGTGTGTGTGTGTGTGTGTGTGTTTGTTTTGGTTCCCAAATATATGCATTCACTAGGCGCTAAGTGGAAAGTGTAATTTTATCAGGGAAAAGCCAACACGCGAAACACTCGCTTCCTTATGCAGCAAAGGAGAGAAACGCTGTGCCGCACAAACCCCTGAGAATTAAAAGCACGGCATGCTGACGGGGGAGCCAATACCGTTAGCATAGACCGCCGGCCACCGGGACGCTAGGAACAGGGCCACACGCCTGGAGGCTCCGCTGACCCAGGCAGGACTGTGCGACCTCCTCCGGCCCGGGGAGAGGGCGGGGAGCAGGGCCCGATGACCAGCAGGTCACGGGACCCTTGACCCTTGACCCTAGACACAGTGCTGGACGGCTGGCCCCGCAGGAGGCACTGCAGGTAGCTTCAAATCCAAGCCTGGAGGCTGGGCTTCCAGCTGGGTGACACAGGGGGCCCACCCATTGTGCTCTCCAGAACCACGGGAGCTAGAGCCTCGGGGTTCTGGGGGGAGGGCCGGGCGAGCAGCAGGCGCTGGCCCCCTCCCTCCCCACGCTGCTTCGTCCCCGGTTCTCTATGTTCTCCGCGCCCCTCTGCTCTCTACGGCAGGTTCCCTCTGGGGGCCTAAACACATTTGAAGAGAACATGGACCTGGCCCAGCCTCCTAGTTTTCAAGTGCGAAAGAGGAGGCCCAGAGAGGGGGAGGCCAAGGCCCCGGAGCTGGCTGAGGGCCAGGGGCCTCCCCACCAAGCAGGGCCTCGCTTCCGGCCCCACCACGCCTGCTGCCGGCTGTCCAGAGCGCAGGGCACACCCCACTGCGATCTCAGAGACCATGCTCCCTGGCGGCCCGAGGCCCGTGCCTCCGACGGCTGAGAGGCTCCTGGTCAGGCCCTGGAGCTTGGGTGCAAGCGTGGAAACCACCACATTCTGTGATTCTCTACCAGCCTGCCCATTCCCCGAAGAGCAGTTGTTTCAGAGGGAGAAAAAGAGGCATATTCAAGCTGAAACCGGTTTGGCTCAGAGGTAGAGCATCGGCCTGTGGACTAAAGGGTCCCAGGTTCGATTCCGGTCAAGGGCATGTACCTTGGTTGCAGGCACATCCCCAGTGGGGAGTGTGCAGGAGGCAGCTGGTCGATGTTTCTAACTCTCTGTCCCTCTCTCTTCCTCTCTGTAAAAATTCAATAAAATATATTTAAAATATATATATATATATTTCCTATCTGGCTACAGAAGAAGTTGGCTGGCTCCCGTGCTGGAGTTTCAGTCTTCTGACAAGTTCCTTTTCCTGCAGGAATGTCACTAAAGTGCTTAATGGAGGTCTTCTACACTGTGTGACGATGAAACCTGCCCGTCACGGGGCGAATCCTACATCTGCTCTGGCAGTTTTTGCCCACCACGGCCTGCAGCGCCGCGAGCACCGTGTGCTGTGCACATTCTTTTCACCTTTGTCACCCGCTGCTAGGGCAAACACAGCACAGGGCTGTGCAAACAAGGCGGCTGTGTTTCCTACAACAACAACTGTCTTGAAGCCTTCCACTGGGTACTCGTTGGGAGCCGGGGGGTGGTATAGCCAGGAACAGCAGAAAAAAGAAAAAAAAGATCAGCAGACGCACTGGGCGATTTAATTGTATCAAGGAAAAAGTCAACACTGAAAGTAAATATAAGAGAGAAAACAGCTGCACCCCGGAGCCCGGGGGCACTTACCAGAGCTGAGCGGCGATCACCGGGTTGCTTGCTTTAAAACAAAAACAGAGAGCACGACATTTTAGAGAGCTTTCTCACTTTTACCGCGCGCGATGACAACGAGGCGAGCAGACCTTTCTGAGATCTAAGAGCAGCCTCCGGGCCAGGAGGCAGAGTCTCCACACGGCGGCTGCTTCTCCTTTCCGGAGGAAAAGTACCGGCCTTTCCCCTGAGCCCTGCCCTCCGCCAGTTCCCAGGGCCGGGCACAGCCCTTGCTCTCAACGAGCTCCCAGCCTTGACCCAGACAGAAGTGTAAGGTGTTAGTGGCTAAAATGCAAGTACCGTATTTGCCGGCGTATAAGACGACTTTTTGGCCCTGAAAAATATGCCTCCAAGTGGGGGGTAGTCATATATGGCAAGTATATAACGAACTCTGTATTTTTAGTGGAAATGTTAGGGGATCGTCTTATATGCCCAGTCGTCTTATATGCCGGCAAATACGTATTTTTCAGGGCCAAAAAATCGTCTTATACGCCGGCAAATACGGTATGAACCTACAAGGGCACAGGGCAGCCGCAACTGACAGGGCTGTGTCTGTGGAAGGGGCCATTGCCAGGAGGCTGAGCTTCTCTATCTAGACCAGGGGTGGGCAAACTTTTTGACTCGAGGGCCACCATGGGCTCTTAAACTGGACCGGAGGGCCGGGACAAAAGCAGCCTGACCATGCTGGCCCTCTCATCTTGGGCTGCTGGTGAAGGAGCAGAGGGGAGAGCAAGAGAGCCCTCCGCTCTTTCGGCTCCGCGGGCCGGACAGAACAGCCGAACGGGCCGGATCCAGCCCGCGGGCCATAGTTTGCCCACAGCTGCTCTAGACTCTATTTCGTTTCAAAAAGGAGAACCATTCAGAGCTCCCCAAAGATGCCAGAACTCTGGCTGGAGAAGCTGTCAGTAGAATGAAGGAAGAAAAAGAGGATGGAGACCAGGATGGGAGGGGGAAGAAAAACAGAACCTGGAGCGTGGGGGAGCTCTCGGGCCATGGCAGGGGTGAGCCCTCCCCTCTGGGGCAGCCGCACCAAGACCCAGACAGAGAGGTGTAAGGGGACAACAGCTAAAATACTAATACAGTGGTATATGTCACTGTAATAATAAAAAAAAAAGACAAAGCTTTAGAATGACAAAGCAGAACAGTAGGAAGTGCCTTTAAAATCTGCTTCACTGGCCAGCTGGTGTGGCGCAGTGGTTGAGTGTCAACCCATGGACCAAGAGGTCACCAGTTTGATTCCCAGTCAGGGTACATCCCTGGGTTTCAGTGCAGAAGGCGGCTGATGCATGTTTTCTCTCTCTTATTCATGTTTCTATCTCTTTCTCCTTTCCTCTCTAAAAATCCATAAAAACGTATTTGTTTAAAAAATATTTTTATTGATTTCAGAGAGAAAGAGAGAGTTAGAAACATCAATGATGAGGAGGAATCATTGATTGGATGCCTCCTGCACAATGGACCGAGCCTGCAATCCAGGCATGTGCATTTGACAGGAATCGAATCTGGGACCCTTCGGTCCACAGGCCAAGGCTCTGAGCCAAATTGACTAGGGCTAAAACGTATTTTTAAAAATGGTTCTCTCTGAGGAGAAGTTAGAGAGGATTAAAAAAAAAAATCTGCCTCCCCAAGCTCCTCGGGGATTACCCAGCACAACGTCCAATCCCCAGGCGGAATGGAGAGCACACAACCTTTGAATGTCGAATGTCTCCGGGACGGGTAGCGTTTACTCGGCTTCCTCTCGAAGGTGCTGGTTCTTCGTAACCGGGCCCCGTGAGTCGCCTGATATTCCGTCCGCCCACTGGAAAGTAAATTACCTTATTACACGCCACCCATATCAGAGCATCGGCACCTTACACATCTCTGAATGTGAACTTTATTTCCCAGGGTTCCCGTGTCCATTCCAACGTATCGTGCGACTCGTGTGTCAGAGAACACACTGCGTTTTGCCTTCCATTTGGGAAGGAAATCAGCGTTGCCAGATCCCAGCTGCGGGACAGAGGCAGGCAACTTCCACCCGAGGACAAAACGTGCAATTTAGGCACCGGCTACTTGGCTGCACAAACCAAGCAGGTTCCCGCACCCGGAAGGTTTGACTAAGGGAACACCGGTTCGCACATGTAATAATAACCTTTCTCGGAACAAATTACGCAGACATTTAAATCGTTTAAGAGGCCGTTACCAGTGACCACTTACCAACAGGCCTTGGCTTCGCTTGCCGTGCCAAGAGAAACATGGGTCTCTCCCCAAGGCCTTCTGGGTCTCAGCCGATGAGCTGCCCGGGGTCCAGGGGGCATGCTGCTTTTGTCTGAGCTGCCATGGCTCATTCTAGCCTCTCTCGGTTAATGATTCATCACCTCGAGGGAGCCACTGGCCACCCGCTCTAAGAGACTCCCAGGGGTAGTAATCTCTCATCTCCAAACTCCCCTTTCCTTCTAAGCTTCTCTCCAAGGAGCAGACGGGGGCCTGAGCCTGGTCTGGGCCAACTCCAGGGGGAGCTGCCTCCCAGGATGGACCATCCCGCCACGGCCACCATCCCCGCAGGCCTGCCCTCCTCGCTCCGACCGGAGCAGGCGTCAGCCTCCCACGTGATGGCTCCGCTAACCTTTGCAGGCTGACCCTCTCTGTCCTCCACGGAACCCGGTGGGTCTATTCTCAGGAGGGACTTGGTTTCTGCCTCCCGCCTTGCAGCATTTAAACATACATTCAAACAGCCCCGGCTGGTGTGGTTCGGTTTGCTGAGCGTCATCCTGGGCACCCAAAGGTCACTGGTTCAATTCCCAGTCAGAACACATGCCCAGGTTGTGGGTTCAGACCCCGGTTGGGAGTATGTATAAGAGGCAACTGATTGATGATTCTCTCATATGTCGAGGTGCCCTTTTCTCTATCTTTCCCTCTCCCATTCTCTCTCTCTCTCAAATCAATAAAAATTATAATAAAAAACTACCCACACATTCAAACACAGTAACTCTTTAAACACAAATGCACAGCCACTCCCTTGCACAGTAGACACATTTGAAAGGAGCAGATCTGTTGGCACTTTAAACAGAGTTCAAGGACATGTCACGTGTGGGCAGAGGTTATGAAACTTGTGAGGCATTAGGTCTTGTAAGAGCTATTCTCAGATCGGTAACTGCGCCTCGGAAATCAACCTTGGGAACGCGTGTAAAATGCACCTGCCCAGCCTCATTCATATATGCACATGTGGACGCCCACAGCTTCTGATCACGAAGGTCTTAGATGAGGTCCTAAACCCTCCTTTGTAACAAACACCCAGTGAGATTTCATGCATTTTGAGAGGCACAGTCTTAGAATCCTAAGTAAAAAATTCATAAAAATAAATCCTGTTTTGTTTTGTTTTTTTTCAGATCCAAATACTGAGGCCACCCGGGGTCACACACACACACACACACACACACACACACACACACACACACGCCGAAACCTGCTCTCATTCTTCAGTGTCCCCGGATTTCCTGCCGTGGGCACGTGAGTAGTGGTTCAAGGGTAAGACCCAGACTTAACGTGTGGGGCTGACTCTTGGCTCTCCACTCACTATCTGTGCCTTTGGGCAGAATATATAACCCCTGGCCTGTGGCTTCCTTGTCTGTAAAAGGGGGGATAATGAGAGGACCTATCTTCTGAAGGCTGCCGGGAGGGCTGTGAGCTGGGACACACACAGAGCCTTCCGCAGGGATGCCTACGCTCTGCGGCTGCCCCTCCCCGCCGGACGGCCACCTGCCTGGTGCGCTAGGGGCGCCGGGAACGTGCTTGGCGAGACTGAACCACGACAGGTTAAAAAATCCCTTCCATATGAATGACTCCGAACAACCACGCGTGGCTAGTGTTTTCCTGAGTCAGACAGGCTAGTGCGAGCCACAGGTCAGCTACGAACAACTCTGCTATTATCACCCCCATTCCATGGAGGAGGGCAGCGGCTGGCGCGCTTCAGGTCAGGCCTTAGAGAGGCAGGGACGGGGCGCCCCCCAGGAGCCTCCTGGGGGAGGAGGGGGCAGACCCGTGGCTCCGGCCACAGGACGCAGGGCAGGTGCCTACCTGAACCGGAAGCGGGACCCCAGCCGGATAAAGTCAGATCGGTTGGACTTGCTGTTCCCCGGCGTCCGCAGCCGGAAGAAGGCGTGGTGCTCCACGGCGCACTTCCAGAGGTGCTTGCAGGTCCGAGCGCTGTCCAGGCGGAACACGAACGTGTGCTCCTGCTCCCGGCCCTTCGCGGGAAGCACAGGGTTCCCGTGTCGGTGGGTCAGGAACTCAGGTGGAGGATTATCCGTGGGAGGGAGGAGGGAGGAGGGGGTGGGGAGGAGGGGGATGAGGGGGAGGGAGGGGAGGAAGGAGGACAGGACAGGAGCAAGGCTTACCTGGTCATCATCCTCCACCACCACCAGTGTCAATTTGCTCTTTTTGAAATCCATTTTGGTGATTTTCGGCCTGGCCAGAGAGAAGACACTGTAAAAGCACCATCTGGAGAGAAGCGACACACCCAAACAGCAGCGGCCGCTCTACTTTAAAAGCTTGGATTTGCCAGGAAATCATTCGTTCGATTATGCGTGATCACCCAGAGGTTTCACCGCCAATGCCACACACCCACAAATATCAGAGGGAGGATGGTGAGTCTTTGAAATGAATCGGGGGGTGGGGCGGGGTGGGGTAGGGAGGTGGGGAGGAGGATTGCAAACAGCCCTCAGTAATCATCCATATCAACCATATAATTCCACCACAAAATAGGAAAAGGCGTTTTTAGTATCAGACAAAAACTAAATTACCAAAAGAATAAGCCTATTTTGTTAGCGCCTTCAAAGATTAATATGCCTGTCGGGGTCAGTCCAAGGGAATATTCACAGCCATCTCTTCCCTACAAATAAACGAAGTGACAGTCGGTAGGAGGTTCTGGCAGGTGGTCACAGAGCAGAAACGCAAAAAAACACACACAACAAAACAGGTCGCTCACCATGTTAACTCGGTTTGCCCACCGGTGGCTCACCCCACCTCTCAGGCCCAGCGAGACCCGGGGACGGGGCGCGCCCAGTTCTTACCCTGACAACGTGCATGTCTACCCCGTACATTTCCAGCCACTTCGCCTTGTTCAGGTAGGACAGCTCCGCCTGGGCCGGGCTCTTCCCCCTTAGAGAAACCAGCGGGGAGACGTGTAAGCCGCAGCTCGTACGCCCACGAGGTGCTGAAGGGCACGGCCGCGCACTAAGGGGGCTTATGCGGCCATTGAAGGAACGGAGACACCCATTTGCACTATCACACCTCCAGACAGACTGTTCTTGTCAGACAGGAAGGCGACAGGGCAGTGTTTGTAACGTGAACACTTAAGGAAAGCATTTGTCGGCGTGCGGCTAGCGGTATGTATAGGCAAAGGAAAGGCGGAGAGCACCACCGCTGCCTGCAAGGGGGAGGAGGAGAGGGGAGGAGGTGCAGGGGTACAGACGGCTCTGCAACCGCACATTTCTTTTTTTCTTTTTTTTAATATATTTTATTGATATTTTACAGAGCAGGAGAGAGAGGGATAGAGAGTTAGAAACATCGTTGAGAGAGAATCATCGATCAGCTGCCTCCTACACACCCCCTACTCGGGATGTACCCGCAACCAAGGTACATGCCCTTGACCGGAATCGAACCTGGGACCCTTTAGTCCGCAGGCCGACGCTCTATCCACTGAGCCAAACCGGTTTCGGCTGCAACCGCACATTTCTATGTGGTACAAGGAAGCACTAACAGCCCAGCCAGTGTGGCTCAGGGGTTGAGCATCCACCTGGGAACCAGGAGGTCACGGTTCATTTCCCCATCAGGGCACAAGCCTGGGTTGCTGTGGGCTTGATCCCTAGTGTCGGGGTGCGGGGTGTGCGGGAGGCAGCCAATCCACGATTCTCTCTCATCCATCGTGTTTCTATCGCTCTCCCTCTCCCTTCCTCTGTGAAATCAACAAAAGTATATTTATATAAAAAAAATTTAAAAAACGGAACACTCCAATGTCACTCTCCATTTTCAAAGAAGTCAAGTGCCCTTCAGAACGACCGAGGAGCAGAGGGAATCTCTGCGTCCTGGAGCGGGCTGGAACGGGCCGAGTTTGGGGGAGGAGGCCGGGAAGGAAGAGAGGCTAACGCCTGGGAAACGGGAGGGCAGGCACTCCCGGCGGCCCAGGCAGGAAAGCAGCAGACGGGGGTGCGCACGGGGGAAAGGAGGAAACAGCCCAAAGATAAATGGTGTTCGCTGCCGGGACCACGTGTCCTAAAATCGCGTGGTCTCCGGTATGCGTGTCCCTGCAAGGGCAGCGTGGGCCCCACCTGAAGGGTTCCCGCCAGAGGCTCAGACCATGGACAGAGACCAGGCATGTGAACGTTTCAAGGCAGCCTCCCCCAATCCCTGCCCCCCCACGCCTTTCTCCAGGCCAGGAGAGAGGGGCATTCTGGGCAGCAACGAGCAAATCGGGCCCGGGCTCTGTCACTCAGAGAAACAGGCTGTGCTTCGATGCTCACTGTACCTCTCTGGAAAGAGAGAGGCCTTAGGACAAACAGGACTGACGCGCGGGAGGGGGGCGAAGGGCTGGGGCTGCCGCTGTACAGTCGACGAGAGGACCGTGCAAACGCTCACACGTCGCGAAACAAACGCGCCCAGGTACCTGCACTCTTTCCACCTCTGGAAGATGTCGAATTCCATGGCTTCGGTCTGATGGGGAATGAACCGGAACTCGGACACAAGCTCCGGGGTGTGTTCTGGGAGCTCACACTCCCCGAGCTCCGCTGCGAGGGCCGTAAGGAGGACAAAGACAGGAGACCGTGAGTGCTTTTCACCGCTGCTGCAACCAGGCCCAAACCAGGCATTTCTGCACGGTGGTAAGGAAGCACAGGCGCCCCCTTCCCCCCCCCCCAATGTATGACTCTCTCCTCCCGGGAGGATCCCACTCCCGCTCGGCACCCACATGCGCGTTCAGAGCCCTCCCGTGGGCCACCGCACCATCATCTCAGCGATCACTGTCTTTCCCCTGATTACCGCTCCTGTCTGGGGGGGCCCTGAGTATATTCCCCCCCCCCCAAGCGGTAGAGCCTGAATGTGCAATGAAAAGGCTACTGCAGGGAACAGGATCTGCCCAGAAACTCATTTATCTAAGCTCTAGGTGGGTCTGAGCAGCACTCCAGGGTCTGCAGTGCTGAGAGGACCAATCAAGAATTCAGTACATGCAGAATCCAAGGGGGGAGATATGTTGGGAGAGCGAAGGAGGGAGGGAGGGGAGGAGGGAGGGAGGGAGGAGGGAGGGAGGGAGGAGGAGATGTGAGGGCTGCAGGAGCAACTGCCGAAGCTCAGGAAGAACAAGGGAGGAAGCTAGTCACGCAGAGAGGAGGGGCAGCCATGTGGGCGATCCCCACTGAGGGTCCTTGCTCTCACCACACACCCCACAAGGGGCCCCATTCCTCCAGGGCACGAATGGGAGAATCCACCACCTCTCCTGCAGCTCAGGAAGCAGACCCCACGATGAAAAGGAACACCCCGGAGGCTCCTCTGATATCCCGCTACACAAAGGGGGGGGAGGTCGGTCGTCCCCGGACCAGCAGCACCAGTGTCACCTGGGAGCCTCCTCACAGTGCAGACTCCCAGCCCCATCTCAGACCCCCGGAGGCCAGACCTGCCACTTCTGAAGGGGCCCGGGGAGTCGGTGCGCACGCTACTGGGAGAAGCCCTAATCTGCAACAGTGGTCTGCAAACGTGAGCGTGCATCAGGGTCCCCTGGAGGGCTTGGTACCGCTTGTGTCACTGGACCCCACCCCCAGGGATGCTGATTCCCTGGGTCCGGAGCAAGGCCAGAGAAGGTGCCTTTCTAGCAAGTCCCCAGGCGGTGCCGATGCAGCTGACCCAGGGAACCTACTTTGAGAACGACTGCTCAACACAACGAATCTGGTCAGCCAACCAGCCAGCACCTGCCCGAGTCCCTCCAGTGACAGCAACTCGCTGTGTCCCCCAGCATCCCTCTCTCCCTACCCCGCGGGGGCCGTGCCAGGCCTGTGTGGCTGCTGAGGACTCCAGCTGCTGGCAGAGGTCGCTAAAACTTCCCCGATCACACAGAAGAAGCCCCTAATACAGACAGAGGCGGGTGGTGGAAGGCTGTGCGTGACCGTGTCTGGCCCGGGGAGGGACCCGGTGAATGCTTCCTGGCCCGATGCAGCCCCTCTTCTGGACTTGGCAACCCTGAGACCACCAGTGGCCTGGGTCAGGGTGGGCAAAGTCACTCATGAAATCTGTCTTGGATGTACTGACCCAGCAAAGGCGAGGTCTGGGCTTCTGAGGTGGGAGGCCACCCCTGACCACTGACTACGGGGTCACCTGAAACTGGTGTCCTGGCAAGCCCGTGGGGGGGGGCAGTCTGGGAAGAGATCTCCTTGATATGAACCACTCTTCCCTGGCACCACGGGCCAAAGGGAGGCAGCGGAGCCCTGCGCTTCGTGGTTGTGTGTGGACAAGGCCACCGACACCCTCAAGCACAGGAGAGGGAAGCCGGACCATGACAAGGGTTTCTTGGGGCTCGCAAGGGGGCTGGCGTCCCTCCTCACCACGACTGGGCTAAAACGGGCCCGAGGGAGATCATGTGTGAGATAGCATGTCTGCTTTCCAAGAATCTGCTGGCAAAACCTGACACTTGCCCTGGCTGGCTTGGCTCAGTGGTAGAGCGTGGGCCTGCCGACTGAAGGGTCGTGGGTTTGATTCCTGTCATGGGCATATGCCTGGGTGGCGAGCTCAATCCCCAGTAGGGGGCGTGCAGGAGGCAGCTGATCAATGATTCTCTCTCACTATTGATGTTTCTCTCCCTCTCCCCTCCTCTCTGAAATCAATAAAAGTATATTTAAAAACAAACAAAAAACACTTCCCCCAGTCTGCGAACTCTGCAGCCCGGGCCCCGCTGTGGAGGGGGCGCGAAGAGCGCAGGCACCAGAGCTGACGCCCACCTCTGCCGGGTGCCATCTGTGTGACCTGAGCAAGGCCCTTCACCTGGGTCTCTGATCTGTCTGTAAAACAGTACCTGCGATAAGGTATGACGCAAGATCACAGGCACACAACCAATGGTCATTCCTTCTTTCCTCCCTTGCTTTTCTTTTTTGCCCGAATTGAATTTCTAATCTACCGGAAATTTAGTTCCCCAGAGAGCACGGCATCTACGCAAGGCCGCGGCATCCCAACGCCGGAAGCGCCACTAACTCAAGGGCCACCCCAGCAAGACGCGTCTGCAAGGCTCAAGCTCGGGAGGAAACACGACCTTTCGCGTTATGCAAACCCACACGGACGCTCTAGTGATCGTTATAGTCTGGGGCAAGCTGGCTCGGCTGTGGTTGAACTGGAAAGCAGGCATCCCTGTTGGGATGGGCAGAGGGGGCATGGAGGAACAAGAACCTCCATAGACATCTGCATGTCTACGTCTCCAGTCTTTTCATTTGTTCCTCACACAACGACTGTGTCTAAGTTACACTAATGTGGCCCCAACTCAGACGGTAGCTTCTACAGGAAGGGCTCATGGAGAGCTGGTGTTCTGGTCTGTATGGGTTCTTGGGAAAAGAATGTAGTTCCACTGGAGCTGGACTTGGTCAAGGTGGTGATGCCCTCATCACTCGGGGGGTTGGGAGGTGTAGGGGAGTGGCAATGACATGAGCTTCATCCTCTAATCATTCAAGACAGCTGACAGGTTTACATATTGTGCCTCTGGCCCCAGGAAGAAACCTCTCCAGTGGACTGGGGACCCCAGGTCTGACATGGCTGCTTTCATCCCATTAGCCACATCCTGACCTCTGCGGCTGGGCCACCGAGCCTGGTGGTGTGACCTCCCGGCAACTCAGAAACTCCAGGGTGGATGGAGGCTACTTGACAAGCTGGGGGAATCTACACCCGGTCAAAGTGGACAGTCCGTCTCCAAGTTCCCCAAGCCATCGCCCACCCTTACGGCACTCACACAAGGACTGTGGCATTGGCGTTAGGGATCTATGCCCCTCCATGCCCCCTCCTTCCCATCCCATCGGTGAATACGGTAGCTTGCTTTTTAGGTCGACCACAGCGGAGCCAGCCTGCCCCAGACTGCAAAGCTCACTAGAATGTCTGTTGGGTTTGCATATGGATGTTAAGCATTTGGCGCACTACACTCGACAAAGACAGTTTACTGATGACAATTATGGTCCCCTCTACCCCCAACGCCTTCACACCTCAGGGGCAGGCACCCCCTTCCATCAACGTCCTTGGGGGCCCCTTCAACGTCGTTCAATCCATTCTGCACTTACTGAGCACCTACTGTATGCCAAGCCCCAGGAGAGAATAAGAACGTTGGCTAAGGAATGAGAGTATCAGAGGATGGGAATAAACTGAAGTTATTAAAAACCGTCTCGACAAGATGAGTGTAAACGTGACAAGATACATGTACTAAAAAAATGCCAAGTAGAAGAATCATACCAAAAAAATTGTCTATGACTCTGCACAGAATTACATTTTTGAACACTCCGCTCTAAACACACACAGAGTCTCTGTCTGTCTGTGGTTCCTTGCCTTCCTCCCGCTTGTCTTCTATGCTGTTGTCCCAGCTTCCTACAGTTAAGCATGTACTGACTTTCTCATTTGAGATCAACGTTTCAGAGATTGGTAAATACAAAAGTGAGAAGGCAGATCTAATTACGATGCTCAAAAATAATTACTAATTATGAATGAATAATTCATTATTCTGTGGGTGCCCATGAGCACACTGGTTAATGAGTCCACAGCATATGTCTACCTGATGTACTGCTGGAATTCCTTATGTGCCATGTACACACCCGTATCCTCCTAATTAGTGCCGGGGACGGTGGCAGTGACGGCTTCCTTCCTGTGCATTCGGATGCAGCACACGGATGGAATAGTCAACGCAGGCAGACCTTTGCCATCCACCCCCACCCACCTGCCGATGACTCCCCTGGCGGTGCTTCTCACCAAGTCAGATTTGCATGCTCCAGAAGCTAGTGGAGGTCCCACTGGCATCTCTCGGCCAAGACATCCTACACTCATGTTTCCTCCACCAGATTTCAACTCTTCTTCTACCCTGAGTCATCCCTGACCTCTCTCTCCACGCCGAAGGCTAATGTCCATGTCCTTCTCCTAGCATGGACAACGCTCTTGTTTGTTTTGCTGTGCGTGTGCGTGTGAGTTGAAACCTTAGCCCTAATCAGTTTCTTTTTATCACAGCGACACCTTCTCACTGCACCCCCAACCCAGCCTCCAGAGGCGCTACTGCTGGCATGAAATCCGTGCTCTTTAAAGTGGTCCAAAGGCGCCCACCTACCCAGCTTCTTGAACCTCACCCTCTGACACCCCTTATCTGCTGGTACCTCTTTGCACATGACTTCCTACTTTGATCATATTCATTTAGTAAATCTCCCCCTGCCCCAGGCCCCCATTCCTCTTCCAAGCCTTCTGCAGGTCTCTGCTCCTAAAGGAATGACACTGTACTCGGTACACACACGGTATGTGGTCCTGCCATGTGGACCTCGTGGGACTACTTGAGGACGGAGACCATATCGTATCCATTGACACCCCCAAAGCACAGCACTGTGCCTGGTACACAGTAGACACCCATATGTTGAAATGGAAGTAATATTAGAATACTAAGGACCACTAAAGAACAATGTACCTTGCAGACAGAGAGCAGCTAATTCCACAGCCGTCTCATATGGGCATTTCAATCTTGAAGAAAAAAAGAAAAGAAAAGAAACAAATTAATTCTGTACATGGACTTTAATGCTCATGACTATACAAAATGTCATTCAAGTCATTGGTCAGAAGGTAGTGGTCTTTAGGTCACAATTCTTGATCTCTGGTTTCTAGTTCTGCTGTCCACATTACATAATGCAACCAAGCTGACTTGCATTATATACTTCCCAAAGTCAGTTCTCATCATACGGTGGAAGAATCCAGTCTAGGTCTAGGTTCTATCAACCCTGTGGGTAATTTTAGCAAATTTTGCAAAAAAAAAAAAAGGAGTGGGGGGGGGGAGTTTGGGAAATAGAATGAGAAGCCTTCCCTTTGGCTTGTTATTTTTAAACTTATTTTATCTTGATATAGTACATGCACCTTTCCAAGTTGTCTTAAATCCTTCTGGAAATGAGGTCATACTATTAAAAGTCAGCAGACAGACACGGCATCTGACAGTGCCAGGACAGCTGGGTACACTGAAGCATTCTTGTACGTATAACCGAGACTGAGCCACAGACAGGTACTACCGCAAATCAGGATCTCATTCGTATTTCACATGACACGTTTAGTTGGAAAAATAACAGTGGCGTACATCGGTACAGCACTTCATGGTTTTCAAAGCCTTTCCTCTATGTGGTCCCATGTGGTCAATGCGCGGGGTCTGTAAACCCCTAAGACGAGCGTCTTAGGGGTTTAAATCCCTATCCCCCATTGGGAGATGAGGTGCTGAGTGCAGGATTGCCTTGCCCATGGTCATCCAGCCAGTAGGGGGCAGTGCTGGGACCAGAACATCCACCTGCTTTGAAGTACAGACAGTGTACCAGGCTGAAGTGCATGGACACTGTAAAGTGCTGTACAGATGCAGGGTGTCTGCCATTGGTATTTTTCCAAACTGAGGACATTTACTAGAGTCGAGAGGCCTTCAGGATGAGGAGCACGGTATGGAGAAAGGGGGGGAGAAGGGGGTCAAAATACACACACACTCATAATACACACATCAATCCAAGATCTGTTTTGCATGGCTGAGGAAGGCAAATGTATACACTGTACAATCTACGTGTTCTATAGGGTGCGTTCTACTAAGGATTGTATAGCGGGTACTCTAGGGAGGGTTTGCAAGTTCAGAAATCGCATTTTCAATCCCCTCCGGATTATATTCAAAATCAAAATGTATTCTTGTCAAGATCTGGTGCTGCGTGTCAGATTCGGTAGAGTCTTAAAAGTTTTTCATGTACGAGAAAATAGTCAATACTTGGGCTGAAAAATGCCACCGCTGTCAGAGCTAGGACTGTCAGTCTCGTATCTTTAAAACAGATGAACACTGCGTGTAAAATCAACCAGGCCAGTGCCCAGCCTCCTCATCCTCCACAATCACCGAGCAGCCAGAGGCCTAGTGTTTAAAAACCACTTTTGCAGAAACCGGGTTCGCTCAGTGGATAGAGCATCGGTCTGTGGACTGAAAGGTCCCGGGTTCGATTCCGGTCAAGGGCATGTACGTTGGTTGCGGGCACATCTCCAGTAGGGGGCGTGCAGGAGGCAGCTGGTCTATGTTTCTCTCTCATCGATGTTTCTAAGCTCTCTATCCCTCTCCCTTCCTCTCTGTAAAAAAGCAATACAATATTTTTTTAAAAACAACAACAAAAAAACACTTTTTAGAGGGGCAAAGGAAATGAGATGAGATGTCTAAACCTCCTTCTGTCGGAATCAGGAAATTACCTCTTTACGTTATCTGATGCCGATGATGATGAATGACACTTTTGACTGTCCAAATACTTGTAAGTGTATACATACTAATAACGTATCTTGCTTGCGAATACGACAAAAGCCATTATGAATGGGGCAGTGATGTGATCGGGGAGAGAATAATTCCCAAATACACATCACTTAAGATATTAAATGTTCTTGGAAATGCTTCAAGCCATAGAGTAACCATTTAAAATAAGATGATGACAGTGATACAAGTATTAGACTCACTTTACAATGCCTGGTGTACTTTTTTTTTGAATTTTGAAAAGGGAACAAGGGTAAGAGAGTTAAAAACAAAACAAAACACAAAAACCAGTGAGTCATTTAGAAATATACTATATGCTCTATCCAGGGTTTAAGAGTGAGAATAAAAATGTACTTACTTTCCTGAAAGAATGTCATGCCTGAGTTGTAAAACAAACAGGTACCTGACAAACATATACAAAAGTCAACAGAGGATCACGTGTCCCCCCGCTCAATCCCAGCACGAGCCCACCCCGCCCGCCACCCCAAACTCTGCACGGTGAGGAGGGAGTCCAACTCCAACGGGAACGGTGGTGGCAGCATCCCCTCCGGAGCCTGCAAGGAGGCACCCCAGGACCTAACTGGGAAGGGGAATGCCTGTCGGGACTCGCAAGAGGATGGAACCTGGGACACGGCAGGGTCCGGTGGCGGCTTCCACGCCCCCCTCGGTGTCCCGGGAGAGGGCCACGCACTGCACGCGGCGCTCATGCACAGCAGGCATGCGGCGTGGCCAATCACACGGGCAGGTGGAGCCACCGTGCGGGGCCCTCAGCCAGCCCCACCCAAGGGAGTCCAGAAAGGCTGCCTCTGACTGTGTCCAAGAGTTTACAGCTGACTGTCGTCAGCAGCTGCGTAAGACTTTTTTTCCGGGTGCAGTTCAACTGCAAAGTCCATCTTTTAAAAATTTGTGTGTGCCAAAACCGGTTTGGCTCAGTGGTAGAGCGTCGGTCTGCGGACTGAAAGGTCCCGGGTTTGATTCCAGTCAAGGGCATGTACATTGGTTGCGGGCACATCCCCAGTGGGGGTTGTGCAGGAGGCAGCTGGTCGATGTTTCTCTCTCATCGACGTTTCTAGCTCTCTATTCTATCCCTTCCTCTCTGTAAAATATCAATAAAATATATTTAAAAAAACCACAAAAAACCTGTGTGTCCACACACACACACACACACACACACACACACACACACAGAGCACAATTCAAAAATCCTGGAACTAAACTGCAGCTGCTGGTTACAGGAGTAATAAAAAATGGGAAAGCAAATAACACAAGTAGGGCTCACGTAAGTAAAAAAAAAAAATAATAAAACCTAAGTGCCTTTGCCTACACAAGTAGTTTCTTAGCAGATGCCCGTGAGCACAGAAGCGCTTTAGAGCGCTTTGTAAAATCCAAAAGGCTGCCCACGGTCCCCGCTCCACGCCAAGGGAGTCAGAGTCCCCAGGAATCTCGTTTGCTCTAAAGCTTCCCCCCCCCCCCCCCCCCCCGTGTTTCTGAGTCACCCCGCCCCGGGGCCGGGCCGCTGGCTCTGAGGACAGCGAGGAGCGGCAGGCTTCACAAAGGACTCAGAAAGGAAAATACTAATACTAGAATAATTGGGTTTGTTTGAACTCTGGAAACAATGCCGATAGCCACTCTGGCATGGATATAGGACAATGTGGGTGACCCAGAAACCGACGAGGGGGCCTGAAGGTTCTATTCCAGAATGTTCCCGCCTGCGACTAGTGCTTAACCGCCACTGAACTGAGTATTCCCATCCAGGAGGACAGCGTGGCGTGGCCCGAACTCCCAATTCCTACAGGAAAACCTAACCCCGTGGGCCTCTCCGAGGGGGAGGGGGTGAGGGGTGGTAAGCGGACTCTGAAGGGCTGCTTCGGGGTCCTCTCCACGCTAGCGGTCCACCACGGACTACCCAGCACCGCTGCGGTCCAGCTCAGACCAGGACATGGAGGCTCTGGGGGCGTCGGGCAGGACTGGGCAGAGAATCTCACGGGTAAAAAGGGTGGCTGGAAGGGGATGCCACACCTAAAATGTTTTAGGTCTCTTTTGCTCCAACGCTGTTTCTGAAGTCGGGGAGACATAAAAGAAAGCCAGTGGGGCTGGAAGATAACATAACGAGATTCTAACAGCGCTGGCACTGTAACAACCCAGGGGATGTTTTGAAGTCCCTCCAGAGAAAATAAGGTGGCAATTTTGGACTGAGAAAGGCTCTTCCAATCCCTGCCTTCCCTTTGCTTGCAGGACACACACACACAAAAAAATAAAGTGCCACAGAACAGCTAACCAAATCACCCGAGGTCAACCAAACAGAAATGTGAGAAGAAAACACATCTTTGCACGCTGGCTCACGAAGAAAAAAAGGTCAAATTAAGCAAAGTGTGGGTTTTCAACAGAATACAGAGATGAGCACAGGCAAAGTGCTCAGACCTCGTGCTCAGAACGGAAGGGCAGCAGAGGGAGGGGGAGGCAAACCCACAGTTGAGGGAGACCCATAACCTACACCCGAGGCAAGTGCGATGGGGGCGGATTTCGTTCTGCATCTGGTCCTACCTTGTAAACTCTTCACGAAGGTTGTTCGGTTCTGAAGAATAATATTTAACTCGAAAGTGCAAAGCATAAGCAGGTCCAACTACTCATTTGGAGATGGCAGGTTGGAGAAGATCGCGGAGTGGACAAAAGGAAAAACACATTAATTTATCACATTCAGCATGGCCCTGGGAGGGCAGACGACGAAGCTAGTAAGTTCTTTCCCATCCTAGGCTAGAAAGCTAAAAAGAATCATGGCAGCAAAGGTGGTTTCCCTGCTGGAGGGAAACCATGATCCTGTAGAGCAGTGTTTCCCAAAGTGTGGTACGCGTACCCCCAGGGGTACGGGAAGAGTTTGGTGGGGGTATGCGTTGCACCGGAGTTTGGTGGGGATATGCACTGCACCGTGCTTAGCTGCACCTAATTCTATGTTCTCGTGAGTCAAGTCAAGACAGCCTTGTGAGGCTTGAGATGGTCCGGTGTGCAAATAAATGTTATTTATAATATAACTTTTATTTATATTTTATTACGAATAATTTTATTTTTCATTTATTATTATTTTGTGTATGTACCCAAAAAAGAAAAAAATAAATATATTTTGATTGTTATTAAAATACATCCATTTTTTTTAACAAGGGGTACTCAGCATTATGAAAATTATAGAAGGGGTACACATATGTCAGAAGTTTGGGAAACACTGCTCTAGAGCAAGCATGTCAAACTCATGGCCCACGGGCCGCATGCCTCGTTTATTTGGCCCGTGTTAGCCTTTGAGTTTGACATGCTTGAGCTACAGGAATTACTAAGAGCTGACATTTCATTCTCCCCACTGACTGCCATGATGCTCCACACGGATATTAACTTTTTACAAAATACTAATGGCTAAACTTTAGCAGTGACCCACAGGTTGAGAACCGCTGCTGTAGAGCCTAAGACCATCAGAAAACACAGATATTTACATTACGATTCATTAACAGTAGCAAAATTACAGTTTATGAAGTAGCAATGAAAATAGTTTTATGGTTGGGGGTCACCACAACATGAGGAGGAACCGTATTAAAGGGTCGTGGCATTAGAAAGGTTGAGAACCACTGGGCTAAAGAAAAGTGACACATAAACAGACAAGTGTTCTGTAATCTAAATACCACACCTCAAAGCATGGCATTTTAAAAAATGACCCATGCATCCTCAACACTGAATAAATGTTGTGGGTACCACACCAGTAACACCAGAGCTGGGCCTCACTCACAGAGCCCTCCTGCGCCCCGCTTTCTGAGTCCCCTCGATCACTCGTTAGAAAGGACTGTGACAACGTCAGGTCCTGCTTGTGAACAGCAGATGAATCGGATCTCGCTGGCAGGGATGTATGACTTCAGATGAGATCACAGTATTTTTTTTTAATATCTACTAAAGACTCTTGTTCAAATTTTATACTCGAACACGTGGCCAGAAATTTTAACTTCTCACTTTTAATTAAGAAATTAAAAAGGATCTGCTTTAAAATGGCATCTTTCTAAATGGTAGTTCCCAAGTTCTAGTGAAGACAGAATACTTCAAAACACTGGCAAAGGCGCTTGCTTTCCCGGATAAAAGAAATAGATGAGTAGGCCGGATGCGGCTTACTTACTTTTCATCTGCTTTTTAATGGGTTTGGAATGATCCAGCCAGTGCTGAAAGAAAAAAAAAAAGTGTTTCTTTAGGAATAGTGCATCAGCAAGAGTATACTAGTACAGACCTGAGTTACCCTCCCCTACTACCCATAGTAATTCCACCCATAAAAACCAGAGGCTGGGCCGGATCACGCGGACCTGGGCTGGGGATCTGCACACTGCTTGGGAAGGTATAAAAAGACAATCTACTGATGCACATGGTGAGTTTTTTTGCTGGGGAAAGGGCCCAGAGTTTCCGGAAGCTTTTCCAAAGAGGAGCCCGAAGAAACTCAAAACCCTTTGACTAACTGGTCTGTGAAGTCCCTTCGCCAGCGGAGCCAACGGCCTCTTCCTTCTGAGTTCCTCAAGTTACAATCAATCTTCCCCAATTATTCCAAGTCCATTAATGCGGTAAAGACTACAAACTGCACTGCTGAGACGCCCTGATCACATGCTGCTCTCTTCCTTGTCGCCCTAAACTCTACAATTATAAAACCTAGCTTTAGCAGATTTGGCTCAGGGGTTAGACCAGCCGTGGGCAAACTACGGCCCACGGGCCGGATCTGGCCTGTTCGGCTGTTCTATCTGGCTCGCGGAGCCGAAACAGTGGAGGGTTCTCTTGCTCTCCCCTCCGCTCCTTCACCAGCAGCCCAAGGTGAGAGTGCCAGCATGGTCAGGTTGCTTTTGTTCCAGCCCTCTGGTACAGTTTAAGAACCCATAGTGGCCCTCGAGTCAAAAAGTTTGCCCACCCCTGGGTTAAAGCATCGGCCTACGGACCCAAGGGTCCTGGGTTCGATTCCTAGTCAAGGGCACACGCCTCAGCTGTAGGCTCTATCTCCCGAGCTGGTCTGGGTGCATGTGGGAGGCAACCAATTGATGTGTCTCTATCACATCGATGTTTCTTTCTCCCCCCCCCCCCATTTTTCCACTCTAAAATTATAAAACCGTAATTCACGACCCCTTTATTCTCTTGCCTGGGAGATGACCCGAAATGAAGATGGAAGGCTGGCAGGGGCTTGCCTGAGAAACTTTTGCTCTGGTCAATGAAGGCAACTCAACTTCCTCTGGTTTTTACCCGAACAACCACTTCTTACCCATAAAGGCAATGACAAAATCATAACCCACACAAATCTGTACACACACACACACACACACACAACTTCTTTACAGAGAAGTTTTCTGTAATATCCAAGTTCCTGAGGCTGCAGCCCCAATGAGCCTCGAAAGCTTGACCTCCACGGAAATGGACGTTTTTTGGAATGCAACACGGTGAGCCCCTCGGCGGGCACTAAGCCCCTGGTGGGCGGGGCCGTCGGGTCACATCATTTCTGCGAAGAGCGTGGCGCCCAGCCGGCCCTGATTAGATTCTCGAGACATCCATACGTGTCCAACCTATTTTAAGCAAGGAGAACTTTCCCCGTCACTTCCCGTACACCGGACGCACACCATTAAGAGCATCATCAGGTGGAAGGACACACAGCCAGAGTGGGTCTCTCCCCGAGCTGTTCCGAACCAGTAGGCCATTCTGCCCATTGTCAATAGACTCCCAGAGGCAATCCGAACCGGGCACATTCTAACAATGGGCAAGGACGGGGCGAAATGAGCACTGTGTGTACTCTGCCCCTCACCGGAGAGCCCATTAGGGCTGTGTGGGAGGAGCGGGATGAGGAAGCACAAAAGCAAATACCAGATGAATTGTAGCAACACAATACGCCGAGAGCAGTGCAGCGGGGAGAACGCGGGCTTCTGTCGTCTCCACTCCCCTCTCCGCTCCCCGGCTAAGCAACCGTGTCACAAAAGCTGCAGATCGCCGCGGCCGGATGCCGTCTCACGGGCACACGCACAGGATGCTCTCTCTCTCACGGTGCATGATTCTGGATTGGAAATGACCTACATGCCCACCCACAAAGACAGGGTTTTAAAAATGGCTCATCCGTGTAAGGAAACACTATTCCGCCTTTCAGACTGGTGTGGGCCTATAGCTACTGGTGTGGCAAGAGACCCACAGCACCACATCAGGTGAAAACCATCAGGCCCCACGTACGCAAAATTAGAGTTTTCTGTCCAGCTATGTCCAGAAAGATTTCAAGGGGTTATTTTTGGATATGGGGGTATGAATACTGTTTATTCTTTTTTTTTTTTTTGACTCTGACACATTATTCTTTCTTTTACTTTTTTTTGAAATGTTTCTTTTTTAAAAAAATTTATTAAGGTATTATATGTGTACATAGCTTACCATTGCTCCCACCACCTCCCATACATGCCCTCCCTCCCCAGAGTTTTGTGTCCATTGGTTGTACTTATATGCATGCATACCAGTCCTTCCTTTGATCTCTTATCTCCCCCAGATCTCCCTCCCCTCCCCGCTGTCATTTGACAGTCTGCTTGTTGTTTTACTGTCACTATATCTATCTTTCTGTTCATTAGTTTATAATGTTCTTTAATATCCACAAATGAGTGAGGTCATGTGGTGTTTCTCTTTCATTGACTGGCTTATTTCACTCAGCATGATGTTCTCCAATTCCAACCATGTTACTGCAAATGATGAGAATTCCTTCTTTTTTATGGCATCATAGTATTCCATTGTGTAGATGTACCACAGTTTTCTGATCCAAACATCAACTGACGGGCACCTAGGCTGTTTCCAAATACTAGCTATTGTAAATTGTGCTACTATGAACATAGGGGTGCATATATCCTTTCTGATTGGTGTTTCTAGTTTCCTAGGATATACTCCTAGGGGTGGGATTACTGGGTCAAATGGGAGTTCCATTTTCAGTTTTTTTGAGGATCTTTCTTTTACTTTTACCAAGAAGATTATTTTCCTGGCTGGACATCTGCATTGTTCTTTCACTGGTCCTTTGCCTCTCGGGCGGTTTCTGATGATCCGTTTGCCCCATTAGAAGGAGATCTCGCTGCCGCCCCCACCCAGGCGGAAAATCCTGCAAGGGGCCCCGGGGAGGAGAGCAGACACAGGCTTGAGGGAAGTATCGTCATGTGTATTTTCCTGCCAAAGTGAGTATCATGCGAAAGGCTGTGACTACAGCGGCCCTTCTCCCGTTCCAGTGAACCCATCGGACCGGGCCAGGGAGGTTCTCCCTGCAACCAGCCCCCGACGACGCTTATGAGCCCAGAGGTGCTGAGCTTACAGGAGCGTCGCCCCCTTTCCTTCCGATCCCACGTCTCCTGGTCACATTTTGGGCAGAACAAGGGCGCGCCGCGCCCACTCACCCCCCTGTTCTCTAGCCCTCACCTTGGTCCAGGTCCAACCTGCTTCCTTAGGCGTGGTTTTCCCCTGGCTGAGCGCGGCACTCGCCGAGGCCCAGGTCCCACCCAAGATCCGTGTCGCAGGCTCTCAGAGCAGGTGTGTTTTTTCACGGGTGCCCATTAAACACTTAGGGCTCACGTCCTCCCACACCCTCTCCTGCCCGGGCACGAATAGGTCCGGGTGACCTTGGGGATCGTGGCACACCCTCGGCCCCCTTCTGAAAACCGCTCTCTCTGAGCTCTGCGGAAAATCTCCATTGCACCGTTTGCCGGCCCACCGTCTGCAGCCGGCGTTAGCGCAGACCGAGCACGGCTCGATGCCTCCACCGGACAGCAGGCTGCTTTCCCCTCTGGCCTCGCTGCCGTGGGAGCTCCCTCATCCGTGAGCTCCCTCATCCGTGCCGGCTGGCCCCCCTCCTGCCTGCCCGGCAGCCGCCTGGAGCCCTGCCCAGAGCAGGACCCGCCAGGACGGAGGCCTGGGAGGAGTCCGGGGTGGGCGTGCTGAGCGGGGAAAGGCATCAGAAAACAGCTCCCCTTTTTGAAAGCTCCTCGGCCCCGTGGCGCCCAGACATGATTAGAAACCCCGTCACCGTCCTAAAATGAGAGATGATAAAACCTGTATATTGTGTCCAACCAGCTCAAAGTGGCCCGGCTTTCTTCCTCGCGGTGGGAGCCGACCAGGCTCTGACCGCTGGTACTTGATCCCACAAAACCACCTCGGAACGCACGCCCGGCACGAAGGCCCCACGTGGCATTCAGTAAATCGAATCCTGGGTTTGGTTCGGGGACAGCAGGACCTGTCTCAGATGTCCACCCGCATCCTGGCTGCATGCACCCAGGCCTTTGCCTGTCAGCAAAGGCCCGGCAGCTGGCTCCGGCCCGCTTGACAGACCATAAAAGCGTCCCTGCAAACAGACAGGTGCATTTCTGGGCTCCGAGGGCAAGGCGTTTAACTCAAAAACTCTTAACGCGTATGAGAAAGGGTTTTTTTTGTTTGTTTGTTTGTTTGTTTTGTTTTGTTTTTTTTAATCTGAATTCCTCACCCAAGTCTCATCCAAGGGCACAACCCTCGCCATAAGTCCTGATGTGAGATGACCCGGCGAGGACCGTCTGCTGTAATTGTTGCAACGGTCCTGGCTACGACCCGCGTGAGGCCGGCTGTAGGACGTCGTTGTGATTGGCACCTGAAATGTGGGTGGGCTTGGTGGGGATGGCTCGTGAGACAGAGCCCTGGAGCCCTTGAGCCCTTAACCTGCAGGATGTGAATCGACCTCCAGGCAGACAGTGTCAGAACTCATGGTTTGGTGGTGTTGGGAGGAAACAAAACACACTGGACCCTATCATCCCCATTTCTTCCTCAGGCCTCCGAGCCGATGACGGTGGCCGAGTGGCTAGGTGACCGTGGAGAAGGCACGGAAGGTGCCCAGGATCACAGCGCTCACCAGGAAGGGGCAGGAGTCTAACTCCTGCTGAGTCAGCAGCCACGCTGGGTCCCCACACCACCCGCAGCTGGAAGTGCTTCTCCATCCGTGGGAGGAATCTCTCCTCCCGCTCACCATCACACCGGGTACTCGAGGTTTCTGGGGTGGAGGGCGGGTGTCCACATCGGCTGCAGAGACCCCTTACCAGCAGCTGCCCCTTCACTGCCAGTGTTTGCACCGGGGCGGGAGAAGACTCGCCCTGCCGGCATTCGGAAACAGTGCTATTTCTGGGGCCGCTTCCCAAGTCCCTGGGCTAAAACGGAGGAGGCACACCACACTTCAGGGCCCGGCCCTGCCCCTCCCCTGGCGCATGGCCGTGAGCAAGGGCCCCCCGACCCCGGCGTCCTCCTCGGGGTGCTGAGCTGACCCCCGGCACCCTGAAGAGTCAGCTGTGGGTCCATGGAAACTATACCAAGCCATTCAGATGGAAGGACTGTGACTTACCCCGCTCTTCCTGCTTACACTCCCCCTCTTCCCCTCCAGTCCATCGGGAGCCGGAGGGGCCGAGTGTGGTTTCCACACAGGCGGCAAATGCAATGACGACCACCAAATCGCAGTGACACCCTCTCACCCTCACCTTGCAACGCCGGGCCCCTCATCACCCACCTACCCAATCCCACACGACAAAGACCAGAGGAAAACCGTCTCCCACGGCCTGAGAGCAAGGCCCAACTCACCTTCCCTGCACTTCCTGCCGTAAAACTGACCACCATAAAACGGCCCCCTTTTATTTGGACTGACAATGGCCACACCGTGGAACACTGGCTCTGGGGGTGGGCAGGGCTGCTCCTGCTTGACGAGGAGGTTACTGTTATCCCTCAAATCCCCGCTGCTCCTCTGCTGGCAGTCCTCTCATCCTGTGGCTCACCCCATGTTCACCCCCTGCCCCCGGGATGCCTAGCTCAGCTCATCCGTGCTGCTTAGGCAGCCAGCCCCTCGGCGGCTCCCCAAGTGGAGGACTGAACCCCTCCGCTCCGAGGACCACTGGCCTGGCCCCTCACCAGAAGGCGGCGGCAGCCACAGGGTCCAGCTGGCCTCTGCACTGCGGGGCTCCGCACTGAGTAAGCTCCGAGCCACAGTCTGCTCAGTGGCTACTGACCAAACGGTCTCTTTCAGCGTGTGTGTGTGTGTGTGTGTGTGTGTGTGTGTGTGTGTGAGAGAGAGAGAGAGAGAGAGAGAGAGAGAGAGAGAGAGACATCGCCATGTGCAATGGAAGGAAAGTGCGGGGCTTTGGAAGGAGGCCGGGCTCTGAGTGGCACCTCTGTCCCTGGCTTTGACTTTCACAAGTCAGAGTGCCTCTGAGCCTCCGCGTCATCGTTTGCAACATGGGTCTGTCCCCGGGCCAGCTGAACAGACCAGCGGTGACCAAGAATGTTAGACATGAATTGCGTGAAGCCTTCAGTTGCCTCACTCAGAGGGGGCGGGGGAGGGGAGGGCCCTCAGTATACAGCAGCTGTGAGAAAGCTGGGGGGGGGGTGCAGGCTCTCCCAAGAAAGCTTTGGTATGCAAACCCAGAGCCCTTGCCCGGCTTGGGGCTGTTGAGCGAGGCCCGCGGAGAGGACTGCCGGGTGGACTTCCCGCTTGGATATGGGAAAGGAAACAGGAGGCCCCGACCTGACCCGACAGCTAAAAATAGGCGATGCCAATAGACTCTGACCTTGCTGCAGGGCTGGGCAGGGCACTATGGAAACCAGGCCTGGCTCTGCGGGGAGCTGGGCGGGGAGCTGGTGCCTTACTCCGAGGGCCGTGCCAAGAGCTCGGCCTGGGCCAGCCCTCTGGTTTGCATGCCCGGCGCTGGGAGGGGGTGTCGATCATTGCAGGAGCTTCGATTATGGGGTGATACGCCAGGTGCCCACCTCTTATCCCACTGTCCCCAGAAACGCACCCGCCCTCACAGCCGGTCACCTGCCACCAGCTGCACTGTCCCAGGTCCTCAGGAAAAGCAACGATACCCCAGAAACCAAAGGGCTCTTGTCTGGATGGCTCAGGGTTCGCCCCCAGGCGGGACAGCCTGCAGGTTCCAGCTGACCTCAGCCTGTGACCTCTGGGGTGGGGACGACTTCCGGTCCCCTTCAGACTGTCCGGCTACTAGGGGAGAGGAAACCCACACCCGCGAACGATCACAAAACCGCGTCTGCTCCCTTAGTTCACAAAGCCCCTCAACTTCCCTGTGGCACAGACGTCACCACCACCGTGGCGGAGACCGAGGCTCGAGAGCACTTGACCCTGAAATCGTAAAAACCGGGCTTGAGTCAAACTGTGCTCTCCCCCCCCCCCCGGGACTTGCCAAGGTCTAAGGCTTTGGGTTCACCATGGAGAACGGGGTGGGGAACATTTTTTTTCTGCTAAGGGCCATGTGGGTATTTATAACATCAGTCCCTGGCCATACAGAACTGTCAACTTGAAAATTAGCCTGCTCGCCGAAACCGGTTTGGCTCAGTGGGTAGAGCGTCGGCCTGCGGACTGAAGGGTCCCAGGTTCAATTCCGGTCGAGGGCATGTACCTTGGTTGCAGGTACACCCCCAGTAGGGGGTGTGTAGGTGGCAGCTGATCGATGATTCTCTCTCTTCGATGTTTCTAACTCTCTATCCCTCTCTCTTCTGCTCTGTAAAATATCAATAAAATATATTTTAAAAAATCAGCCTGCTCTATTAGGTCAAACACTTTATGAACCCACACCTAATGCCTTGGCAAGGCCAGACCAGATGATGTCTCGGGCCTTAAAGGGCTCACGGGCCGGCCGTTCCCCACCTCGGGTCTAGAAGATGGAAGTACGTGGCTCCTAGCATCTCTCCTGGCTCTCAGGTTCTCTGGGCACAGCTCTCTGCGTCGCCAAGGTCCACCCAGCTAAGAGGAACAAGTCCTAAGTCTTCGGGCCTAATCAGAAAGGCCTTGTGTCTTTCTATACACCAGCAAGAAGCCCAGGCCAAGCGAGCAAGCTGCCACAGAAGGCAGGCTACGTAGGCCCGGCGGCTCACGCAGCGGAGGAAACCCTCTGAGAGCTCCGGCCGTGCTCCGTGACAGAGTCGGAGCGTCGCCTGAGACGGTCTTGAAGGATGGCCAGAGGTTGGCATGGGGTGAGAAAGGGCATCCCAGAAGGGGAACCAGCACCCACAGAGGCCCGGCAGTGAGTGCAGGCGCGACCTGCACCCGGCCTGGAAGGAGCCCGGGTGAGAAATCGCACCCGTTAGCAGAAGGGGCGTGGGGCTGCTGGGGTCCTGGATCCTGGATGAGGACCTTGTACCTGCTTCTATGGGGAAGAAAATCACATCCGTTCACAGAGCGGGATCCTGGAAAGGCTCGAGGGCCCGCAGAGAGCTAGCACCTGTAGGTGTCTGACCTGGGAAGGAAGCCTGGATCCCGCTGTGAACACACCTCCTGCCGCTCGGTGGCAGGGCACCGGAGGATGGAGCAGCTGGCAGCCAAATGAGCAGGCGTCCACGGGAAAGCCTTTTGAAATGGAGCTGCATCTTTGACTTTCTGGGAATCCCAGTGGCTGGAGAGGGGTCATCTGGGGAGGAGGTCGGGCCACCAGGGTAACGGGCACTTGGCTTTCATGGCAGACATGAGAGAGGTCGCCTCCCTTCTAATTAAGACAAGACGTGTGGGGCAGACGTGCCTGCCTCCTCTTTAGACTCGGAGTCACTGAATATTAGAACGGGAAAGAGCTTTTGGGAGAAAGGTCCAAGAGACCCATTTTACAGGACAAGGAAGACTTGTCTAAAACCCACCAAATGAGTCAGGTACAAGACCCAGGTGTGACGGCTAGCCTGGGCCACAGATACGATGAAGTCAAAAGCACCACCACACGGCATCCCACAGGTTAAAGACACGGGAGAAGGCAGGATGGAGAAGAGTTTCGGGGAAGAGGAGAGCTGGGGACAGAACTCGAGAAGCAGCAGCTGGGAATGGAACTGTCCTTGCAGGTTTGGGGGGGGACACGCCGGAGGAACAGGCTAGTCCTTTAAGACAAAATAGCAGGGAGGACCGGCTTGTCTTCAGGGAAAGAAAACCAGGAATTTGAGCTGAATGAGCTCCGTCTTCTCGGGAGGAGGTAAGGCCAGCTTTGAGGTTTTGTGGGGACTGGATCACATGTCTGTGATCAAGACTTAGAAGGGGAACGGTGGGCACACAGGAGTCCATTGGGGTCCGGGCAGGTGTGGCTCAGGTGGTTAGAGTGTTAGCCCGTGCACTGAAAGGTTATTGGTTCAATTCCCCGGTCAGGGCATATGCCCTGGTTGTGAGTTCAAATCCCAGTTGGGAGGTATGCAGGAGGCAACCAATTAATGTTTCTCTCCCCCTCTTTCTCGCTGCCCCCCCCCCAAAATGGACAAAAATAAAAAACCATATTTGGGGGTGGAAAAGAGTCCATGAGGGGCTAACGAGGCTGCAGAAGGAGCTCGGGGGTTTGGACTGCTCTGAAACCGTGATCTGTGCTGGTGCCAACAGGTGCCGGCAGGCACAGCCGTGACTCTCCAGCAATGCCTGGCAGCCGGGAGAGGCAGCAGAACAAACAGATGGGCCTGAATGTCAGGGGGGAGGGTTCCGGGGACAGTCGTGGGGACAGGAGACTCAAAGGGCACAGGAGGACACGGGTGAGGCGGCCGGGGCTTCGCCAAGCCTGAAAGGAGGCAAGGGCAGTGGGCGGCCAGGAGAGGGGAGGATGAGGCAGGAGGGGATCGTCGAGGCCAAGGCCAGGTGTAGAGGGCCTGGAAAGACAGAACCAAGGGAAGTGGCCCGGGAATGGGGGACAGGAGAATTCCGGGTCTTGGCGTGGTGACAAGACCCAATAGCGGCTCTGGGTGAGGTCTGGTCAGATGAAGCTTCAATGGGGGGGGGGGGGGGAGACAGTGTCCACACTATTTAGAAGGGTCAACAACTTGAATCCTGAAGTGGCCAGACGCCTTGAGGGACGGGGAGAACATTGCTGAGGCCAGAGGGCAGGGAACTGGGCAGGAAGGTGGAAGGAGAAGGGCTGGTCGGCCCCTCCCCGGGGCCCTGGTGGGCTGGAGGGAGGGTCTGCACGTGGGAAGCGGAGAAGAATCGGGACCGTCAGCTCAGAGAGATACTGTAACTAGGATAGGCTGACGTCCTGGTTCCCTGGATTGTCTGCCCGCTCAGTGTCACACTGACAGCATCGGGCAGGCCCAACCCCCAGGCATCGACTCTGAGCATCTTCACTTTCCAAGTGTCACAGGGGGCTCCCAAGATGTAATAAAAATTGTCCTTCAGGTAGAAAGACCTTACCACATATGAGGAGCTCCTGGTTTTTAGCTTAAACATCTCATATCAGGGAATCCACCTTTTTTTATATATATAATATATTTTTGTTTATTTCAGAGAGGAAAGGAGAGGGAGGGAGAGATAAAGACATCAATGAGAATCACTGACCCCCTGCCTCCTGCACGCCCCCTACTGGGGACCGAGTCCACAGCCTGGGTACGTGCTCTCACAGGGAATCGAACCGTGACCACCTGTTTCATAGGTGAATGCTCACCCACTGAACCCTGCCGCCTGAGCAGGGGACCCACCTTTTCACACACTATAATAGCACCGCCCCTCATCCTGTCTATCCCTTACTCTGCTTTATGTTTCTTCACATTCATTACTATCTGTCTTCACACCTATTACTCTGTCATCTTCTATTTGTGTTCACTGCTTTATTTATCCAAAGTGCTCAGAATGGGGCCCGTGCCATGAGAGGCACTCACCAAATATTTTTAGGTTGTTGAATAAATCACCTCCAAAACCCAAAAGCTAGATTTCGTTGGGAGGGAGACGGGAAGTCATTCCTGCTTTCTAAATGAGGGGTTTTCTGAGCGGTGTCGCGTTCGCTCGCGCCAGCCTCTCCCCTGCGAACACTTCTGTCCCGGGCAAAGCAGGGGAAGCCTTTGCTGACCTAACACAGCCTCCCGGAGCCCGCAAGATGGTTCTCGGGCAATGCCAAGACCTGCTCCGCCTGCCCTGCCCGGAGCTGGCTGGGGCTCAGCCCAGCAAGTCTTCACCAGAAGATGGTGGTGCAGCCCCTTCTGCTGGTTAAAAACAAAAGCAGCGCCACCGGAAGAATTCCCACCATGTGTCTGTGCGTACTCGAGAAATGTGCCCGTACTGCATCCCTACGCTTGGAAATGCTTCCCCAATGCATCCCTGTGTGCGAGATAAGTGTCCCTTCCCGCTTCCCCTCCCTATCCTGGTCACAGTTGTCGGTCACTTCAAGGGTGGGGGACATCGGGGATGCATCTCACTGGAGCACCATCACCACCATCCCGATGCTCGTCATGGCAACAACATCACAGTTCCGCTCCTAGGTTTCCTCTCCAAGTGAATCTAGCCACTGTGGGTCTGTGATTGGCAATGAGAGGCTGGTCTGCCCTGAAAGGAATCGAAGGAGCACGTACCGCGACCTGGGCAGAGTCGAGGAACTGGAGGCCGAAGTAGTCTGTTTCCACGAGGTCCAGGTGGTAGACGATCTGATCAAACAGGTCCTGGCCTTTGGCATGTTTCTGGAAGGCAAGTGGGTAGATGAAGGTTTAGGGCATAGCAGCCAGGGAGCAAACAAAAAGATTTTTTTAAAAACCACTTTTCTCTGTATTTTGCATCTATGTATGTGACACAGGATGCAAAACTGTAAAAATTTTTAATTGGCTGTAGTATGATACAAACTCACGATTAAATCTAAAAATAACAACAACAACAAAACACACACCCAAAAGCCCACCAAACAAGGATGTTAGGGAACCAACACCTTGAAAACTGGTAAATTAAGGTGGAGGGAGGGATCAAACATTGGTCCTGTCTTTATTGTAGCCCTAGGTAATCGAGGAGCAGATGGCGCATATACAAGAATTATCTCAAAATGGATCGAAGACTTCAATGTAAGAGCTGAAAGTATGAAACTCTCAGGATAAAACATAATTAAAACATAGGCATGAATTTTCATGACCTTGGGCTAGGCCATGGTTTCTTAGATGTGACACCAAAAACGTAAGCAGGAAAATAAATAAATAAATAAACTGGACATCATCAAAATGGAAACCTTGGGTGCCTCAAAGGACACAAAGACGTCAAGAAAGTCCGAACACAACCCAGAATGGGAGAGTTTGCAAATCACATGTCTGATAAGGGCTTTCTATCCAGATGACACCACTGCAATTCAATAATGAAAAGGCAAACCCCCCATCACAGAATGAGCCAAGGATGGAGAAAGAGAGTTCTCCATCAGCCCATGACACGGTGCTCATGGTGGCTGGGGAAATGCAAATCAAAACCCTAATGAGACCCCTCGCTTGGATGGCTATCATCAAAAAGGAAACAAATCTTGGAGAACCTGGAACCCTCAAATACTGCTGATAGGGATGACAAATTGCACAGCCACTTTGGGAAGCAGCCTAAAAGGTCCTCAGATGGTAAAACACAGTGTCCACTTCACTCAGCAATTCCTCTCCTAGGTATCCTAGCGTATTCAAAAAGCATGGCAACATGATGTTCACACTGAAACGTGTACAAAAACCTTCAGAGCAGTGTTATTCCTAATGGCCCCAAAGTGGAAGCAACCCAAATGTCTATTAACTGAAGAACGGATGAATAAACTGTGGCCTTATGCATAAGACAGAAACAGTATTTCACAAAAAAAAAAAAAAGAATGAAGTTCTGACACATGCTACAACATGGATGGACCCTGGAAATTGAAAACTGAGTAGAAGAAGCCAATTATGAAGGACCACATAGTATGTGAAATGTCTAGAACAGGTCAATTCAGAGGCAGAAATTAGAGTAGGGTTTGCTTAGGGCTGCAGCGTTTGTGGGGTGGCCACTCAGGTAAGTAGAGGTTGTTTTTTTTGCAGGGGGGGGGTGGAGTGGGGTGGGAGGGGAGGCGCGGCAGTTAATGAAATGTTCTAAGATTGACTGTGTTAACAGACGCACAACTCTCAGAATATACTAAAAGCCACTGGACTGCACACACTCCAGACAGGTGAATGGCATTGTGCGTGAATCTCAATAAAGCTTTTGCAAGTCGTAGATGGGCAGAGTTTTTCATTTATTTCCAACAAACGAAGGAAGAAGAAATGAAAGGACTGCAATATCTCAAATTGGCAGTTTCTACCAAGTGGCAGGCGCTAAGCACTGGGTACCAGCGGATACTGGCATCCCAACAGGAGACATGCCTCCCGTCACGTACCTCCTGGTGAAGAACACCCCACCGCCAGACGCAGAATCTCTCTCCCCGGTCTTCTCTCTCCACAGCCCCAGATCCAACTGCCAGTGTCAGGAAATACAGAGCAATGTTCTAAACTACCAACATTTAATAAGTGGGATAGAAAGGAAGAAGAAGCTGTGATCCCAATTACATAAGAATTATGTACACGTTGTTCGTGGATTGCTTGATATAAACAGGAAATCTGCAAAAGCTAGAATAGCTGTGTTCCACCGTGCCAATGATTCATTAGCAGGTTTCCTTGGGATAAAACTAGTTAGAATACAGCTTGAGCAGCGGAACATAGCAAAAAGAATTGGACCGGGCCCAGCTGGTGTGGCTTAATGGCTGAACGTCAGCTT
This sequence comes from Vespertilio murinus, assembly GCA_963924515.1. NCBI lineage: Eukaryota > Metazoa > Chordata > Mammalia > Chiroptera > Vespertilionidae > Vespertilio > Vespertilio murinus. The sequence goes on from OZ004708.1 coordinate 167,507,585, forward strand.
ATGAGCCAGGAGGTCACAGGTTGATTCCCAGTCAGGGCACATGCTCAGGTTGCAGGCTCGATCCCCAATGCGGGACATGAAGGATGCAGCCGATGAATGCTTTTCGCTAGCATCATTGATGTTTCTCTCTCTCTCCCGCTCCCTTCTTTTCTGAAGTAAAAAATATATATGAATTGGGCGGGGAGGGGGCAAGAGTCCCATGCTCCAGTCCCAGATACACCACTATAAGGTGACCTGAAACCATTCATAATTCCCCCAAATCCTTGTGGCCAACCTGGGCTTCTCCTGCAGCTGCAAACTGGAAGTGATGCCCTCAAGACACAGGACCAAATGCAACTGGCCCCACAGCCAACCCCCTCCCACCATCCCGGGATGTAATTTTAACACACACGGAGTATGAACTGAGAAAACACATTCTGCACATGGCAAATGAGGGCGGTCAGCCCAGGTTTCCGTCAAGGTCATTCCAAGTCTTGCTTTTCTGATGTGTTTCTAAAATGGCTCTTACTTTAGAAAGAGCTCGTGGTGGAGGCTGGGAAAAGAACCCGTCTCGGGGCGGTGAGATCCTCTGCCAAGCCAGACGGGCTCCTCTCCCGAGAGACCCTCAGCGGGACTGAGAGCTGGCAGACAGAGGGCAGCGGGTAGGAAATCCATTTTTACTCACTTGGAAACACTCCCCCCCCCCCCAGCTCCCTTCACCAAGCATGCTCCTTGGTCTCTTCTGCTGGAAGAGAGAATTCCCAATGGGCCTGTCCAGCTCTCAAAAGAAGCTGGTAAACATGCTGAGGGCTGAAATCGAGGGGTCCTCAGAACAGAGTCCCAAGGGGTTAGGGGTGGGACAAAGGCAACAGGGCCAAGGCCACGGAACTTGAACCCACCACTTCTCACTCCTCCCAGGCTGCAGGGTGGCCACTCCCAACACTGAGAAGGCTCCACATAATGAACTCACCTGCCCTGCCAGCCAGGACTCCCACCTGGGGCAGCCCCGAGAACCCCGCAAACTGTCACGTCAGGCTTAGCCCACACATCCCCTCCTCGACAGCTTGCTGCCCCCCCCCCCAGGGCAATAGGTGCCCACCCCTATCCCCCATCACAAGCACGCTTATCGCACTGCACTGCAGTTGCCTGTGCTCCGCTTACTGACCTCAGACCGAACACTCCCTGAAGGCCGGACCAGCCGTGTTCATCTGAGCACCTGCTCCCCGCCACCCCAAAGCAGTGTCTGCTTGGCACACAGCAGGGATCCATAAATGTCTGTTTGCTGCACAGATGGAAGGATGGAAGGATGGAAGGATGGATGGATGGAAGAAAGGAAGGATGGAAGGATGATGGATAAAAGGATGGAGGGAAGGAAGGAAGGAAGGAAGGAAGGAAGGAAGGAAGGAAGGAACAATGACGGATGGATGGATGGATGGATGGATGGATGCAATGATGGATGATGGGTGGAAGAATAGAAGGAGGGAAGGATGGATAAGTATGGAAGGAAGAAAGGAAGGAAGGAAAGAATGGATGGAAGGAAGGAAGGAAGGATGGATGGATGGATGGACGGATGAAAGGATGGATGAAAGGATGGATGGATGGATGGATGGATGGATGGAAGGATGGATGGATGGATGGATAGAAGGATGGAAGGATGGATGGATGGATGGATGGATAGAAGGATGGAAGGATGGATGGATGAAAGGATGGATGGATGGATAGGTAGATGAATAAGGGATGTGTACGGGGTCTGGGGCCAAGAAACAGGCCTTCCAGATGGGCCATGCACCAACAATAGACTGATATTTCATAAGCGGCAGGCCTAAAAATGAGAATACCCTCATTAAAATCTTTTCAAATGAAGTATCCTGGGAACAAGCACCTAGGAAGGGTGCTCTACATCCACGGCTCTTTCCTAAATACGGTGTGTGGCTGTTGTGTGAAGTGCCGTCCGTGGTCACAACAGGTGATCCATTACCGCGACAAGACTGGAAGCCACTCCTTGTCAGCTCATCGTCAGCTAGGTCTCCCCATCTGTGACGAATCCATTCAGTCAACAAATATTTACCAATTGGTCATCAAATGCCAGCCATTATTCTAGGTGTTGGCGTACACGGAGGCCACAAAGTCTGGAAGGGAGTAGCTACAGGAAGTCCTCGCCAAGTCAGTCCTTCCCGGAAAGCAAAGGCATCCAAACCTGGGGCGGCAGTGCCAGTATCTCCCTGCCTTCCAAAGCAGAATACACAGAACACAAAACCTTACTAAGTCCAGATCCCCATTCTGGAATCCCACGATGCTCCGTCTACTTTAAGACACACGGAGCCAGCTGTCCCCAAACACAGCAGGGCAGAGAGGGCTACCCTCTAGCTTTGCATCCACGTCACCCCGTTTTTCTTCCTCCCATCTCAACCCATCAACTTAAAAAAAAAAACTGATTTCAGAAAGAGAGGGAGAGGGAGAGAGAGATAGAAACATCAACGATGGGAGAGAATCATTGATTGGTTGCCTCCTGTACACCCCCTACTAGAAATCGAGCCTACAACCCAGGCATGTGCCCCTGACTGGGAACCGAACCAGTGACCTCTTGGTTTCCGGATTGATGCTCAACTGCTAGCCACACCAGGTAGGGCTCAGCCCATGACTTCCCCCAAGGACCAACAACCAGTAGTTTTGAGCGGGGATGTCTCGCCGCAGCAGCTCCTTCAGATCTGACAGCAGCTAAAAATAGCCCAAATCATGTGTAAAATACAAGTACTGAGTTGCCAGCTAAAGACTGGGTCAGGCAGGCAGCCAGCAGGGAAAGGTATGGACACTGGGATATCTTCGCTGGACAGTCCGTCAGAGGTGCCCGGCCATGCTCCTGATAAAGAAGACTGCTGGACAGCTGATGTCTAACCGTCCCCCCCCAAATAGCCTGACCCTCTTAGATAAGAGGCAACTGGCAATGTCTTAACTGCACTGTTACAGGTCCTAGAAGAACAAAGAAGATACAGGCCAATCCATCCGAGCCTCGTTAGGCTCGATAGCATATGACATCAGGCCTCGCAGGCAGGGTTGAAAGGAGGAAGGAGGCTGTGGGTGAGTGTGCCAGTGGAGCTACACATCCTAGCCGTGAGCCAAAACAGAAGGCGCGGCATCTGGGCAGCGAAATGATTTCGGGAGCCATCTCCCGGCAGGCGCACGAGCCTCTCCTGTGTCCCCCTGGCTCCACATCCGTCACACGGCATGTCCCTCTGCGTCTGACTTCACAAAGGCTCCCTCTCTTTATCACGGCTCTGTCACTCTCTCAGGCCATATCGCCGGCATGGACCACAGCGACAGCCCCAATCATCTCGGTCAAACTGACTCAGGATTTAGCCTAGTAAGAACACTATGAGCCAAAACCTGTTTGGCTCAGTGGATAGAGCATAGGCCTGCGGACTGAAAGGTCCCAGGTTCGATTCCGGTCAAGGGCATATACCTTGGTTGCGGGCACATCCCCAGTGGGGGGTGTGCAGGAGGCAGCTGATTAATGATTCTCTCTCATCGATGTTTCTAACTCTCTATCCCTCTCTCTTCCTCTCTGTAAAAAAAAACAAAACAAAAAAAACAATAAAAAGAACACTGTGAGTCCCAGACTGTTGCCCCATACATCAGGTCTCCCTCCTCCTAGTGTCTACCTCCTAAAACCATCTCCCCCCTTCGCCGGGACGGTCTTCACACACACAGAGTGGCCCGGGGCTCCCTGACTCCACCGCCATGGCTACGAAGTCCTCCTAGACGAAGACAAACGGACTACTCCAGGGTGTCATGAGCACACATATCTGAGAGGACCGGATAAAGTTACCTTGAAATCTCATCGTAAGTGAGAGAAACAATACCACCGTCCCCGGCTCCATCCCGGGTTTCACTTTCTACGGTTTCCGTTGCCACAGTCCATGGCAGCCCAAACACATCCAATGGAAAATTTCAGAGATAAGTCATAAGTTTTAAACTGTGTGCCGCTCTGAGTAGCAAGGTGAAATCCCCTGGGATGTGACTCACCCCTTCGTCCAGAGGGCCCCCACTGTCCACGCTCCCCACCTCTAGGTGCCATGGTGGCCAGCTTGGTTATTTGTCACAGCACCATAGTGCCTGTGGTCTGGTCACCCACCCTTACTGTTCTCATGGACCCCCAGTGTTAAGAGTACTGGTGCTGGCAATTAGGACATGCCTAAGAGGGGACATAAAGTGCTTCCTTGAAGTGAAACAGTGAAAGTTCTCAGCTTCGGGAACGAAAACAAAATCTCATGCTGAGGTTGCTGAGATCTGTGGTAGTAAGCATGAGTCTTCTTCCCATGAAATTATGAAGAAGAAAAAAATTAAGCTAGTTTTGCTGTCGCCCTTTAAACTGCCCACGTTACAGCCTCAGGGCGTGGTAAGTGTTGGGTGAAGGTGGAAACAGCATTGAACGTGTGGATGGAAGAACAGAGCGGGTGCTCTGCCTGCCAGCAGCCTGTGGCACCAGACGGCACCGGGCCTCTCCCCCACACAGAGACCTCGGCGAGGGTCCCCGGAGCCAAGTGGCCACATTCACGTCGCTTTTATGACGCTGTATTCTAGTGGGCCCATCTTACTATGAGCTGTGGCTGTTAACCTCTTACCGTGCTTAGATTGTAAGTGAAGCTTCATCACGGGCATCTTTGTAAAGGAGAAAAACACAGTATGTCCAGGGTTCTGGACTATCTGCAGTTTCAGCGTCCATCGTGGGCCTTGGAATACATTCCCCGTGGGTAAGGGTGGGGTGGGGGGCGGGGGCTGCTGTCCCATCTCGGCCATCAGCAAGACCTGGTGACTCAAAACTGGAATGCCACGATGCCAAGGGGCTGCGGAAGTGCCTGTCATCTGCTGGATGCCAGGCCAGCATACCCTGCCTGCCTGTCGCAGAGCGCTTCCATGTTTGTCCCCAGGGTCCGTGACCCCACTTCCCAGGGAAGGAGACTTCACCTCAGAAAACGTACATGACCAAGTTCCTATTGCTTCTAAGTGGCAGGTCTGGGATCAGGACCCAGCCTTCCTGAGTCTTAGGACAGAGACCTTTCTACCTCATCCCCCGGCTTCTCTCTAGTCAACGCATCTGCCTCTTTGGCTCCAAGCACACGCAACATGCCCTGCGGACAAGAAAAGTGTTTTAAGCCCAATCCGACACGTGTCTCCTGAGCGCCCGCTTCATGCCCGGCCTGAGCTGCGGATGGGATAAAGGACCAGGTGGTCCAACGGAAACCGAGCTCACGGGGGTGGGGGTGGCGGAGGGGGCGGCAGTCTCCATCTTGCTTGGAGGGCAGGAGCATTGCGGCAGAATGGAAAGTGAAGCATTTGCTCTCAAACTAGCACAGAAGCCAAGGCCCTGTAGCGAGGGGAACATCAACAGTCTGGGCGGCTCCTGGAAATTCAATTCTGGTAAAACAGAGCACATGTTATTAATTTCCTGGCTCCCCTGGCTAACCATCGCTTGGCAATCAGAGGAAGCAACAAAAACAACTGCCCTTAATTCTGATCAACCAGGAAGCAAGAACCATCTTAGAAGAAATGTCCTTGTGGTGTGTGAGGCAGGGAAAGGGGGCACCTGGTGGTCAGGTCCCCCAGACGTCTCTGTCCACCCAGGGCGAGGGGCTCTCACTGTGGGTAAGGGGTCCAGGCAGACACCTTTTAGGTTTAACACTGCACCACGGAACACAGCCACACGGCCTTCAACCAAGGGAGAGATCACTTTATAATGTTGCATTATTGATTGATTATTGATCAGCCTCGGTTCCAGCCCGATACACCATCTCGGGACCAAGCTCTAGTTACATCTTAGCAGAGATTCAAAGCTCTCATTTGTTCCTTGGACAGCACCTCCCTCGCAGGGCTGCTGTGAGAATTAAATGACCCCAATTGGCCACGATCCTGCGACCCTTCTTTCATTCCGTGTGGAATACCTCTCCTCTCCTAGGACCTCCATTTCTGTCTCCGGCTAGCTCCATCCATGCATGCCTAACCCAAGGGATTCAACGGCTAGTTTAAGGGACAGTTTCCCATGTGTGTACACCCCAAGATGCTGAAAGAAGTCCAGACACCTAACTCTACTTGATCCTGGCTGACCTGAAAACTGGTTTCAACAAACACTTCCAATGTCATTTCTCCCGCTCTCAATGTGAAACATCAAAACAGTACATGTTGAATATTCTTCAATCTTCCGGTGATACTGCCGTGAGGCACATTTTAATACACTCCCCCTACCGACAGGGACGTTAACAGACGGACAATCCCCAACACAAAGGTCCGTTGGACAAATTCCTCTTAAAATTCTAGGCCGGGAGCCCCTCCCTGTCACCTTCATTATTAGGCAAAGTGAACCATGTAACTCAGGGGTCTGCAAACCCATTAGTCAACAGAGCCAAATGTCAACAGTACAACGATTGACATTTCTTTGGAGAGCCAGATTTTTAAAACTTAAACTTCCCCCAACGTCACTTCTTCAAAATAGACTTGCCCAGGCCGTGGTATTTAGTGGAAGAGCCACACTCAAAGGGCCAAAGAGCCGATTGTGGCTTGAGAGCTGCAGTTTGTTGACCACGGACCTAAGGCGTTAAGTGTTAGTGTTATTTCTTCTACAGTGTGATGCTTACAGACATGGCTGCAAGGTCTCTCTGCACGTCTCCCTTGGATCTGGAAGAGCACGGCACTGCTTTGGCCAAATAAAATGCAGGGTTAGTGATGTTTTGTGATTTCCGAGGCGAGGTGATGGTTCTCCCGGGATGCTTGCTCTGGGGGAGAGCCTGGCAGCCCAAATAAAGTCTAACTCTCCTGGGAATGCCATGCTGAAGAGGCCGCCCAGGAGCAGATGTTCCAACCAACAGTCCCGGCAGAGCCCAGCCTTCCGGTCTTGACTGCCAGGCGCACGACATGCGGGGCAGCCATGCTGGTCACCAGCCCATCCTCCCACTGGGCACTCCTGGGAGACCTTGGTCAATGCCATGGGGAGCGGGAGAACCTCCCAGCGGAGCCCCGCCCAAATTCTTGACCGACAGAACCCGGGGGCTATGAAAAATGGTTGTTATTTTAAGCCATTAAGCTTTGGGGATGTTTGCTGTGCAACACTGGATAACCAGAAGGGAAGCCATACACATACCCAGACACAGCATGTGTGCATGGCATATGCGTGTGTGCGTGAAAAAGTTTTGCATAACTTTAAATAACGTTTCTGAGGAAATCCCCACGCTGCGATACTAATTTCGGTGTCACCTGCTGGAGATCAGGAAGCAGGGCAATAACCATATGAGTTCTCCAAAACAAGCAAAAGGATCAACAAATCAAAACACCATTCTTCAAAGGCCACTCACTAACTGTTTCTCTGGGAGGAAGACATTAAAATCGAGGGCTGGGATGCCTGAGGCTGTATTACTCTTACATTCACCAACCACTGAGTAAGGACTCTATAAATTGCACTGAGAGGAGGGGAGGACACCATTATGGGTTACAAGGGGCTTACGAGGCATTATTTACCCAAAGTAAGGTGTGGTCGGCAGTTGACTCCTGATTCAAGCAAACCAATCGTGAAAAGGCTTATAGATGACTGGGGAAAACAGAACACGGGTTTGCTATTAGGTGACATTAAGGATATGTCATTGTATGATAAGTATGATAATGGCATTTTCTCACACACACACATTTTCTCTCTCTCTCTCTCTCTCTCTCTCTCTCTCTCTTTCTCTCTCTCTCTCTCTCTCTCTCTCTCTCACACACACACACACACACACACACACACACACAAGAGATTAACAGGTTCCATGACAAGTTGTCTGCATCTGGAAGTTTCTTTAAAATACTCCGTTTTACGGATGGGTAAAACAAGGCCAGAGGCAGGTCACACCCAGGAAGCCGCTCAAAGCCAGGAGCAGAGCACGAGCCTTCTGACTCCGAGAGCAACACAGTTCTCTTGCTCAGGATCATCTTCCCACGACGACAGAAGACGGACGTTACCTGGAAAAGCAAGCCTCGCACAGCATGCATTCCCACTTCTGAACGACCGAGAACCAAACCTGCAACACCAAAAAGCCCCCACAGAAATCTGTGTGTTTTAACAGCCATTTGACTATAAAAAGTGCTTTGGTGTGCGGAAGCATTTCTGGCTTTTTTAAATGGTGGCCCAGGGGGTGGGGGGAAAATAAACAACCACAAACACACCCACCCCAAACTGGGAGAAAGAAAAAAATGAAACAAATTTGTGCCTGACTAAACAGTGACATGCAATTAAAATGATGGATGCCTCGGTGCCAGGGGTTGGGTTGGACACGCGCTGCCGGGAGAAGGGCAGCCCGAAAATAAATGGCCGGGTTTCTGCAGCCGGATTCCAGATTCCCTCTCTGCAGCCGTCTTGAAAGCGGGTGACCCCGCATCAGTAAACATGCGACAAATTCCCAGAATGCCCCGCCAAGAGCCCCGAAGAGACAGAACCAACTCCGAGTGGGGACGGCTGCCTCCCCCCCCCCCCCCCCCAATTCCTGCAACACGGGTTACGTGACGGCGAAATCTGCAAAGTCAGGCAGGTCAAGACTTCCTGGCACGCAGGAGGCTTCCCCAACTGGAAAGGCTGTGGGGGTGACCGGGGAGGGCGGAGCGTGGATTTGGGGCTGGGTGACATTAAGGAGTCCCTCCTCCTTTTGCTCGGCAGGAGCATGGGAGGACCGGGACCCTGTTCTCGGTGGAGTCCTTTCCAGCTCCGAAAGCTGCCGGGGCGCCCAGCACACCCTGGGAGGCGGCGGCGGAAGGCATGCGCTCCGGGGGGTCGGAGCCCCGCCTGTTACTCAGCTCGGGCGGGGCGGGGTGCGGGGACATTTCTGACCCGGTAGGAATGTCTGGGGATGAAACGAAATGATCGATCGGGCAGGGCTTGGCCCAGGCTTCTCCCTCGGAAAACGCCTGGTGACAGAGGCGGCCTCATTCTGGGTGGCGAGCTCCTTCCCAGAGGGAGAGGAGCGTTTGGGGAGGTTAAGTGACAGGGGGGTGTTGTGGGCTGAACTGTGTCCCTCCCATCCCCCCCCAAAAAAAAATTGTAAGTCAGGAACCCTGAGCTCCATCCAGTGCCTCCGAGAATGTGGCTGTGTTTGGAGACAGAGCCTTTGAAGAGGTAATTAAGTTAAATGAGTTAATTAGGGAGGGCCCTCCTCCTAGCTGACTGAGTGCTGATGAAGAGAAAGGTCACCCTGGCTGGTATGGCTCAGGCTGCTGGCTTGTTTCCCGTTCAGGGCATGTGCCCGGTTGTGGGCTTAATCCCCAGTAGGGGGCGTGCAGGAGGCGGCCCATAGATGTTTTGCACGGTTTTCTCTCTCTCTCTCTCCCTCTCCCTCTCCCTCTCTTTCCTCTCCCTTCCTCTCTCTTTATAAAAGTCATTTAAAAAAAAAAAAAAAGAAGAAGAAGAGAGAGAAGGGTCACATCAGGTTGCTCACACACAGGGAAGAGACCATGAGAAGGCGCAGGGAGAGGGCCGCCATCTACCAGCCAATGGGAGAGGCCTGAGAAGAACCTAACCTCGCCAGCACCTTGATCTTGGGCTTCAGCCTCCGGGTCTGTGAGAATGCCCATTGGTCAAGCCACCCGGGCTGCGGCCTCTGGTTGTGGAAGCCCGAGCGGACCAGCGCAGGCAAGCACACGGCTTCCCGTCAGGACCAGGTGCGAACGACTCTGGGCCCCACCACTCCCCAACAGCACGGTCCCAGCATGATCCCAGCCAAGCCCGTTTCCTGCCTGCAGCGAGGAGGTCACCCATGGGCGGCCAGAGCCAGGGCTGGGCCGGGACCTCCGACCCCGAGCTCCGGGAACGTCCCCCCACGTTCCTGGAGCTCCGGAGCCTCTGCCGGGCAGCAGGCAGCTGGTGGCGCTCCTCCCGGGACCGCGCTGATGGGGGGACCCGGCCCCAGCAGCCCCGGGGCGGCTTGGGCCACAGCACCCAGTCTCGGAGCCCACGTTCCCGGGGTCCCACCCACGGCTGGTATTCCTTAAGTCCGGGCACCGACCCTAAGCCAGCAAACGTGCCTGAATTTTAGTACTTTCACCCCAACTGCGAAGGCACAGGAGTCTGGGGCTATTTTTACTTGGCTCTGTGTGCCTATAAGATTTTCAAGAAGGTTAATGAGTGGAAAAGCACATAAAACCTTTAACCTTGTCTCTGGTGAGCTTGGCAGTTGAGGTCATAAAGCTGTAACTGAGGAACCGCCATCCATGCACCTGAGGCGGGGTATACAAACACAACGCTGTCTTTTTAGGGCTGGCCTTAGATTCCTCCCCCCACCCCTCTCTCTTTCTCTCTCTTGTGAACCAGTCTTTTAAAAAAGTCTCCTTCGCCGAAACCGGTTTGGCTCAGTGGTAGAGCATCGGTCTGCAGACTGAAAGGTCCCAGGTTCGATTCCGGTCAAGGGCATGTACCTTGGTTGCGGGCACGTCCCTGGCAGGGGGTGTGCAGGAGGCAGCTGGTCGATGTTTCTCTCTCATCGACGTTTCTAGCTCTCTAGCTCTCTCTCTTCCTCTCTGTAAAATATCAATAAAATATATTAAAAAACAAAAATAATAAAAAACGTCTCCTTCAAGGAGGCAGAGGAGGGCACGTTCAGAGGGAGAGGAGGAGTGTGTGGTGCTCACAGCCCCTCCGCAGGTGTGGATCTGTAGAGATGGCATTCTAGGGGCAATTCCCCTGGCCGTGTGGTGTGAGCTGGCGTGAGCTGCTGAGAGAAGAATGCTGACTGGTCGCCACCCAACAAAATTAGCCTTTCCTCACTCATTAACTCAGAAAAAAAAAATGTTTCCGATCATCCGTGCATTTTTAAAGGCGGCCACTGAATACCCAGCACTAAAGGGCATTGTTACGGAAACTTTCTTCAGAACAGAAAACACCTGTAGGAAATTCCTTACAGAGCTGAGCACCGAGGTACACAACCACGGAGTAACTGCTCCTCACCTCCACCTGCTACGGATGGCTCATACACTAACCGCCCCCCCCCCCCTCTCCCAGGCCAACGGTCTCTCACACAAGACCAGGCGCCCCAGGACTTCAAATCCACGTCCAAAGGTGTTCCTACGAGACCGTCCCCAGCCAGGCACCGAGCGCCCCAGCCCGGACACCTTCGAGAAGACCTACAGAATGCCAGTCGGAGGAAAACCCGTCCGGGGTTACAAGGTGTCGCCCACACTGCCAGGCACTTGGAGGGATTCTCGCTGGCAGGTGCACAGGCAGGAAACACCCCAGGAGAGGAGGGGGGCCTGAGGCCTGGGGGGGCAGGCCCCACACTGACCCAGCCACCTGCTGTTCCGCGGGGATTCAGGCTGTGCCATCACATCTTCCAATTTAAAAAAAATATATATATATGTATATATATATATATATATATATATATATATATATATATACATATATTAGTGATTTTTTACAGAAAGGAAGGGAGAAAGCTAGAAAGTTAAAAACACCGATGGGAGACAGACATCGATCAGCTACCTCCTGCACACCCCCTAATGGGGATGTGCCCGCAACCAAGGAACATGCCCTTGACCGGAATCAAACCCGGGACCTTCCAGTCCGCAGGCTGATGCTCTATCCACTGAGCCAAACCGGTTTCGGCACATCTTCCAATTTTTTTTTTTAAAAAAGTCTACAAATTTGAATTTCTTAATGTGAAATGTGTGTGGCTGTTTTTAAAAGCCTTTTGCAGACCTCTAGTTTACTTTTTTAAGACTTACTGTTTCTTACAACTTTTAACAAATTTTTAAGTATTTTCTTTTATTAATTTTATAGAGAGAGAGGAAAAGAGAGGGAGAGAAAGAAACATGGATGGGCTGCCTCCTACTCGCCCAATAGTGGGGGCCAAGCCACAACCTGGGCATGTGCCCTGACCAGGAACTGAACCTTTCAATGCACGGAGGGCGCCCCACCAACAGAGCCACACTTTTTAATTAAAGCGTGACATCCTTAGATAAAAGTGCGCAAGTCATACGTGTGTATGCACCCCAAGGGACTGCCAGACATTAACATATCTGTGCAACCGCCACCCAGGTCAGGAATAGAACCCTGCCCGCCTCCCGGAGACCTCTGTGCTGCCTCTTCCCCATTTCTATCCTTCCCTGCCTTCCCACGGGCACCTCGGACTGGCGTTGCCTGCTTTGAAGCCCATATAAATGGATGCTCACAGCCGAAACCGGTTTGGCTCAGTGGATAGAACGTCGGTCTGCGGACTGAAAGGTCCCAGGTTCGATTCCGGTCAAGGGCATGTACCTTGGTTGCGGGCATATCCCCAGTAGGGGGTGTGCAGGAGGCAGCTGATCGATGATTCTCTCTCATCGATGTTTCTAATTCTCTATCCCTCTCCTTTCCTCTCTGTAAAAAATCAATAAAATATATATTAAGTGGATGCACACGGCACGCAGTCTTTTATAGCTGTGTGGGGCCAGGGGGCCGGAGCCCCTCCCGTTCACAGACTTTGTATCTCTGGGCAGAGAAGGACTTGGCATCCCAGAGGCCCCGGGGAGCGAGCGATAAGAAGGCGCTGGCCAGTCATGGGCGGAGTGGGTGGTCAAAGTCCCGCCGGAGGGGAGGGCCTACTCCCCGATCATAAGGGACAGCAAAGGGACAGGGGACAAAGGACAGGGGTGGTGGCAGTGCCAGGAGGAGGGAGCCAAAGTTCAGAGTCCACGGCCACCACGCCGCAGAAAGTCAGCAAGCCCGGGGCGCGGCCAGGGCGCTGGGGCCATCCCCAGGTGCCCGGAGAGCCGGCCTTCTCCCGGGACAGCAGACAGGCCGGGGTCCTGGCAGGGTTTAACCGAGATCACCTGGGGTGCTCCTTCTTTAAAAATATTTTTTATTAGGGACAACTTCAAACGAGTCCAAAGCAAGCCAATATAGTATAGTAACCACCTGCCACTCAGCTCTCACGATTAACAACACTCGGTATCCTCTTCCCCTCCGTCCATGCCTCCGCTGGCCTTCCACTCAGTTTCTCACACGTCTTTTCTGGGGAGGGTGGCACATTTACTTCCATCCAGAGGCACAAACCGGAGCTGCTCCGTTGGCACAGAGGAATGCGTCTGCGCAGCCCACACCTCATGCCATGCAGCCCAGTCCCGCCCCACCTTACAGCCCCCAATGCCAGGGCCACCCCAGTCCTGGCCCTCCCCACCCTCCAAAGCAGCAGTTTTTCTCGTCTGACTTTTCCTCAGGTTAGTTTTGCCAGTCCTGGAACTGCACGCCGATGGAACCATCCAGAAGGCACTTTGTGTGTGTGTGTGTGTGTGTGTGTGTGTGTGTGTGTGTGTGTGAGGTTTGTCTCACTCAGCATCATCCGTGTGAATACGAAAAGATGAGGTTTAAAATTCGGTTCGGGCCCCGCTGGTGTGGCTCAGTCGTTGAACATCGACCTACAAACCTACAGATCACGGTTTGCTTCCGGTCAGGGCACATGCCTGGGCTGTGGGCTCGATCCCCAGTAGAGGACATGAAGGAGGCAGCCAATCAATGATTCTCTCTCATCACTGATGCTTCTAATTCTCTCTCCCTCTCCCTTCCTCTCTGGAATCAATTAATATATAATAAAATTCCATCTGGGCCAAACTGTATAGATGTGTCTTCGGCCTCTTGCTCATGCCCATCGCATGCGGACAGCTATCGTTCCAAGACCCACGCTGGAGAGAAAAACGACCCACCGTGCGATTCGGAGCCAGGGTTTTCAAGGAATTACTCGCGTCCTGCTTTCTTCCCTAGACCCATGTTCCAGATATTAGTGTCTGCACCTAAAATGTGCAGTGACGACCACCCCGCGCCCTGACCGATGAGCTGACTGTGGTCTGAGTGCCCGGACAGACCACCTTTTCCCCATTCCCTGAGGGTATTTTTCCATCGATGTTTAGAGAGAGTGGAAGGGTGTGCGTGTTGGGGGGTGGGGGGAGACAAAGAGAGAGAGAAACATCGATGGGAGAGAGACACACTGATTGGTTGCCTCCCGCAGGGGCCCCAACCAGAGCCAGGAATAGAGCCTGCAACCTAGGTATGTACCCTTGGCCGGAATCGAACCCGGGACCCTTCAGTCCACACAGGTCGATGCTCTATCCGCTGGGTCAAACCGGGCTAGGGCCACACCACCTTTCTTGTCGTCTTCTGCCCTGGCTCCTTCCACCTTAGGCCAGAAAACTGGGTAAAAGCACCGAAAGGCTGCGTGCGGCGTTCTCTGCACACAAGACACACCTCGCTGAACGGCCAGCTGCTTAAGGGGAAAGGTGCGTCTCTGACTCAGTCTCTCGCCGGCCCCCCCGCCCCTGGCTGGGTGCTGTGCGCACAGCAGGCCCCTGATAAATGCCTGCGCCTCTTCGTCACCCGCTCATTACTGCCCGGAAAGTGTCCGCCCCACCCGGGCGTGGAAGGCCACAGAGCAGGGCGGCCCTCGGCACGGACCGCCTGCCTTTTCCCGTCCGCACACAGCGGCGGCGGGGACACCAGCACCCACGCTCTGTGGGGGCCGAGAGAGCCCACACAGCGACCACCCGGGGCCAACTTCTGCAGATCTGCAGACACCAGCTGCTGTCACTGCCGGCCTCCCCGCGGGCCCGGGCGGACATGACTTGCATTCAAACCCTTACCAGCCTGCTCTCCGCAGTCTGATGGCAGGAGCCTCACACTGGCCCTGTCTGAAACACAGCCCGGAGGGAACCCAGGACGTGTGGCACCTTACAGTTTATCCGGTGTTTCCTCAAGTGTGGTCCGAGTCCCCCCAGGGGCACGGGAAGAGTTTGGTGGGGATATGCACTGCACCGCGCTTAGCTGCGCCTAATTCTACGTTCTCATGAGTCAAGACAGTTTTGTGAGGTGTGAGATGGTCCGGTGTGCAAATCAATGTTATTTATAATATAACTTGTATTTATATTTTATTATGAATAATTTTATTTTTCCTTTATTATTATTTTGTGTATGTACCAAAAAAATAAAAAATAAATATATTTTGATGGTTATTAAAATACATCTTTTTTTTTTTTTGACAAGGGGTACTCAGCATTATGAAAATTATAGAAGGGGTACACATACGTCAAAAGTTTGGGAAACACTGGCTTATACCATTTGGAGGACCTCTTAACACTGACTGACACCGTACTTTCCGCCCGGAAGACAAAACAGGCCGGGCGCTTAACGTGTTGGAGGGAGAAAATGCTGTCCTGACGGGCAGCTCATTTGGTTAGACCAGCCGTGGGCAAACTATGGCCCAAGGGCCGCATCCGATCCGTTCGGCTGTTCTGTCCAGCCCGCGGAGCCGAAAGAGCGGAGGCTTCTCTTGCTCTCCCCTCCGCTCCTTCACCAGCAGCCCAAGATGAGAGTGCCAGCATGGTCAGGCTGCTTTTGTTCCGGCCCTCCGGTCCAGTTTAAGAACCCATTGTGTCGCCAAGGTCGGCTTGGCTCAGTGGTAGAGCGTCGGTCTGCGGACTGAAAGGTCCCGGGTTCGATTCCGGTCAAGGGCATGTACATTGGTTGCGGGCACATCCCCGGTAGGGGGTGTGCAAGAGGCAGCTGGTTGATGTTTCTCTCTCATCGACGTTTCTGGCTCTCTCTCTCTCCCTTCCTCTCTGTAAAGTATCAATAAAATATATATTTAAAAAAAAAAAAAAAAAAAAAAGAACCCATTGTGGCCCTGGAGTCACAAAGTTTGCCCACGGCTGGGTTAGAGCGTTGTCCCGGTATGCCAAGTGGCAGGTTCGATCCCCTGGTCAGGGCACATAGAAGAATCAACCGATGAATCCACAGATAGGTGGAACTTGGAACAAGTCTCTTTCTCTTCCTCTCCCTCCCTTCCTCTCTCTTTCAAATCAATCAATAAGTTACTAAAATTAAAGGAACAACCACACTGCTTAAAGAAGGAAGAAAATGTCAAAAAAAAAATCTTCCATGTGCAGAATTTACAGAAGCAAGGATCAAGCGACGACGGTCCCAGGTGGGCCTCCCTGTTTCTGCTCTGCCTCGAGGCTGTCACTCTCACCACCCTGCCAGGCACAAAACGCAGGAGCCACATCTGGGTCCACTGTTCACTCTCCTTGTCAGGGGGGCCAGGCGATGTGCCATGCGACTTAAGAACACTTACACACCCCACCCCAGAGGAGTTTCTTTGAAGCATTTTTTTTTTTAAACCAGGTCACATTCCTCACAAGACCTTACACGTACCAGATGATCCCTAATGTTTTTTTGCTATCATTTTTAAAAAAATATTTTTTTATTGATATTTTTACAGAAAGGAAGGGAGAGGGACAGAGAGCTAGAAACGTCGATGAGAGAGAAACATCAACCAGCTGCCTCTTGCACACCCCCCACTGGGGATGTGCCCGCAACCAAGGTACATGCCCTTGACCGGAATCGAACCCGGGACCCCTCAGTCCCCAGACCGACGCTCCACCACTGAGCCAAACCGGTTTCGGCTTTGCTGTCGTTTTTTAACACATGAAGGAAACAGCTGACACAAAACGGGCCTCATTGGCGAACAGAATGAACGGTAGCCACCCAGAAGACTCAGGTGCGTGGGGAGAGCGCATTCACAGAAGTGAGTGAACACGATGACGGACATGTTGCAGTAAACCAAATGCCTGCGGTCCTTCCTTCCCTTTCAGAAGCCAGCGCGTGGTTTTTGCAATCCCCCCCCCCCCCCCAGGAGTCTCCTTAATGAAGAGGAACCATCCACCACAGCTTTTAGAACAAAGCCACATACTTCTGGATTTCCACGCCGAGGGAGCGCTAGGTAGCATTCTGAGGCATGCTGAACAAATACCTCCGACCTTGGGCTGCCGGCTGGCCCATTAAAATAGCCCACAGCTAGACCTCCTTTGCCAGGCTTCCACCCTTGAGGCTCCCCCTGGGACCTGCCGCTGCCTGCTCGTGGGCACAAACTGGGCCGATTCCAAGCCAGTCTGGACTCTGACCAGCTACGGAGCCTGCCATCTACTCAGCGCCGCGGCCGCCCAGCACAGCCAGCCGTGACCGCACAGGCGGCGCGGCCCTGGGTCTCAGCCCCGGCGAACAGGAGCGATAAACGCTGCCAGAATGCACTGCGTGCTGGTTAATAACTAACCCCCCTTCGCCTCCCCTGAGCCTGGGCTTTTCTGGGAGAAGCCCAAGCCCATTCCCGGGCAGGTGACGGGGCAGGTAAGGTTTCTCCTGGGCCACGATCCACTTGCAGAAGACGCAGGGGGGAGTCTTGGAGAGGCAGAGAGGCCCGCTGAGTGCCGCCCGGCCGCTGAGGGCGGACGCCTGGAGGGCTGCGTGCGGGAAAATGCCCTTATTACACGCTCATTACCGCCCATTGGCCACAGGTGAGCGGCAGCTGGCTGCGAGTGCTCCCAGGCAGACAGTGAAGAGCTGCCCACCCGGAAGGGGACTCTGGCCCGTGCCCGGGTCTCCCCGAGGGGCTCCCTGGGAGAGAGGAAAACCCAGTGGTTCCGGCTGCCCTCCTGTCTGCCCCCAGCGCCTCCCCCTTCTCTCTGAAGTGTTCACGGAATGTGAGTTCCCTAAGGCAGTGGCCGGCAAACTCATTGGTCCTCGGGGCCAAGTATCAACAGCGCGACGACTGACATGTCTTCTGAGAGCCGAAGACCGACTTCTGCGCATGGGCCACCAAGTTTCAGTCGCACTGTATTTTGTGGAAGAGCCACACTCAAGGGGCCAAAGAGCCGCATGTGGCTTGAGAGCTGCAGTTTGCCGACCACTGATGTAACCTATCACATGGCTCTCTGCCCAACTGACTCTACTCCAACGCCTCGTGAGTGGGAACAGGGGGCAGGAGACTGCCTTGAAGGACCTCTTAAGGCAGGCATTTCCCATCCGGGTGGCTTCTTACACTAAAAAGCAGGCAAGACCGGCTGGTATGGCTCAGTGGTTGAGCATCGGCCTACCAACTAGGACAGCCGTGGGCAAACTACGGCCTGCGGGCCGGATCCGGCCCGTTGGGCTGTTCTATCCAGCCACAAAGTTACAATCGCACCGTGTGTGTGCCCCCACACCTGGTGTTTTGTGGAAGAGCCACACTCAAGGGGCCAAAGAGCCGCGTGTGGCTCGCGAGCGGCGGTTTGCCGACCACTGCCCTAAAGTGTCTGCTGGTAAGGCTCACTAGGGCCTCCCGGAGAGTGCAGAGCAAGCGTGTCAAACTCGCGGCCCGCGGGCCACATGCACGCCTCGTTTAGTTGGCGCGTGTTAGCCTCCGGGTTGGACACACTTGGTGTAGAGGAAGGCAGGGGAAGAATCCAGGGTCCAGGGAGACATTCCACACCAATGTCCAGGAGCTGATGAGGAAACAGAAGGCGGACACAGAGGAAGAAAATACACTCTTTCAACACACCTACTTCTGGAAAACTTTCTGCAGGCGCAGTTCCGACCTTCTCAGAGAAGCAGCGCCCGGTGGGAAGCGGGGGGCCCCCTGGAAGCAGCTGAGCGAGGACCAGGCGTCTCGGGGATTATTTCAAGCCTCAGTGCTTTCGCATACGCCGGTCCGGCCACCAGGAGAGCTGCGCTCCCGCTGTTCTCTCTCTCTGAAATTTTCTAGGTCATCCATTTCCCCCTCCGCTCCCCTCTCCTCGGGCCTCCCTCTGAGCTTGGTTAAAATTCTCCATCGCACTTTTCACACCAGGCAGAGTGGCTTAGCTCCACTCCAGTCTCTTGCAAATGAGGAACCTGTCATAGTCTCTCTCTCTGTCTCTCATTTGCTTGAAACAAGACTGGCTCCCTATGTGACGGCACTCACACGGGAGACATAAAACTGACACGCACGGACACTACCAGAGCATGGCGGCGGCCGGAGGGGGAGGGGGCCCGATCTGTGGTGATGGGAGATGGTTTGAGGCCTTTGGGTGGCGGGTACACAGAGCACTAGGCAGGCCTCGTAACCCAGAAATCCACACCTGAAACCTACATAACCCTGTTAACCAATGTCACCCCAATAAACGTGAACAAAAAAAGAGGAAAATCAGGCCAGTTCCCTGTGCCAACTGTAGAATTCAACACCATCAAGCCCGCACGTGCTCACCGAGAGCGACCAGCAGCAACTGACTTCCGGTCCTTCGCTGAAGCCAAGCTGAAGCCAAAGCATTAATTCCTCCTTAGAGAGGAATTATGGTGAGAAGGGTGAGAGCATATGGATCTGCAGACTGAAGAGAAGTGCCCTCTCTGGTTCCATGGAGGCTCCTGCCCCCGCAGAGGGACGTGGGATGGGAGACAAGTTCAGAGAGACCAGCAGGGAACGAGCTAAACACAAGAGAAAAATACAACTTGACAAAAAAAGAAAAAGAAAAAGAAAAAGTGAAGACCTCAAGGAGTTCCCACAAACCCCCATCAGTTTGGAAAAATAAAACAGAAAAGCTGCCCAAAGACAAGGGATGGAGAAGGATGGGCCAGCAGGCGTTCGCACATGCTGCTCGGCCTCGGGGGAAATTCCAGATGCTCTTCAAAGGCCCTGTCCACCACCCTCCCACCGTTCCGCTCCTGGGTGCACACCCACCCAGGACAAACACTTGCTCGCATCTGTGCGCCAAGACCAATCCCAGAAGGCTCAAAGCAGCATTTTTTCTAACAGTCCCAAACTGAACACCTCCCAAACATCAACCAACAAAGGACACTTTTAAACAGATATTCCTGCAAATGTTATAACTACAGAGCAGAAAGAACCACAGCTGCCTCCCTCGATTTGTATGCATCTCACAGCACGGTACCGAGTGAAAACCCCACTTACATGGAGTTCACAAACACGTAGCACTAACCATACAGCGTTTGGGGGGGAAACTTAACGTATGCAGCAAACCAACAGGAAAAGGAAGGGACAAAAGACAAACTCGGGAGGTGGGAGGAAAAGGAGCGGGACTGGGAGGCGCCCCGGGGGGAGGGGGGGGTTAACAGCACATCTTTGTTTTTCAGCTGGGTAGTGGGAACACGAATGTTCATTATATTAATTTTCTGTGCAATATCCGTGTTACAGACACTCTTTTGCATTTATGTTTCATCATGAAAACATTTAGAGAATGTGCTAGACAGAAGACTTGCTAGCAACACGGAGACACTTGGACAAAAAATGTAAGGGAGTGGCGGGGAGACACTCAGAGCAGATAACCTAGGAGGGAGATGGGCATGAAGCACAACCGTCCCAGGGGAGAGATGACAGAAAGGCAAGAACAAAACCAGAAGGGAAGGACTGGCGACACCCACATCCTCCGTGGCAGTGCCACTGATGAACGGGCAGGATTGAGTTAGGAAGGCCCGAACCAGCACAGAAACCCATACCTCAAATAAATGGATACATAAAATGTGGTATACACATACACTGGAACACTATTCAGTCATAAAAAATAAAAAGGCATGACATTCTGACATGTGCTATAACATGGACGAACCTTGAAGACACTGTGCTAAGTGAAAGAGACCAGATGTAAATGCAGAAGTACTGTGTGATCGCACTCATAGGAGGAACCTGGAATAGTCCAGTTCATAGATGCAAGAAGCAGAGTGGTGGTTGTCAGGGGCGGGGGGCGGGAGGAATGTGGAGTTAGTGGCCAATGGGCACAGAGTTTCAGTCTGGGAAGATGAAAAAGTTCTGGAGATGGATGGTGGTGCTGGCTGCCCACCAATACAAATATCCTTCATGCCACTGGACGGCACACGTTAAAATGGTAGGTTCTGTTACATTTTACCACAATTTTTAAAAAATCCATAATTCGCTGAAACCGGTTTGGCTCTGGTCAAGGGCATGTCGGGGATGTGCAGGAGGCAGCTGGTCAATGTTTCTCTCTCAATCCCTATCCTTTCCTCTCTGTAAAAAATCAATAAAATATATTTTTAAAAAATAAAATAAAATAAAATAAAATACCTTCTATCTTGAAAAAAAATAAAAAATCCATAATTCACATCAACCCATGAACCAGGAGGTCACAGTTTGACTCCTGGTCAGGGCACATACCCGGGTTGCAGGCTCCAACCCCAGTGTGGGACGTGCAGGAGGCAGCCGATCAGTGGTTCTCTCTCGTCCTTGATATTTCTGCCTCTCTCCCTCTCCTCTCCCTTCCTCTCTCTGCAATCACTAATAATAAATACAAAAGATCCCTAATTCAGGGCAGGGGCAGCGGCACAAGACAGCAGGTGGGATGAAGGAGAGGCACTGTCAGGCCGACCTCGCCTGCCTGAGCATCCGTAAGGCGGATTCGGACACCACTCAGATCACGGACCAGGTGGGCTGGAGACTACCGAGCTGAGAGACGCTGACTCTGCAGGCACCTGCAGAACCGGGTCGTCCTCATCCCTCAGGCCCGCAGCACGGACAGTCCCACCCCTGGGACCCTGGGACCCTGGGACCCTGGGCCCACGCTCGGTGCTGGGAAACAAGGAAGCTCTGGCCGATCCCACGGGTAGCCCAGGCCCCTGGGATGTCACTTTCCAGTTCTTCGTTTCAAAAAGGAGAGGCCGGGCACCCGGCCAGCGGTGACTTTGGGGAAAAGAACCGGCAAAAATAAAAATGCTGAGAAACGGCAGGCAGAGCCCACATGCCAGGAGGCTGAAAGGCAGCGTTCAGGGAAGATGGGAAGGGGAAGGGGTATGGTATGAAACTGGGGTCTGCAGAATCATTGGGATTCTGTCCAAGGAGCGCACACAGGGCGGGCAGGAGGGCTGGGTGCGCACGGCGTGGGGCGGGGGAGGGAGCACTGGGAGATGAGTCAGGGAATCTAGCCGAGTGGCCCAAGGCCACCTGTGAGACCATGCGTAAGGAGGGTAATAATACCTTCCCAGAACGTGGCCATTAAGGGAAGTAACACAGATTCGACTGGCCTTGGAGATACAACCGCCAACAAGTAAGACATCAGGTGCTTTGCTCTCAGCCCCGAGAGACAAGCAGAGGTAAAAGATTAGTCATGCCTCACTCACACAACACACACACACACACACACACACACACACACACACACACACAGAATCAGGGCCGAATCTAGATAAATCGGAATCCGCACAAAAGAGGGCCACAGGCTGGCGAGGAGGGGGTCAGAAAGGCTTGGGTGGGCGGGGAACTAAGAGGACATGCACGGTGCGCACCCATGTACACAAAAGCACGCGGATCTAGGGAACAAAGTGAAACCAGCCAGTTCCCATGCAGCAAAAGGGGGAAGCTGTCAAATGCTTCTGGCCGGGATGGCTTCCACGTGGTTCTGCGAGGCGCCTGGGAAAACACAGCGGCCCACTTCCGGCCCCGGTGCTGAAGAACGGCGGCCATCGGGCCAGAATGCACCTCCTCAGGGCGGAGGCCTCAGGCTCTCTTCGGGGCAGGGTCGAGGGGGGCAGGCTCAGCCCCACCCTGCTCGGACAGCAGAGGGATCCTCCCCCCGGCCGGCCAGACCTCGGAGCTTGAGGCCAGTGTACCTTTCCCAGCCAGCACGTGACCCGGGCGAAGTTTCTTAACCCGTCTGCTAAACCCGATTCTCCTCCTCTACAAACCCGGGTAACTATAGTAACCACCGCGGGAGCCTGTGAGATGATTCAACGAGGCATTCATTTCAACATGCAGCCCGGTCCTTGGGCAGCTCGCTTCCTTGTGGGAGAAGCCTTGGCCCCAACGGAGGCACTCCTGCTCTCCTCGCTCACACCTTTAAGTTCGGGGTCACAGCCAGGGCTCATGAGGTCCCCCAAGGAGCCAGGGCCTCGGGAAGGGGGTTCTCTGGCTCCCAGGCTCCATGCATTTGCCCCTGCCGCATCCTCTGCCCCAAGAGCCCCGCGGGAGAGCACAGGGCGGCGGTGACCACCCACATCCTTGGCTGAGAGCACAAGGCCTCGGAGGCAAGGCGACTTGGTGGCCACATCCACAGGACCTTCATCCTGCCGGAGAGCAGAGGCGATGGCGGGGAGGGGCTCCGAGGGAGGGGGGCAAGCGTCTCCCCCAGCAGGGCAGCAGGGCACACGGCTGCGATGCCCAGCCCCAGCTAAGGGTCCTGGGGCAGTGGTCGGCAAACTCATGGGTCCACGGGGCCAAATATCAAGAGTGCAACGACTAACATGTCTTCTGAGAGCCGAAAACTGACTTCTGCGCACGGGCCACGATGTTTCAATGGCACCTGGTATTTTGTGGAAGAGCCACACTCAAGGGGCCAAAGAGCCGCGTGTGGCTCTGGAGCCGCGGTTTGCCGACCACTGTCCCAGGGGATGTAAAGGAGTGGGAGGGCAAAGGGACACAGGGTCTGCATATGGTACCTATGCAATTGTGCTGAAGGCAGGGGTGGCGGGGTGGGGGATGGGAGGGGGTTGCCATATTCGTCAACCCATATACAGCCACCATTTGAAATGCACATTTATATCTAAAAGCAGAACGAGAGGGTACAGATGGATACACACCACCATTTTAACAGTGGTTAGCGCTGACGGGATGTTAGGTGTTTTAACGTCTCCTGCTTCTCTACATATGTCCTAATCCTTCTGCTCGAAACATGTTCTAGTGCGAAGTGAAAGTGAGGGAGGAAAGTGCACGCCAACCTGAAAAAAACACACACCACACACACACCCAAGGAGGGGTCAGCAGCTGACCCTGCCCGCTGAGGAAACAGTGCAGACAGGCCAGGTGCCTCCGCAGGGAGCACTCCGCCCGGGGAAGCGTGGAGGTGGGCGGGGAGCCAGGCTGGAGAGGACAGACACATGGTGTGGTGGGGGGCGGGTGTCTGTGGTTACGCAGTGGATTTTTTTTCCCCCTAAGTCCCCGAGCAAGAATGTAAAGGGGAAGTTCTACCTGCCCCCGCCTGTTGCTATCTCAGAACGAAGCAGCCCCTTGCCTTCACCCACAGCGGCGTGTTAGGGGCAGAATGCGGAGAGATTATGAGATTAGGCGCGTGAAAGTGCTTAGCCAGTTACTGTTTGCTCAGGCCTGGACCGGTGCAGGGTCACGTTCCTGGCACGGACCTCCCTCCCCTGCCCCCGCTCCCTCCCCTGCCCCCGCCGCGTATGCACACTGGCTCTCCGGAGGTGTGGAAGCAGAGTGAGATGCTATACCCATATCCCATATGGGGAAGGATGTTCACCATCCGCTCGCCCGCCCCCCTCCACCCCACCCCCCGGTCCCAACCCTCCTTCTAAAACAAGGTATTTTAAAAAAGTACACAAACTCATGACCCATATAGATATCCAAGGCTCCCTCCCCATGGTCTCAGCCATGGTCTGGAGGAGGGAGGGGGGGGGTGTTAAGTACTGTTGGGCCATCTTGAGCCAACGCCTTTGCTCCTAGGACAGGAAACAGCAAGCCACCCAGAAACCTGGACACGGCGAGGTGCCCGTAGCGGCCAGAACCTCGGGAGAGGGCGGAACGAGGAGCCGTCTTCTCCGATTTCCTGGGGTGTCTTCCAGGTTGCCCTGTTTCTCCCCACACCTGAGGCGAAGCCACCCTTGCCCCCCAAGCTGGACTCCCGCAGGCCTCTGCCCGCCCCCGCCCCCACACGCCCAGTTAACGCCACCTGCAAGCTGCCCTGGCACCCCGCCCGCCCCGGGTCCTGGCTCGGCCCGCGGCACCGCGCACCTGGGCTGTTACAACAGCCTCAGTGAGCCCCTCCTCCGCCAGCCTCCACGCCGCAGTGGCCAAAATGGGCTCCCCGGAGCTCACAACCTCCAGCTCCGAGGTGGCCAGCCCCCATTCCCATCCCCATCCCCATCAACGCCTACTGCAGCTTCTGATAAATAGTGGGGGTGCCCCCTGTTCTCTCAGTCCTAGAGCCAGTGCTTTCCACGGGGTGAGAAGGGGCCACCTTCACCAGATTCCGGTTAAAAGTCCAGCTTTCTGAGCCACAGATTCAGAAATGCTGCGAATTGTAAACCAGAGGGGAAAAAAAGTCCCACGTGAACTTCGAAGATGCTGATGTTAAAGAGGTGCAGGAGTTTTCCATGTTTGAGGAACGTGTCCGACCTGAAACTGCCGGGAACTCCCTGCCTCCCTGCCGTGACCCCGTATTAGGACCCGGGGTCAGGCTGCCGTCCGTACCACCGCGGACCCTACACTCAACGGCTGGGGTGCCCAAAGCAGCCCACTCCAGCTCTCCCCTGAGGAACGCAAGGGAAGTCCCTTTGCAGTCACAGGCCTCAGTTTCCCATCCACAGAACGGGTGGAGGATGTGCACCTGGGGTCCCTTTCAACTCCAGAGGAGACCTCAGATCTTCCTGCTGTGTCACGGGGGTTTCGTTAGATCCGAAGTGCCAGTCCTAAAATCCTAAGAACCTGCACTTTTCTGTTTAGGTGCGTGTGGGGGGGTGGTGGTGGGAGTGGGGACATTCTTTTCTCACCCAAAGTGAAGTTTTTAAAACCATCTCTCCTACTGCCTCCAACGTTCCATACCCACGAAAGGAGGACCAAGCAATAGTTCTAAGCTTCCCGGCACAGTGATTGACCTATTTATTTATTTTTCTTTCATGTTCAGTACTGGAAACGTTTCCAAACCCTTCCCACGGGCCAAAAGAGAGAAGGCATGAGACCTAAGACTGCCGCCTACCAGCAGCCCCTCAGCGCCCTGCCATTTACCGGGGTTGTTTGCATCCTTCTTGTCCCATCACCCTCCCAGCACCCCCATTCCCAAGACCGGAAAGTCAAGGCTCAGAGAGCTTTACGTCGCCTGAGGCTGGCGGAGAGACTCGGCCCCCGAAACTCCCCGTGTTTGCTCTGCACCACGATGAGTCAACGCAGAGATCCAGGGACAATGGAAGCAACCGCGCCAAACGCCAACACCGGCCAGCGGAGCCGGGCCCTCCGAGGCATGGTGGGGGTGCTAACCAGCCGGCCACGCACCCCGGCAGCTTCCCGCGGGGAGCTGCTAGGAGACTGTGCGCGCAGGGGAGGGGGGAGACGGGGCTGAGCAGCAGCCGCACGAGCAGAAGCGACGCCAGGGATTTAGTCAACAGAGAGCTAATATGAGTCAACAGCCGGTGCCGCCGCCAAGCCCACGGATGGGATCTTCAGCTGCATCGATGGAAGGAAAGTGTCTGGGGCAGGTGGAACGAGAGCCCTGCCCTGCCGGCCAGACCACACCTGAGGGCTGGGCTCACGGAAGAGGGGCGTCTTCCAAGGTTTTCTTGAAGAGGGGCGGCTCTGGGCCGTGCTCTGGCTGGAAGGGTGGGCCCAGGCCTCCCTGGGAAGCTGGTTTTTAAGGCTAACCCACGTTGGGACTGCATGTCAGATGGATGTTTAAAACATACCCTGGAGCCCCGGCTCATTTGGCTCAGTGGACGGAGCGATGGCCTGGGGACCAAAGGGTCCCGGGTTCGATGCAGGCCAAGGACACATTCCTCGGTGGCAAGGCTCCGGCCCCAGCCCCGGCCCTGCTCAGGGCATATGCAGGAGGCAGCCAATTGATGTGCTTCTCTCACACGGACATTTCTGTCTTTTCCTCTCTCTTCCGCTCTTTCTAAAAATCAATGGGAAGCCAAAACCGGTTTGGCTCAGTGGATAGAGCGCCGGCCTGGAGAACGAAAGGTCCCAGGTTCGATTCCAGGTCAAGGGCATGTACCTTGGTTGCGGGCACATCCCCAGGAGGGGGTGTGCAAGAGGCAGCTGATCGATGATTCTCATTGATGTTTCTAACTCTTTATCCCTCTCTCTTCCTCTCTGAAAAAAAAATCAATAAAATATATTTAAAAAATAAATAAAAATGAAATTCAATGGGAAAATATCCTACGGTGAGGATATATATATATATATATATATAGCCTTTAATTCACATCCTATCAAGGACTGAGAAACCAGCGACTATCCACAGCAAAGGTTAAGCACACACAGGCGTGCTAGGGACCGCCAACCACCACCAGACAAGGGGCACCTTCAGGAGGGGATCGCGGAAGAAGACAATTACAGTTGCTTCTTCCCTTATGAGACATAACAACTGGGCTGTGGCTTGGCCAAGAAGTTAACTCTCCGTGGAAAGCTGTTAGGATGTGTGACATCCTAAAAATGGTATTCTAAAAATGCACAAGGGACGCGGGGCTTGAGATGCTATCATCCTAAGTGTCAAAGTCTCCAGGAAGTTTCCCCAATTCCCCCAGGGCTGTCCTGTCCCCAGCACCCTCTCTGGGGGAGCCTGTCATATCACCGAGCATCGCTCAGGACAAAATGACATGTTTCCCAAGGGCCCCAACGCCACCTCCCATTCGCCTGACCATCCACAGCTCAGCGCTGGGCCCACCGGAGACACCCACTAAATGTTGACTGAGCCGGACACTGCGGTGCCCCGGCACCGTCACGCTGAGGTGGGTGCTGCGTTCGAGGCCATTTCAGAACACACGTGTCCAGACCGGGGCTTAAAAAAAAAAATGGCTTCTGCCAATGCATAACCACCTTGAGTGTGCTTATCAAAGACATCCTTGAAGCTAACACCCCCAGAGGGTTTTATTTTTATTTTTAAAAAATATATATTTTATTGCTTTTACACAGAGAGGAATTGAGAGGGATAGAGAGTTAGAAACGTCCATGAGAGAGAATCATCCACCAGCTGCCTCCTGCACACCCCCCACTGGGGATGTGCCCGCAACCAAGGTACGTGCCCCTGACTGGAATCGAACCGGGGACCTTTCAGTCCGCAGACCAACGACGCTCTATCCACTGAGCCAAACCGGTTTCGGCCACCAGAGGGTTTTAATCACAAAGGAGCCATCGTTAGCTCGGCAAGTACCCATGGACGTGGCTGGAGACAGAAAATCCAGGTGGTGGCGGTCAAAGGTGAATCCTACCTGTGCACCAGGCAGCCGTGCAACCTCAGAGCCCAGGAAGCGGTAAAAGTCCAGGGATGCGGAAGAGAATAATGGGGCCAAATGCCGAGGAGGAGGAAGAGGAGAAGGAGAAGAAGGAGGAGGAGGAGAAGAAGAAGAGGAGGAAGAGGAGGAAGAAGAGGAGGAGGAGGAAGAAGAAGAAGAAAAGACAGCATAAAAAAGCTTGGAGAGAAGGGTCTGAGGAAGGAGCACCTGTGCTACACATTCATGGGCTGGCGCTAACCACGCAACTCTGAGAATGAATTACAAGAACAACTCTGCTCCGGGAAGACGAGCGTAGGAGACTGAGATGCAGCTCTGACACGTAATACATCTTCAAACCGGTGAGCCATGCTCACGGGTGATTTTTCTTCATCCTTCCTGCACTCCAGCTGACAAACATGACAAAAGCCAGGGTTTGCTTTTTACTTGCCTTTGGACAGTGTGTGTGTGTGTGTGTGTGTGTGTGTGAGTAAAATTTGGGGCTCACTAAATCACACCCTAAAGCATCGCAACATCTGCCCTCATAAGAAACCCTGGCGAATGATTCTGCCAAACAGCCCCTATAAAGTGAAGGAAGCTTTTAGGGTGCAAACTACCCTCACCCCCACCACCCCCAAGGGCTCCACCAGGTGTAGTAAGTCAGCATTCCTGCTCCCCCTCCCCCCACCTGCTCGGGTTTATTCGCCACGAATGCACTTTACGCAGTTGACTCGGTTCACCCCAGAAACACCACTGACGCCTGTCGCACAGCCCTGACAGGAGCAATGCATTCTACAAACCAACCATCTCCGGGGAACTTCCCGAGGAGAGCATTCCTCTCTCTCCAGAGCAGAGATGCAAAATGCGCCACATCCTCTCCGCACAGGAGCTGCCCACCCGGGAGGCAGCCCGCTCCCGCCGCACTCCCCCCTCCCGGCTCTCCGGCCTCCTCTCCCAGCTACATAAAAGCCAAGGAGCCTCCATCCTGGGCGGCAGCAACATTTTAAGGCTATTTTAAACAGCAGCTCTAAAGCACCAGAATGTTAGCTCTTTTTTCCATGAGTAAAAAAAAACACACACACACACAATAAAAACACACACACACACAAAAGGGTATATTATCGTCACAAAATGATATCCTATGGAGAGCACTATGAGCCATAAAAAAATAAAATAAAATAAAACCGCCATACATTGAAACTGTCTCAAAATTAAACCTACAGAGGGAAGCACTAAACCCCAAGCCAGGCAGGCTCTGATTCTCCCGTCTAAAACCCTTCCACGGTTCCTAGTTGTCTGGAGAAGTGCAAGGATTTTCTCCCACCCGGAAGGGCCTAAATGCGTTTTGTTGTTGTTGTTGTTTTGGGGGGGGGTTGTTTGTTTGTTTGCTTTGTTTTGCTTTTGGAAGTCCCGGGGATGTTATTTTTCTCCCCTGAAACCTTGGAGGTGGTCTGCAATGTTCACCCAAAGCTCAACCACGGCCCGGTCCTCAGTCACACCCAAAGGTCCCCGGAGGCCCCATCTGCCGCAGCGCCCCGCTGCACAGCAGGCGCCCCTTTAATGTGCGGATCTGATTTGATCAGATCCGGCCCCCGGGGCCAGAAAGACGCGTGGGCAGCCGGCCGGCCGCCCAGGCCAGGAGGGCAGCGCCGGCCTGGCTCCCTTCTGGAGGGAGGCGGGAGGCGGGTGCAACCACCTGTGGGCGGGCGGCTGGGGACTCGGACCAGGCGCCGCCACCACCCGCGGCCCCGCGCACCGAGACCCGGGTGAAGTCAGGCGCCGACTCCCGGCGCCCCGGCGGCAAGGGCTCCGCCAGCTCCAAGTGGGCCGGGTCCGAGAGAGTGGACTCCAGAGTTAGCGCCCAAGTCGCCCAACCCCCTGCGAGTATGCGAGCCCGAAGGGTCTCCCGGGGAAGGTGGGGTCGGGCGGAGCACTGAGAGGGGGTCAGGAATGAGCAGAGATGGTCCCCCGACTCCCTCCCCAAATCTGGCACCTGCCGGGCAGCCAGCGCGCGAGCCTCTGCTCCCTGCGGGCTCTCTAAGGCCTGGTGGCGGCGACTTTGGGGGGTAGGGGTGGGGGCGGGGGGCGGGGGAGGCAAGCGGGCCACGCCGGGGCAGCAGCGCATCCCTTGGACGTTTTCTAACCAACAAGCCAGGCCCCGCTGGGATCTGGGGGGGACGGAGGGGAACACCTGTCACCCGCGCCAGGGGGGCGGGGACTGGGGGACCTGGGGGGGGACCTCGGGGGAGTGGGTGCGCAGGGAAGGGGATGAGCCCCCCCAAAAGGACGAGGAGGTGGGAGCCCGAGAAGGTGTGCAAGCCAGCAAGGCAATGTCCCAAGGAGGGGGGGCGCGGGCCGGGGATGGGGCCCCAGCACCGGGTCGGGGTGGCTCCGGAGGGAACCAGGGTTCAGGAGTCCTCTCCCAGGCGAAGGGGGAGGGGATCCCCGGAAAGGTGCTCCAAAAAGAAAAGAAAAAAAACATACACAGGAGGAGGGGGCCGCCCCAAGGGGCGCGGGGCTGCCCGCGGCCAGCCTGGCCCCGTCCCGCCACTCACCGGCAGGTCCACGCTCACTTCGGTCCCGTCCAGCAGGAAGACGCGGCAGTAGAGGGTGGCCTTGGCCGCGCCGGCGGCGGAGATGTGCACGGCCGCGCCGCCCGTGAGCAGGGGCCCCCCGCCGGCCGGGAACACGCTGCCCCCGGGCGCGGCGGGCAGCGGCGCGGCGGCGGCGGCGGCGGCGGCCGGGCCCCCCCGCGGGCCCCCGTCGCGCTCGTCCCCCAGCCCGGCGGCCCCGCGCCCTGCCGCGCCCCGCGCGTAGAGCTGCATGGAGCGGCGGCCAAAGGTCCGGCGCAGGAACCGCAGCATCCTGGCTGGGGGCGCCCCCTGCCTCCGCCCCTTGCCGCGCCGCCCGGGAGCACCCCGCGACGCCGTCAGCGCCCGCGGCGGCCGGCGCCTCCTCCCGCGGGCGGGCTGCGGCCCCGGGCACGCTCCCGGGGAGGCCGAGGCCGCGCTCCGGCTGCCGGCGGGGCGCGCGGGCCGGGCCAGCGCCGGCTGCGAGTGGCCGCGGGCGGGCGGGCTGGCGGGCGGGAGGAGGGAGGGAGGGCGCGCTGGGGCGGCCCCGCCAGCCGTCCCGCCGCGGTCTCTCCGGGCCGCCGGCCTGCGCTCGCCGCCGCCGCCGGGGGGCCGCTCCCGACGGCCGGCCGCGGGGGGCCCGGGGCGGCGGGGGGCGTGGGGCGGGCTGCGGGTGCTCCCGCGCCGCGCGTCGGCCGAGGGCCAGCCGGAGCAGGGCGCCTGCGTGCTCCCCGCGCGCTCGCTCCCCCTCGCCGCGCCGCGCCCGGGGCCGGAGAGGGGGCCCCCCGCCGAGCGCCCGCGCGCCCCAGGCGCCTTTCCCTGCGCCCGCAGCTGCCCCCGCCTCCCACCTGGGAGGCTGCACCTCCGGCTCCCACCACCACCACCGCCACCGCCACCGCCGCCACCGCCGCCCCGGACTGCAGCACACCCTCCTCCCTCGGGGCTGCGCCCGGTGAATCGCAAACCGAGTCTCTGCTGCCCCCTGCCGGCCCCGGCGTCCCCTGCAGCTGTAGGTGTGTGCTCACGTGTGTACACGTAGGTGAGCACACACGTGTTTCCGGCGCCCCGAGCCCTGGAGACGCCGGAGAGTCTCCCCGTGCGTGCAATGGCTAGGAAAGCTGGGCTGGATGCCCGCCGGAAGCCTGGCCCCGAGGCCCGAGAGAGCATTAAAGTGGAGGCCCTCCTGACCCTCAGTTTCCCCTCTGGAAGAGGAGTGGGGCGGGGGGGGGGGGGGGGACCCTGTAATCTACAAGACATCTGCTTCTTGATTAAGTTTGGCCATTTTAAGATCTCAGAGCTGTCAGAGCCCTTGCAGCCATTGCAGTCCCACGGGGTCGGTCCAGATAAGGAAACTGAGGCTGGGCAAGGAGCGGGAATACTTCTGCAACTTACTGCCCAGAGAAACTCCTGTCGTCAAGGAACTCGTGTCCGGTATTGACTCCGAGGCCTGCAAAAATAGCCATAACCCAGAAGGCGGCTAGTAAAGGCTGAACAGAGGACTGGGATGCAAAGTGGAACTGAGGCTCAAGAAAGAAATAGTATATAGGACTCGCTGGGAGTAGCAGAGGTGCCCCTCGGGGGCACAGGTCCAAGGCCTGCTTCGGGGAGAAGGGTTTGCCCAGTGTGGCTGGAAGGAATGCAAAGGAGGCCAGGCCTCTTGAGATGAAAAGGACTACTTTTTGTGTGCCTGACACTGTGCTAAACACCCTTCCCATTCATCATCTCACTTAATCCTCAGGACGGCCAGGTTCAATAGACGATTTGATCCCCACAGGACAAAGGAGGAAATCGAAGCTTAGGGAGCTTAAAAGCCTTGCTCCAGATTCCACCGTTAACAGGGACTCCTGTGCTAGACTTCAAAGCTGTGGCTCCTAACTACGGCCCGGCTGCGGCGTGTGGCCTGACGGGCAGGCCGTGGAGGTTTCACAGGGGCAGTGGCCACAGCAAAAGGGACAGAGAAAGAGGGAGGGGTGAATTCAGGAAGCATACTTCCCCTCCCCCTCAATAAAGGGGGGGCATTTATTGAGGACTAGGTACTGCCTTAAGTGATTTCATGGATGATATTTTCATTAATCCTCACTCCAACCCTTCTAGGTAGTTCTATTTTTCCCTATTGATTTAGGTGTGGCTTGGAGCTTAGACAAGTGATATCCTTGCCCGAGGTCTCAGAGTTCTTGAATGGCAGCAGCCAGCATTCTCACTTATTGCCGAGCGTTCCCTTTAGGACTCTACAGGAGTCTAATGCATGACGGGTAACTCTGAGGGGGCATCTCCAACCAGCCTTCAGACACCGCTCTGCTTCCCTCCCCACCAGACTTGGCACAAGAGGGTACCATCAGCAGGTGGTATGCAGAGGAAGCCCAACATGCTTGCTGGGTCTAAGGGTAACAACCCATGTCCTATGGCAGGAGTGGGCAAACTTTTTGACTCGAGGGCCACAATGGGTTCTTAAACTGGACCGGAGGGCCGGAACAAAAGCAACCTGACCATGCTGGCACTCCCCTTGGGCTGCTGGTGAAGCAGAGGGGAGAGCAAGAGAACCCTCCAGCTCTTTTGTCTCTGCGGGCCGGATAGAATAGCCGAATGGCCATAGTTTGCCCACGGCTGTCCTATGGCATAGCCCAGGAGCGCTCTGGTAGAGTGAATAAAGATGTTCACATCTCAATCCCCAGAACTTTAAAGAGCAAAAGGAACATGATTAAATTAAGGGGGATGAGGTGGGAAGACTTACCCTGGATTATCTGGGTGGGCCCAGTAGAATCACAAGGGCCCTTACAAGCGGGAGGCAGAAGGGTTGGAGAAAGAAGGGATGTGACAATGTCAGAGCGATGGATGCATCCAGGAACCAAGGAATGTGGGCAGCGCCTAGAAGTTGGAAAAGGTAAGGAACCGATTATTTTATCCCAGAAGGAACACAGCCTAAGGACAGAACTTTTTCTTATTAGTATATCCTCACCCAGCACCTAGCATGCAGCCTGGTAAGTAAGCATTTAATAAATGCTTGTTGAATGAGCTCAGGGTCTCATTTCAATGTGCTAACGGCTCAGTGGGGTAGGGCTTGTGGTTGCCTTTTAGGGATGGGGAAAATGAAGATTGGAGTGGAGCCAGCACTCAAAGCCATGTCTCCCCATGCCAGATCCTGTGTGCTCCGGACAGTATCACATCATCAGGAATCACCTGGGGACCCCAGATTGCTTTAGTTTTACCTGCACCTCCTCTGTGTCAGACCTCCCTGATATCATTTCATTCATCACAATATCGATTTAAACACTCTTTTCTCCACCACACTGAGGAGAAACAGAGGGTCAGGCCTTCCTTAAAAAAAAGTTTTTATTGATTTTAAAGAGAGGGGAAAAGAGAAGGTGAGAGAGAGACATCGATAAGAGAGAGAAACATGGATCCTCCCGCGTGCCCCCTACTGAAATCGAGTCCAAAACCCGAGCACATGCCCCGACCCAGAAGCGAACTGGTGACTTCTCCTTGGGGACAACGCTCAACCGAGTCACACAGGCCAGCCTCAGGCCTTCCTTTGATTACATTTCATGTCGCCCAGATTCAATTTCAGACTTTTCAGACTTGAGGAGCAAGTTCGAATGTTGTCTGCTCACAGTGTTATGTACTTTCATCTTTGCCTTTTTGACCTAAAAGTCCCTTATCCTGTTGCCTGAGCTCTCTAATCAGCCCTTCACATTGTTGAATCGTCAGTTCTCAGACCTCCCTGCTCAGTATCAATGGGCCAGGAGTGCACACATACCTGTCACCACATCACTCTTTCATGGGCCTTTAGGCCCACAAATTGTAATTCAGAATCCCCAGTATGTCACCTGTGTTTTTGTCTTGAACCATCCCGGGCTGAAGTTCTCAAGAAATGGTCTACATTAAATGCTGGACCTTTTCCTTGGTCAGAAGTACTGTACTACCCTGTTTCTCCAAAAATAAGACAGTGTCTTATATTAATTTTTGCTCCCAAAGATGCGCTAGGTCTTATTTTCAGGGGATGTCTTATTTTTCCATGAAGAAGAATACGGTACACATTTATTGTTAAATGAAAATAAAGGAAATTTATTACCTGTATTCGGTACGGTAGTACGGTAGTTGTCAACACAAACCAGACAAACTGTGAATCCTACAGTATCAAGAATTTACTCATTTATTCCATGACAATCATGTCATCATCTTCTGGAACATCATCATAACAATCCAATTCCTGAATTTCCTGGTGAATTTCTTGTGACTCCATTTCTTTCAGACTCAGTGGACCAAATCTCTCATGTTTAGCAATAGCACCGTCTTTAAATGAGTACTTCTGGTCAAGGTAGCCTGCTCGCAGCAGTGCATTTGCAATGCAACTGTCAGTGATTTTCTCCCATGCATTCTTCACCCAAGTCACAACTTCTTGCAGTTTAGGTTTCCCAACGTTTCCACGCTGATTTCTCTCCATTCCCACAGCAGTGACGTCAGGACTCCGCGTAACGTCACCGGTTGCTAGACTCCAGTCGGGGCGGCCCTAGCGACCAGTGTACGGTAAATTAATTTTCATTCTGAAATGGAGCCTGGGGGCCTTATTTTCGGGGGGAATGCCTTATAGTTCACTCAGAAGGAAACCTGTAAGTAGGTCTTATTTTCGGGGAAACACAGTAGTTTGATTCCCTCAACTGACAGG
Source organism: Vespertilio murinus (assembly GCA_963924515.1). NCBI lineage: Eukaryota > Metazoa > Chordata > Mammalia > Chiroptera > Vespertilionidae > Vespertilio > Vespertilio murinus. The sequence goes on from OZ004708.1 coordinate 167,542,518, forward strand.
CAATGTTTGGAATCGCATCTCGAAAGCCACCTCTTGCCTTCTCCCAGGCTACCGCTTCCTTCCCCGCCTCCTCAGGTTCGTGGGAACCTCCCACCGTGCCTCCCATCACTACTCCAGAGCTCTGTGTCACCAGCGAACCTTGGAGAGAGCTCCGTACGCACTCCGCCCCCCAGAGTAAGGCAGTGCTACATGTTAATTAAGCGGCCCTTGCTGTCTCTGAGGACCTCCTCTCAGAAATGTGCCATTTTCCCCCAACCCTTGGTTTCCTGGCTCATTTCCTAGACTCAATAAAATTTGTGCCCTCATTCCGAGACTCCTTTTCTCTTCCCTTAGAACAACATTACACGTTAATGTATGTTCCCGTTTACTCCCCTGTGAATTGTTCTTCCCATAAACGTTTACTGAGACCTTACTATGTACCACAAAGCCTTTCCCATGTTTCCAATGAACACAGGCTTCCCGGGAGCAGGCAAAAATGGCTGAGGGGGGATCCGTTGTACGGTGACGGGGGATAATTAGGCTTACAGTGGTGTTCATTGCGTAGGGTGTGCAGATATTGAATTATAATGCACACCTGAAGCATAGACGATGTTGTACACCAGTTTTACCACAATAGGAAGAAGAACATGCCGATTGAACCTTTCTGCTAGTGTTTCGCAACAGCTATTACTAGTGAAAGACTGTGTTAGAGTTGTCTGCCAGCCTAGCATCCACTTTCCTTCTTTGGGTTACTATGCAGAACTACTTCACCAGCACTCAGGAGCCCAGGGGTTGCCTTGGCTGGTGGGGCTCAGTTGGCTGAGCATCGTCCCATGCACCAGGAGGTTTGCTACCCTGTTTCCCCGAAAATAAGACAGTGTCTTATATTAATTTTTGCTCCCAAAGACGCGCTAGGTCTTATTTTCAGGGGATGTATTATGTTTCCATGAAGTAGGTCTTATTTTCGGAGGATGTCTTATTTTTCATGGAAACATGGGTAGTTCCATCCCAGTCAAGGGCACATGCCCATGTTTCAGGCTCAGTCCTGGTTAGGGGGCTTGGAGGAGGTAGCTGATTCCTGTTTCTCTCCTATCAGTGTTTCTCTCTCTCCCTCTCCCTGCTGTCTCTCTAAAAGTCAATACATTATTTTTTAAAAAGAAAAAAAAGGACCCTAATGGTTTAGATTACTGGTGGGCAAACTCATTAGTCAACAGAGCCAAATATCAACAGTACAACAACTGGAAATTTTTTGAGAGCCAAATTTTTTGTACTGTTGATATTTGGCTCTGTTGACTAATGAGTTTGCCCAGGCCGTGGTACTTTGTGGAAGAGCCACACTCAAGGGGCCAAAGAGCCGCGTGTGGCTCACGAGCTGCAGTTTGCCGACCACGGGTCCAGGTGAATCTGTCCAGCAGTGTTTCAGGTATGGCACATGATCAGGCCTGGCTAACTAGAGCCTTGCATTTCCCAGCTACCTGTTGCTGGCTCAAGAACGGGCAGTAAGTCATGCCAGGCTGATGCAACTCTTGCACAAACTATGGGGGACCAACAGTATTCAGCCTGGAGCTCCTTGCTGCGGGCCCACCGTGACACCTCCTGGAGAAAGTCTGAGGATGACAGCAACACACAGAGAAGCAGAGGCAAGCATGAGAGAGACATAACTTTCTGATGACCATTTCTTTTTGACTGCCCGGATCCAGCCGTGCCTGAAGCTACCCCCTGGAATTTACAATTCAAGGAGTGAATATGTTTTAGCATGGAGATTCTCCAGGTCTCTTTACTGAGCACGGGGTAGAGCATCGTTTTGAATTAGGCACTCACTTTTTTTTTTCATGGCCTAAAGGATTCATTTTCAAGTAAATAATTAGTCAACCATTGCTCCTCACCAAACTGTACAGAAATAAATGGAGAGTTAATAAGTCATCTAAGTGGCAGTAATAGAAGGACATTTTGGTGACGACAACTGAGTCCCGAATTTAAGTTTTTAGCCCATCTTCCCCCCCTGCTCCAGGTCATATTTCTGACTTCCTCCCCTGCACCTACGCTCTAGCTCCCCGTCCCAAACATTTACCCTCCAGCTCTCTGCCTAGACCAGGGGTGGGCAAACTTTGTGACTCGAGGGCCACAATGGGTTCTTACACTGGACCGGAACAAAAGCAGCCTGACCATGTGGCACTCTCATCTTGGGCTGCTGGTGAAGGAGCGGAGGGGAGAGCAAGAGAACCCTCCACTCTTTCGGCTCCACGGGCCGGATAGAACAGCCAAACGGGCCGAATCCGGCCCGTGGGCCGTAGTTTGCCCACGGCTGGCTTAGACTCAGGAGATCAATCAATATCTGGAAACAGGAGTGTCCCCCACTTTCCCGATGCCAGCCCTAGCCCGGGCTTCCTACCCCAGGACTCACCTCTTCCCTGAAGGGTGTGTGTCGGCTTTGGAGAAACACACGGGAGTCTGATGCGATCACCCTCACGTTTATACTGCAGATGCGCGCAGAGGGTGGAGGGGGACATTTTCACAGGGCTGCCCCCTGCTGCCTCCCCGCCTCCCCTCTGATGCCACCCTTCTTCCCGGCCATTCCTGAGGTGCATTTCTGCCTCTTGCTCTCTCTCTGAGCCACCTGCTTACTTTTTACTCGCATCCTTTTCTATCCACCGGTCTAAAATCAGTGCCGTCCAACGGCACTTTCTGGAACGACGGGAAACATTCTGTATCTGTGCCACCTAATATGGCAGCCACGAGCCACGGGTGACTACTGAACCCTGTAGGGCAACTAAAGGACCAAACATTTAACTTTAGTTCCTTAAATAGCGACCTCTGTGCAGTGGTCACTGTTGGACCACACAGGACTAGACATCACCCCCGTTAGCTATAGCTGGCCTCATGTCCCCCGTCCTCACTCCACACCCATGGGGCAGGTCTAGTTCCGTTTGCTCTGCCCCAAACTGCCCACGTGAGCTTTCCCACGTCCGGCCACGTCTCGAGGTGTGACAGCCCTGATCCCATTTGCCATCAAATTGAAAACCTGCCTTCTGCCAAGTTGGTCAAAACCAAGGTGCGTTGTTCTTTCAGGTAAATCCCTCGGCGGCCGGGTGGCTGCTGGTGGCCGCGGAGCGTGCTTTGGAAAACCTGCCATAACTCAGGGCGGAAGCACATTCCTAGGTGAGGGTCCCGGGACTCAGCCGGGCTAACACTGCCAAACCAAGGTGCCCAGACCCAGACACGCCTCTTCCTCTGTGGTAGACTTCAAGTCCTGGTCCGAGCCACGGAAAGTGAGAAGACAGAGAAGGTGGGTGGGCAGAGTCAGGTGCTGGCCCCGAAGGTTTTGAGAGAGGTTTGGTCTGGGTGTGAGGCCCCTGGGAGGGCCCCGAGAGCGGGCCCGCTGGGGAGGAGGTGGGCCGTGGCCGTCTGAAAGAGGGTACAAGGGCTACACCAGGTTAAGAGAGAATGCAGGCAGGGAAATGGAGATGGTAGATCCAGACCCCTTCCCCTGAAAGCTAGCTTAGCATCCAAGGGAGGCAGTGGGTGATCCAAGAAAGAGCAGGGGACGTCTGCTGAAGTCTAGTCTGAGACTTACTCTTCTCATCTGTAGAATGGGTGAGTACTATGGTCTCAGAGCTCTGCTATGAGAGTGCTATGACATAACAGGCAACTGAGGCAAACAAACAAACAAAAAAGGAACAAAGCTTTATAAACTGCAAAGCCCTGCAAAAGTACAAGGCTGGACGAAGGGTGGGATCAGGCAGGAGTTCGAAGGGCAAGGGGACCAAGCACAGGTTTGAGGGACACGGTTCTGATTTTATTTTATTTTATTTATTTATTTATTTTATTTTTTAAAAATATATTTTATTGACGTTTTACAGAGAGAAAGGGAGAGAAATAGAGAGCTAGAAAGGTCTATGAGAGAGAAACATCGACCAGCTGCCTCTTGCACACCCCCTACCAGGGATGTGCCCGCAACCAGTGTACATGCCCCTGACCGGAATCGAACCCGGGACCTTTCAGTCCGCAGACAGACGCTCTACCACTGAGCCAAACCGGTTTTGGCTATTTATTTATTTTTTTAAAATATATTTTATTGATATTTTACAGAGAGGAAGGGAGAGAGCTAGAGAGAGAGAAATGTCGAGAGAGAAACATCGACCAGCCTCCTCCTGCACACCCCTGATTGGGGATGTGCCCGCAACCAGGGTACATGCCCTTGACCAGAATCGAACCCGGGACCTTTCAGTCCGCAGACCGATGCTCTACCACTGAGCCAAACCGGTTTCGGCCATGGTTCTGATTTTAATATTGGGGAGGCCAGTTCAAATGCAGAGGGGGAGGGGGAGGAAGAAGCGCATGGAAAGGGAGAATCCAAAGGGATGATGGGCATTAGGGAGCAACCGGAGAGAGCATTTGGCAGGGGTGGGGGAGGAGTCAGTGGCATTTTCCGAAGCCGGAGGGAAGGCTGGACCGAGAGAGGAGCCGGGTGGAGCTGAGAAGGGACAAACGCTTCTCAGAGGCACCTGCTCCTCGTTCCCAAGGGAATAACAGGGAGGATGGCGCTGCTGGCTGCCGTGCGGAGGCTGCTGGTTTATGGCGTGCTGCCGCAGACGTGACCACATGTGATCACCCGGCCTGACAGCCCTGGGTGGGGGGAGGGGTGACAGCCAGGGACGCAGGCCTCGCAGGCCTTGTGGGACTTGCCCCAGGCGACAGGCCAGGATGGGAACCCGAATCCCACAGCTCCCCAGCCGGGCCTCCCCCCCTCCCACACTGAAACCCGGCCCTTCCCCGCGGCCACGCCAGCCCCCACCCGCCCTGACTCACCGGGAGGGGCCCTTGTTCTCCTTTTCTCCCCTGAGCCAGTTTCCGACCTTCCAGGCCCCACCCTCCCTTTCATCCCCTGCTCTCCCTCTCCCCCGCCCCTGTCTCCCTTGGGGTGACACTGTTAGGAATGAAGGCAGGGGTTGTAATGGTATCAAGATGGGGGCCACTGGACACCTGCCCTGCCTGGAAACACCCCCCACCCCCAACCCCCTCGGCCCAGAGATTCCCAAGGGAACAGGCACCCAGGGCAGAGGGTAGGGGACACAAGCTGTGCTTTGTGGTTGGCAACCAGAGCTCCGGGCTGAGGCCCTCGGGGCCTTTCCCCGCCCTGAGCTCTCCTCGGTCCGGGGGATGTTCTTCCTTCTGGCCAGTCGCTGACTAGAGAAGCCAAGGCCAGCGTCCGTAGGTGTGGGTGAAAGCAAGAGCCACATTCTTGTGGGCCGTTTCTTTTCATGCTCCGTGACCCCACGCACAAGTAAACTCGGCCCCACCGCCGCCCTGGAGCCCGGCCGATCAGATTAGTGTTCCATCCCGAGGCGAGGAGCAGAGAGCAGCGGCAGGGAGACTTTCCTGGTGTGGGCGGGCAGGGCCTTCCTCGGACCACGACAGCCTACGCTAGAAATTTTCCAGAACCTCCTTCTCTCTTGTCCTTCTGACCCCAACTGGTGCACAGCCACTACTGTATCCCCTGGACCACTGCCTCAGTCGTGGTCCCCCCCTTTTCTCCTCCCCGCCTCAGCCTCTCTCTCTCCAATCCATCCCTTCCCAGCCCTCAGAGCAGAAGGAAATAGACCCAGTGGTTCTCCCATTTGTAATCTCTCAGCAGCGCTGACAGACAGGGGCACTGGTGAAGATGACAGAATTGGTGGAGTCAGAGAGAGAGAGAGAGGGAGAAGAAAGAGAGAGAGAGAGAGAGAGAGAGAGAGAGAGAGAGAGAGAGAGATCAGTGTGCACAGGGAGCCAGCTCCCAGTGAACAGAAACCCTGCAAACCGGTCTGGGCAGTCCCGGAGCCAGGCAGGTCAGGTGTGGCCGAAGCTTCCAGAGGGAGGAGCGTGACTGACTGAAGCTGGGCTGCCCAGGGGCGATGCCCCAGGCCTTCTCCTCTTCCTCCTCCCCACCTTCCTCCCATCTGGGAGGCCTACTGGAGCTCCGGGCCTGGCCTCTGACAGCCCTGCTGGGTCTGGGAGAGAGGGGACTGCTGTGGGGGAAACTGGGGCACACACTCCACTATGAGAACACCGTCCACGCAGGGCCTGGCGGCGGTGTTCCCAGCGCTGCTCCCACACAGCCACGCAGCGGAGGGCGGTGTTTGTAATACGTGGTGCCGGGCCGGCGGGAGAAGGACGTTGGACCCTGATGTTGTACCGCCCATGAAAATTAACCCAGAGTGAACCGAAGTCCCAAACGGGGAAACTGTAAGACTCTGACAGAGGGAGTTCCCAGAGGGACCGACACTGGAGGCCACCTCCGTGGCCCAGCCCACGTCCCGGTTGTAAACCTAAGTCCATTTGCACTTATGGGAACCACCTCACTGTTAAGTAAACCTCACCTGTATCGGCCACAGTTCCCCACCTTGGCTTTAGCCAGCTTCCCAAACCCCGAAAAACAGGGCCTGCAAGCCTTATAAGGAAATCCCCCAACGTTGACACTGATTTCTTGGTCCTGACACCAGAACAAAGGCAAAAAGTGGGAGGGTGGGGGGGTGGGAGGGGACATGGATAAACTGGACTTAGTGCAATCAAAATCAAAATGAGAAAGTTTCATTCATCATCTTCGTTCACCAAGAGAGTGAGAAGAAAACCCACGGAATGGGAGAACGTATTTGTAAAATCATATACAGTATCTGATACGGGGTTAATAGCCAGGACCTAGAAAGGAACACCTAAAATTCACCAGTGGCAATGTCAGAGCAATCCTGTTCAAACGTAGGCTAAGGATTGGGAAGGACATTTCTCCCAAGAAGATATACCAATGGCCAAAAGGCACTTGGCAAAGACAGTGTACATCACTTATCCTTAGGGAAATGCAAATCAAAACCGTGAGGAGAAAGTACGTCACGCCCATTAGGACGGCTATTAAAAAACAAAACAACACAAAACAGAAAATAAATGTTGACGGGGATGTGGAAAATTTGGAAACCTTGGGCATCTGCTGGTAGGAAATGGAAAATGGTGCAGATGCAGTGGAAAGCAGCTTGGCAATTTCTCAAAAAGTTAAATATAGAATTACCTAATGACCCAGCGATCCACACGCATTCTATCTGCCCTAAGTAACGGAAAGCAAGGATTCAAACCGATACTTGTATGTCATGTTCATAGCAACAGCACCCACATTCGCCAAAAGGCGGAAACAAGCCAAATGGCCTTCTACAGACGGAATGGATAAACAAAATGTGGTCTATCCATACAATGGAATACTATTCAGCTACAAGGTGGAACAACATGAATACATTGTGAAGGCGTTGCGCTAAGTGAAATAAGTCAGACACAAAAGGACAAATATTGTAGGAGAGACCTAGAATAGGCAAAGTCCTAGAGAGGAGAACAGAGGTGACCAGAGGCGGTGGGGAGGGAGGATGGGAAATTAGTGTTTCGTGGGCACAGAGTTTCAGTTTGAGATGGTAACATTTTCTGGAAATAACTAGTGGTGGTGGTTGCACAACATTGTGATGCCACTGAATTGTGGACTTAGAAATAGTTAAATGGTACGGTTTATGTTATGTATATTTTTAAAAATATATATTTTATTGATATTTCACAGAGAGGAAGGGAGAGAGATAGAGAGCTAGAAACGTCAAAGAGAGAGAAACATCAATCAGCTGCTTCTTGCACACCCACTACCAGGGATGTGCCCACAACCAATGTACATGCCCTTGACCAGAATCGAACCCAGGACCTTTCAGTCCACAGACCGACGCTCTATCCACTGAGCCAAACCGGTTTTGACAATGTTATGTATATTTTACCACAATCAAGGGAAAAGCCTTGCTCTATGACATGCCTTATAATTTCCGGCAAGTCTGTGAGGTGCCTCATGCCTCAGTTTCCTTATCTGTAAAGTGAGAATCATGATTTTGAGGATTAAATTAACAAATAATTGAAGTGCCTGAGGCCCACTAGATGCTCAAATGTTATTTTCCCTTATTACTTCTTTTTTGTCCCCAAAATAAAAATAACCATTTCCCCCCTTGATTAGAAAACTAACACATACTCACTGTGAAAACATTCTTCTCAGACACCATCTAATAAACAGAGGCATATGTTTTTAAGAATAACATAATTCCACCATTAAAAAACCCCCACAATTGTCATTTTGATATATCTTTTCAGACATTTTTCTCTATTTCCTCATATCTCTCTCTATTTTTTTCATATGTAAGTTTTATTATTAAGTAAACATCATCTGTGGGTAGGACAAAAAAAAGTATAATATAAACAGATTTAAAAACAAAAGATAAAGCATAACAGGACAGTGTAATAAACACAATAGTCTATCAATATATACGTAACCTAAAATCTTAAGCAACCTTATAATGGTCTTTATGATTCGGTATCCTTGCCCTCAAAAATTAACATTCTAGTGGTGATGAGAGTTGGAGGTGACAAACAAATAATCAAAAAGTATACCTTTTAAGAAATATATATTTTATTGATTTTTTTCCAGGGAGGAAGGGAGCGGGATAGAGAGTTGGAAACATCGATGAGAGAGAAACATTGATTCAGCTACCTCTTGCATACTCCCTACTGGGGATGTGCCTGTAACCCAAGGTACATGCCCTTGACTGGGTCTGCAGGCTGTCGCTCTAGCCACTGAGCCCAAGTATATTTCTTTTTCTAAACAAAAATGGGATCCTTTTGCACATGCCACATCGTGGCTTTCCTTTTCATACCATAAAATAGTTTTCCAACATTCTTACTGACTTTTCAGACATATTACTCAAAGCATTTCTTGAGACGTGCCTGTTTTGTCACTGGGTCTGGAATGGAGTAATGGCCGGATGATGGCCATGGGGCTTTCCCTGCTGCAACACAGGGAGTCCTGTATGCTGAACGGGCATGCTAATGCATCCTGAATTTAGCGTGGGTGTGGCCTCTCCCTGGGCAGGCTTCTCAGGTACCTTCTTCAGGACACTATTCCTTTAGGGTGCTTCACAGGCAAGGAGTCTCTGGCAGGCAAAGCATTTTGGAAAAGGTACCTGGTATGTTTTCCTCTTAGAGGTTTGCTGAGCATTTGTGAAAGGCACGTTGAAGGCTCTGAGAAGGCCTTCTGCAATTAAGCAGTTGGTTTTATCTTCTTTAACCCAGTTTTCTTATTTTTTTTAAAAAAAGATTTTTTAATTGATATTTGGAGAGAGAGAGAGAGAGAGAGAGAGAGAGAGAGAGAGAGAGAGAGAGAAACATCTATGTGAGAGCAACACATTGATTAGCTGCCTCCTGCACAACCCCACTGGAGATGGAGCCTTCGACCTGCAATCTAGGCATGTGCCTGACTGTGAATGAAACCAGCAATCTTTCATGCTCTGGACGATGCCCCACCAAATGAGCCACACTGGCCAGGGCTTCAGTTTTCTTATTTTTCTTGAATAGTGTGGCTACATACCAGTGCCATGGTTACTGGACGGCACGTGTGTTGGTGGTTGTATGCAAAACACTGCTGGGAACACACTACAGTAGAGGTGGAGGTAAAGTGGCAAATGGCTGCTTTTATGACTGGTGGAGTGTTCTTAGGATGCTGCCACTGGAAACGTTGAAAGCTCTATTGTGTTTTATGGAAATTCAGGGCGGGGCTGGGGGAGGTTTAATGGTATGAGAAGGGGTGTGGAGGAGGCATTACTAGTGGAAACTCAGGCAGAAGAGAAAAAACAAATAGTAAACACTCCAATGGAAACATCATCTCAATGATTATCTTAACGATAACAAAAGATCATGCTAATTAAAGTAGACTAGGCACTTTCAGACATTCTTTACAAAGGCGAGAAGGGGATCAGGAGAAAGTACAAAATGGTAACCCCAACGCCGGCGAGGTCTCGGGGAAGCTACATACTCAGTGAACCAATGGCACTGTAGGTTCCCACAGCCTACTGGAAGGCAATATGGAGCAAGAACCGCTAAGATAAGCATCTCTTTGTCTAGTAACCCCACTGCTAGCCACCTAGCCTAAGGAAACATGTACCGAAAGCCTTAGACTGCGGTGCTATCAACAATAGCCAAAGACTGGCTGTCTCCCGTGTGTAAGCATCAAAAGGGAGGTAGAAGTGTCCTTCTGGTGGCGACTAAGTACCTGTGCCATGGAAACAGAATCGATAGCCGTGCGTTTGAATTGCCTGAGGAATTAAACACACACACACACACACACACACACACACACACACACACACCACCAACAACAACAAAACAAACAAACAAACAAACACAAACAAACAACAACAACAACAGATTCCAAGCTCTCCCCGATTTGTGCAAAGTCAGGGTCTGGCCAAGAGCCCCCCCCCCCCTCAGCCAATGCAAGTGACTCCTCCCTCTCACCCCCCACCTGCCATTTCCAGAGTCAGGTTCTCTCTGCTTCTGGTTTACCGCCCAGGGAGAGGGAATCCAGTTGGAAGACATTTGTGTGTGTGTGTGTGTGCCAGGTAGCAGGCCAGCCTCGGAGATTGGCTGTCCGGTAGTCAGTGCCCAGCCCCGATCTAACCAACTGTAGGGATTGAGCAGAAATAAAAGTTCAAAGCACAGCCCCCCGTGGTGCCTCCCTTCCTCTCTCATCTCAGCAGGGTCTGGGCACCGACTTTGCCTGGGTTGCAGAGGCCATCATGGAAACATCCTGCAGCTCACGTGGGGGGAAAAGCAGATTCCGTGACTCCAGATTCCCAGTTGACAAGAAGTCAGGCTGCATCTTCGGATTGGGGCGCAGCAGAAAATCTCAGCGCACGAGCCTCCTTCCTGAGCCGAGGAGGGCTCTGACAGAGAGAAAGAGATATTTCCACAGCCATTTCATAAACAACCACCGAGTCAATTAGCCAACCTGACCTCCAGTAGCGTGCGTTTTGGCTCCCCATAAATCTCAGCAATGTCGCTTCCACTCACGTCAGGGTTTTTAAGTAGCACTTTCCCAAATGATTCCAGCGAATTAGCCGTTCGGCCGCCCTCGCCAGCCTCATCCTGCTCAGAGAAAGCCACGCTCAGTCTTCTCAGAGCCGAGCGTGCAATGCTGCTCCGTGCCGAAGGTTGGCCAGGGCAGGAGGGTCAGCTGAGGAGAGGCCCGGGCAGTGGAGCTGCCAGAGGGATGAAGAAGAAGGAGCTGAACTTCCAGGGAAACAAGGAAAAGCAGCCCTCCCTCCCTCTCCTGACATCTCAAGGTCAGCGGACTTCCTGCCGTGCTGTCTACTGTGAGAGCCACTCACCATGTGTGGCTCCTCACACTGAAGACCCTGGCTCAGTCAGATGGGTTTGATTCCTGGTCAGGACAAACAAGGATCAACCAATGAATGCATACAGAAGTGGGACAACTCTCTCTCTCTCTCTCTCTCTCTCTCTCTCTCTCTCTCTCTCTCGTCAATAAAAGGAAAAATAATTAAAAAACAAATGGAATGGAACAAAAATGAAGTGAACCGAACAAAAGCTGAATGAAAAAATTCCCTTCCTCAGTGGCACCAGCCACATTCAAGCGTGCAAGAGCCATATGTATCCGGCAGCTGTGATATTACCGGTAGTACAGATGCAGACCTTTTCCGTTATTCCAGAAAGTTCTGTCGGATAGATCTCTAGGGTTAGCCGTGTTCCCTTCCCGCTACCCCTACCCCACGGTAAACCCACCCCGTGGGGACCGATGTCACAAAGCCAGTAGACAGCCCAAACCACGTGACAGAGGGGAGGGATGCCACGGCTCGGAGGGTCCCTGGGTGGACCCTCCCCAGGGTTTCCCTCACTCTGCAGAGAGGGAGGGTTCATTGGTTCCTCTTTTTCCTTTTCTTCTAGAAATGCAGCCATAGCTGTCATTTTTTTTTAATGAGCCTGGGACTTATTCCTGTGTTGTGATAAGGGACAGAGACCCTTGAAAGGAGAGAGAAAAGAAAAATAAAACAAGGGGAAATGGTGAACAGCATAGATGGATGATCAAGAATAGACCCAGAGATAAGGAGCCATGGAGTCAGACCGTTGGACCTCAGAGGGAGGGTGGGGATAAAAGGGAGAGATCAACCAAAGGACTTGCGTGCACACATACGAGCCTAACCAGTGGTCTAGGCCAATAGGGGGGTGGGGGATTGGAATGGGGGGTTGAGGACAAATATGTGATAGCTTAATCAATAAAGAATTTTTTTTAAAAGAAAGAAAAATAGGAGACAACAAGATGGCGGCAGAGGTAAAAGCCTAACTGCAGCCGCAATCAACAATTTCAAAAAATACAACTAAAATATAGAGTGGACACTATCCAGAACTACAGGAAAGTTGACTGACTGGGAATTCTACAACTAGAAACTAGAAGGAAAGAGAAAACCAGAAGGAAAACCAGAGGAGCTGTAAAAGCCTAAGGTACTGAGACACTGTGCATGCGGGGAGAGGACGGAGCAGGAGAGGAGGGGCGGCTGAGTGCCTGGCTGGCGTTCCCTAGCGGAAAGGAGATAAAAGCTCCGGACTGTGCTGAACCCCAACTCTGACTGCACTGAACCCCAGTTCTGGGCGAGACCCTGGGGTCCCAGGCTCACACAGAGGGAATCTGAGCTGTAAGGCGGAAGCTCAGGGGAGCGGCAAGAAAGGCAGAGCTCCGGAGTCGCGCACATTGCACGCAGAGGAGGGACTGTTCGCTGAGCTGCTGAATTGCCCCAGCAGGAAGAAGACAAAAGCTCAGGACTGTGCTGAGCCCCAGTTCTGACTGCACTGAACCCCAGTCCTGGGCAAGACCCCCGGGCCCCAGCCTCATACAGAGGGAATCTGGGCCATAAGACAGAAGCTTAGGGGAGCGGCGAAAAGCAGAGCCCCTGAGTCGCGCACACTGCGCACACAGAGGACAGACTTGTTTGGGCCGCGAGATCGCCCTAGCAGGAAGGAGACATAAGCTCCGGACTGCTCTTAACCCCACTTCCAACTGCTCTGAACCCCAGTTGTGGGCTTGTTGGGGGAGAGACTACACTGTCTGGTAGCGGGCGAAGCTCTAGGGCGCCTTTCTCTCAGAGGTGCTTGCAGCGAGTACCAAAGGACACTGAGGTACACTGAGACTCAGGAACCTCCAAGGGCGGGGCTAACCGGAAGCCAAGGTTGTAGGCTCCACCCTGAAACTCTGCCCCATCCAAGCTGAACTCAGAGAGGCTTTAGCAGGTTTCCAAGTCTAGTGGAATAAGGTTGTCTCCTGGCACAGACACAGCTGATCCTCCCAACCTACCAACTCAGGGAAGCAGCGAAAATGCCGAAACGAGGAAACAGATCACAAACGAAAGAAATGGAGGACAAAAAGCGACTGGATATAGAGTTCAAAGCCACGCTTATAAGGTTGTTCAACAATCTCTTAAAAAAGGCGGATAAAATAAATGAGACCTATGAGGATATGAAAAGGGATCAACTAGAAATAAAGAATACATTCTCTGAAATAAAAAATATTATACAGAGTCCTAAAAACAGATTGGAAGATTGCAAGAATCAAGTCCAATATTTGGAACACAAAGAGCCAGAAGACACTCCTCCGCAGAAGCAAGAAGACAAGAGAATCCAGAAAGTTGAAGATAATGTAAGAAACCTCTGGGACAACTTCAAGCGAACCAACATCAGAATTATGGGCATCCCAGAAGATGACAGAGAGCAAGATACCGAAAACATATTGAAAGAAATAGTGACAGAAAACTTCCCCCACCTGGGGAAAGAAATAGACTTACACGTACAGGAAGCACACAGAACCCCAAACAAAAGGAATCCAAAGAGGACCACACCAAGACACATCATAATTAAAATTCCAAGAGCTAAAGACAAAGAGAGAATATTAAGAGCAGCAAGACAAAAGCAGGTAGTTACCTATAAAGGGGCACCCATACGACTGTCAGCTGATTTCTCAACAGAAACCATGCAGGCCAGACGGGAATGGCAAGAAATATTCAAGGTGATGAATAACAAGAACCTACAGCCAAAAATACTCTACCCAGCAAAGCTATCACTCAGAATCGAAGGTCAGATAAAGAGCTTCACAAATAAATTTAAGCTAAAGGAATTCATCACTGCCAAGCCAGAATTATATGAATTGCTAAAAGGGGTTCTTTAGGAAGAGGAAGAAAATAAAGATAAAAATTATGAACAAACAGGTAACTATCAACAAGTGAGTCCAAAAACCAAGGGAATTAAAAATCATGATGAACAATATTAACTGGTGAATATAATAGAATCAGAGGTATGGAAGGGGAGTGGACTGATGATTCTCGGGGAAATGGGGAGGGGAGCGGGGCGGGAAGAGACTGAACATAAACTGCACCTATGGATGAGGACAATGGGGGGTGGGGAAAGGGCAGAGAATTGAATGGAAACTTGGTGTAGGGGAGAAATTGGGGGGGGGGGATGAGGAACATTTGTAATAATATGAACAATAAAGATTTAGTTTAAAAAATAAAAAAAAAAGAAAAAAAAAGAAAGAAAAATAAAACAAATAAACAAAATAATAATAATAATAAAGGGGGGAGATTAGTTCAGGATTCAAATGCCATTTGCGTTTAAGGAATACATGAATGATTGTAGCTTAAAGACACATGGAACCAAACCTCCCACTCCTAACAGGCCGACTACCAGCACCGGGCTGCCCTGGGAGGCCGTGGGGGAGGGGGTGGGTGGGGGGTGGGTGGTGATGCGGGGAAGGTGGGCTACATTAAGGCCCTTACCACGAGTGGCCATGCCCATCAGGAAAGCCTTAGGGGAGTTTCACGCAGCGGAGCTGACCCTCACCCCCAAGCAGCATACTGTTTGCAGGGTTCCAGGGACACGCTGTGGGCGCCTGAACCCCCGCCTCCAGCTGCATCTTGCCTTAGTCTAATCCCAGCTCCCGAGACACAGGCCCCGCTGTTCCACTGCCGAGGGCTTGGGCCTCGGTGCGTGGATGCCGCTGCCGGCCCCTCCTCCTTGGCAGCCCCCAGCAGAGCTGCTCCCTCTTCTGCACACACACACACACACACACACACACACACACACACCACTCCTCCCAGCTTGGGCGAACCCAGAGCGTGCAGAGCAGCCGCCCCATCTGTCTGGAGCAGCCCCGCCAGGCCCATTGCAAAACCCGCTGAGGCCAGCCACCCAGGTTTCCCATCTGAAAGGTTTGACTCCTCTCCAAGAGGAGGCTTAATAGATTAATTAGATCTTTGCCTCTCGGGGAATTGGCAAATAAACAACGTTGCATTTATAACAATAGGCACAAAGAACTAGTAGTGATTTATCACCATTTAGCCAGCCTGGGTTTAACACGAGGGGCAAAAAGGAGTCGGTGTGTGTGTGTGTGTGTGTGTGTGTGTGTGTACACGTGTGTGTGTGTGTGTACACGTGTGTGTTGAGGGGTGGGGGTGGGGGGTATAGATGCAAATGTATTGCATCTCTAACCCCCAGGCCCTTCAGACAGAAGCTGGCAGAGCACAAATCTAAAGGCTTTTATACTCTGCCTCAATGCCAGCCCACATTTCTTGATCTTTGGGAAGCATGACGCTGCCCTGGATGACTGAATAGATCTTTATTTCGGAGTTGCAGCCCTCTTTCGCATCGGAATACGCGGAAAATATTTGTGCAGTGTACTTGTTTTTGACATCTCGAGGCCCAGGAATGTTTTTCTAACAGCGGTTTTTCACAGATCTGTTTCCTAGAACTAGGTGGCATGCCAACGTTACCCCATGAACGTCCCTGAGGCTGGAAAATAAATTCCCCTGGCTTCTAAATGAATTTTTGTTCCTGGTAATTAAAAAATAAAGATATGTAGACGATAGGTAGATGAATAGATAAATAGATGGAGAGAGAGAGAGATTTGAAACTCAGCCAGGAAGAGGTCCAATTAATACATGGATTAAACATTCCTCGACATGCAGTAGTGAAGATGGAAACATTTTCCAAAGCTCATAGGAAATGGGAGTTTCCCATGAGAAAGAAATCATCTCACGGAGTCGTAAGTGCGTGTTTCTCTGTGGTCCCTGCAGCAGCATCAGAACGCATCAAGGCCATTTCCGTGCAGCCTCCTGGCGGCCCCCGCCCCTTCATTCTCCCTGGCGCCCATCACCCTCTTGGTCACATCCCTGGTCCTTGCCTCCCGTTCTGAGCTTTCTGTTTCCTCGGCCTGCTGCGGCCTCCTTCACCCAGCCCTGCCTGCTTTCTGCCCGATTACCATACTCCCACTGACTAGCTAACACGCAAACAACAAATGGGCGCTTTCAAAGTGCCAAGCAGAGCCGCCACGGCAACCCTGAGACATACAGCGGCGCGAACCCGTTCTGCTGGTTCCGGCTTATCTGGGAAGCCGGGCTCCCCGGAGCCCCACACTGCCCTCCCTGCCCAGATCAGTCAGCCGCCTGCCCGCTCCCCCTCCCCGGCCCCTGAGGAAGCACCACGGAAGCTTTTCCAGGTTCCATTCCCAAGCTTGACCCCATAGACCCCTGCAGACAGCTCTTGGGTCCCCAACAGACACGAGCAGAGCGAGGACGCCGGGCCAGGGCCAGGAGGTCACCAGGGCAGGAAGCCTTGGGTTGTCTAGCAACGGGCAAAACTGGGAAGACAAGGCCCTCGCCCCAGAGTAACCTTTCCTCCCCTCGCGTATCCCTGGTGGTGAGGTGGGGACACTCCCCCGACCTTTCCTCCCCTGGGCCTGTCGCTAGTCAGGTGGCAGAGGCAGACACCCTTGGAGGAAGAACAAGGGGCCGGCGAGTGCCCTCATGTGACTCCACGCGGGTCCTTGCACAACCGTCCCCTTAGCCTCTGGGACAACGTCTAGGCCTCAGGCTTGTTTCAGCCCCAGGTCCAGAAAGGCAGCAAGGCCAGGCCGGGCGGGGTGATGCCGGGGCTGGCATCAGGACCGGCTGCCTTGATGGATGTCCCTCGCCCTGGTGTCCACCCGTCAGTGGAGACCAGGTCTGAGAGGACACACCTGGGAAGCTGATGAATATTCTATCAGGATCCTCCCCGGAGACCTCCAGATACCTGTCCCTCAAGAAGGGGGGCCCTGCCGAGGTCGGTTTGGCTCAGTGGTAGAGTGTCGGTCGGTGGACTGAAAGGTCTGAGGTTCGATTCCAGCCAAGGGCATGTACATTGGTTGCGGACACATCCCCGGTAGGAGGTGTGCAAGAGGCAGCTGGTCGATGTTTCTCTCTCATCGACGTTTCTGGCTCTCTATCTCTCTCCCTTCCTCTCTGTAAAATATCAATAAAATATATTATTTTTAAAAAAAAGAAGAAGAAGAAGAAGGGGGGCCCAGGGCGGCCTCCCGCACCCAGAAGCCTCTCTGGCCAGATCACGGGACACACGAGGAAGGCCAGTCCCCGGAGCCGGCACACCACAGGGCTGCCTTGCCCCAGAGCCACTTCAGAAAGGGCCCGCGGCCTTCCTGGTTGGCACCCGAGCCTTTGTTTATTTATTTTTTTGGCCACAGTTACCAGGGACCTGGGCTCCGCCGCTCAGTCACAAGGCCCGAGGGCACCTGTGCCCCAGCAAGTCAACACAGCAGGAGGCGTGGTTCTACCCAGGGGAGGGTTCTGTTCTGCAACTGCATGTTCTTGAGTGACACTGATGAGAAGGAAGGAAAAGAGAATAGTCCCTAATGAGCACCTATTCCTACTATGCACTCATATCATGCGAACCCTCACAACAACCCAAACAATAATAATGTTTTCCCCAGGCCTGCCTGTAATATTTGCAGGGCCGGAGGGGAAGGACACATGGAGGTCCACATACCACATATGCTACGCTTTCATGCTTTAAAGTTAAAAATCAATCTAAGCCTGGCTGGTGTGGCTCAGTAGTTGAATGTCGACCAGGAGGTCACGGTTCGATTCCCGGTGACGGTACATGCCTGGATTGCAGGCTCGATTCCCAATGGGGCATGTGCAGGAGGCAGCTGATCAATGGTTCTCTCTCATCATTGATGTTTCTCTCTCTCTCCCCCTCTTCCTTCCTCTCTGAAATCAATGAAGATATATATGTAAAAAAATCAAGCTAAGAAGCTATTAAGTAAAGTATGTGTTAACCTTGTAAATGGGACAAATATCTTGATCATGAGAGGGAAGGACAAGTCAAATTTAGAATCCTTAGGCTCATCGGAGCCGAAATGTGGCAATGCGGGGAGAACGGCCTCTTCTCTTTTCAACCTTGACTCTGCCCTAAGCCACCAGGAGGACAAGCCTGTGTGGAAACCAGATGTCTCTGCTCTACGCACATCATCTCTCCCAACAGCTGCCCGCGGCCGCCAGCAGACCTCAGACAGGCAGTGTGGCACACCTTCAAGAGGATGGATCTGGGAGCAGCCCCCACAGGCCCCAGAAGTGGGTCCGGGCCCATTTGGACAAAGAATTTCAGGGCCCTGGCCCGTGTACTGTGGCCTAAATGGGGAGCATGCGTTTTAAGGGGGCAGGTCCCTTTTCCCCATGAACCCCTCACCCAGCAGGGAGAAATCGAGGCAAAGAAAACCTAGAACAGGACCCCATGCATTAGGGGGACCATAATAGGGACTCCCTTTCCGAGCCTAAAGATTTTACTGATTTTATTTATCTCCCGCACAAATGAGCAAGTCAAATGCAGCTGGCCAGGAGGGGCCAATGCTGGGAAGATGAACCCAGTGGGAGAGTCCACGTCCTCAATGCAAGGGGAACCGGAGGTCCCATCTTCATCCACCGGTCAGGCAGGACCGACACAGCAGCAGCCCATCCTGAGATGGCTGGCTAAGCCCACAGATTGTCACACAGCGAGTACGCGATGGAGCTAGACCAGGGGTGGGCAAACATTTTGACTCGAGGGCCACAATGGGTTCTTCAACTGGACCGGAGGGCCGGAACAAAAGCCACCTGACCATGCTGGCACTCTCATCTTGGGCTGCTGGTGAAGGAGCGGACAGAGGAGAGAGCAAGAGAACCCTCCGCTCTATGGACTCCGCTGGCCGGATAGAACAGCTGAACAGGCCGTAGTTTGCCCACGGCTGAGCTAGACTATGACCCCAAGATGCCTGCGCTTTCTGCATCCCACACTATGCCTGTAAAGACCAAAGAGGAGGGTGGCTGAGACTGAAGAGAGAAGAGGATGCGGAAAGCAGAGAGCTGACCTCGGAGGCTCCGGGACTTGATGAGTCTTGGCCTCCCAGCCTGCAACGCAAACCACAGTCCAGTTCCAGGGGTTTCTGAAGGTCGGCACGCCCCCCAGGTAAGCTCCTGACCCGGCGCCATTCTCTGGCCCCGGCACTGGACCCAAAACGCCCAATTCTCTGATGGGTGCGTAGCTGACGCCCCCCTAGGTTCTCAACCTGCTATCTTTAAGTTTTTGCTTTCATGAGCTTGTGCCTTTCCTCTCATTCTTCCAAGCCACCTCTCTGCCTGCTCCATGAAAAGAAGATGACCTTGGGTGTACCAGTTAATGACGTTCCCCTCAGACAGGGAGAACTCACAGAGCTCAGTGACACAAGGTATTTTTTCCCCCTCGTTAAATTTAATTATTACAATTATAACTTGTTTATAGACCCCTAATTGGCTTTGCCCATGAAAGCCAACATGCATTATGAAGCAAGATTTAAAGAAGTAGAACACCTAAGTACAGACGGGAAATATGGCTATTAAATTTATATGGCCATCAACCCATGAAAGCCTTGGCCTTCCTTCATTATCTCTCTCAGGCCAGTGTTTCTTGGTCGTGGCTACACTTTGGAGTCACCTGGGGACCTTAAGGAGCCACTGGCGAATGGGTCCCACCCCCGAAGACTGGGATGTGATTGCTATGGGAGTAGGGATTTATATAAAAAACTCCCCAGGTGATTTTATGCAGTTGAGGCCGAGACCACAATTGGTTAAGGGAAAGATTTACCTTCACCCTTCCTGTGCTGCATTTAGCCTTTAAAAGTCCGGGTCTTGCCCTGACCAGTATCGCTCAGTTGGTTGAGCATCGTCCCATGTGCTGAGAGGTCACATGTTTGATTCCGGATCAGAGCAACATACCCTAGATTTTAGGTTTGATCCCTAGTTGGGGCATGTGCAGAAGGCAAGCAATTGAGGTCTCTCTCTCTCTCTCTCTCCCTTCCTCTCTTTCTTTCTTTTAAAATCAATGAAGTTGGCCGAAACCGGTTTGGCTCAGTGGTAGAGCGTCGGTCTGCGGACTGAAGGGTCCCGGGTTCAATTCCAGTCAAGGGCATGTACCTTGGTTGCGGGCTCATCCCCGGTAGGGGGTGTGCAAGAGGCAGCTGGTCGATGTTTCTCTCTCATCGACGTTTCTAGCTCTCTATCTCTCTCCCTTCCTCTCTGTAAAATATCAATAAAATATATATATTTTTAAAAATCAATGAAGTTTTTTTTTTTTTTTAAGTACAAATCCTTGAGCCTGGCTAGAGCCACCTTTCCCAACGCTTACCATTTCTGCCAACTATGGAAGCTTTTCTAGATCCTGTGAGTCTCTGGCATGCAGTCAGAACTCTCCCTGTGTTTCTACTTTTCAGAAAAGAGGGTCTTCGTTTATCTCCTTCATGGTCAGCCACGGGGGCCGACCCCTGGGAAGACAGAGCCTGGGGAAGAAGAAGCAAAGTCCCGGGTCCCTGGGCCACAGATGGTGCCGCCTCCATCCCGGGGGGTGGCAGGGCTGCCACTGCAGGACGCCACGTTCTCAAGGCAGCAGCGCGTGCCTAGCCCCTACCGGCGGCACGGGCGCTGGGCAGGCTCTCTTGCGTCAGAATCCTGTGCTCTAGGAACCATATAAGAAAGTTAAGGCCGAAACCGGTTTGGCTCAGTAGATAGAGCGATGGCCTGCGGACTGAAAGGTCCCAGGTTTGATGCCAGCCAAGGGCATGCACATTGGAGAGAGAGGTGTGCAGGAGGCAGCTGATGGATGTTTCTCTCTCGTCGATGTTTCTAGCTCTCTATCCCTCTCCCTTCCACTCTATTAAAAAAAATCAATAAAATATATTATAAAAAAAAGGAAGGAAGTTAAGAGGGGCCACAGAGGAGCTGCTAAAGGCTTCAGAGCTCAGGCCCCCACGCCCACCTTCTCTGAGTCAGCCCCGGAGCCCTGGTCACGTGGCTTGGCACGGGCTCCTCTGATGGCGACCTGAGGACGGCACCCCACCACAGCCTCTCAGGTGCAGCCACTGCGGCTGCAGAAAAGAAGTTGTACAACGAGTTCCACCAGGAGAGCTGGCCCGCGGCTCCGGGACTGCGGCTCCCTGGGGCGGGGCTTGGGTTTTCTCTCCCCACTGCTCCCGGGCCTTTCTTTGTGGGCAGGGTGGCCACTGCGGGCCGGCGTTGGGCATCCGCAGATCTAAAGGCTCCGGACCACCCTTGTCGTCAGCCTGAGTAACCACCTGAGCTCTGCCCCTGGCCCAAGAGGGCACGAGGCCCGGGAAGAAAATGCCCGCATTGTTCTCCGATGAGAGCAGGCGGAGCTCGTCCCACGTTGGCGAAGGGAAGCCCTCAAATGCCTTTAATATTTCTGCCAGTCTTGGCAGGAGGTTATTTTCATCCTTGACCAGGGCACAGAGAGCGATTGTTTGCGAAAACTCTCAAGCTCCCTCTAGCGTAGACAGGATATTGGGCATTACTTGAGCGTTGACATTTAAAAAAATATATATATTTTTTTTATTGATTTCAGAGAGGAAGGGAGAGGGTGATCGAGATAGAAATGCTGAGAGAGAATCATTGATCAGCTGCCTCCTGCATGCCCCCTACTAGGGATCCAGCCCCAAACCTGGGCCTGTGCCCTGACAGAATCAAACGTTTTAATGATATGGGGAAATGCTCATGACACAGTTTCTAATGAAATTTTATATATATATATATATATATATATATATATATATATATACACACATTGAGGAATAAGCAGGGTAAAAAACATATGTAAGGTGGGGAGGGATGAATAGGCAGAGCACAGAGGATTTTCAGGGCAGTGGAAAAACTCTGTATGACACCATAATGATATTTTTATACATTTGCCCAAACCAATTTAACATATATAAAAGCCTAAGCAACCATGGCAACCTGATGGACGACCGAACAGGCTGTGTGAGGCAACTAGACCAGCAGGGGGGTTAGTGAGGGGCAACCAAACGACTGAACAGCAGGCTGTGTGGGGCGACCAGGCCCACAGGGGGGCAGTTGAGGGCGACCAGGTCAGCAGGGGAGTCAGTTAGGGTGACTAGACCAGTGGGGGGGGGGTAGTTGGGGGTTACCAGGCCAGCAGGGGTGGCAATTAGGGATAATCAGGCAGGCAGGCAGGTGAGCAGTTAGGAGCCAGTGGTCCGGGATTGTGAGAGGCAGTCAGAAACTGGCAGTCAGATATCTCCTGAGGGGTCTCAGATTGGAGAGGGTGCAGGCTGAGCTGAGCCCCCCCACCCCCTTTGCACAAATTTCATGCACTGGGCCTCTAGTAGAATATAAAACATCAAGAATAAACCCTAAGGTAGACTATGGACTTTGGGTGATCATGTTGTATCAATGAAGGTTCATCGTTTGTAACAAATGCACCACTCTGGTGGAGGGGGCTGATAATGGGGGAGGCCAGGCATGTGTGGAGAGAGGGTTATATAGGAATCTCAGTGTCTTCCTTTCCATATTGTATGAACCTAAAACTGCTGTAAAAAAACAAGTAAAGCCTTTAAAAGAAAAAATCTGGAAATAGATGGTTATACAACATTTTGAATGCATTTAATGTCACTGAATTGTACACTTTAAAATGGTTAAAATGGTAAACTTCATGTTGTTTATATTTTAGCACAAATTTTTTTAAAAAAACAGATGCAATGCATGTTCTGAAAATGTTGGAAAGAAATGCCCAAAATGTGAGCTATTTTTACGAGTGAGATTGTAGATGGTTTTGATGTTCTTCTTTAGCCTTATCTTCTTTAGGCCCACACTGAGCATGTAGGAAAATGTAATTAGAATATAGACTCCATAATCCGGAAAGTTATTTTACCAGTCAGGGTCTCAACAGGAAACAGATGGCACACTCAAATTAGAACAGTTTG
The DNA here is from genome assembly GCA_963924515.1 of Vespertilio murinus. NCBI lineage: Eukaryota > Metazoa > Chordata > Mammalia > Chiroptera > Vespertilionidae > Vespertilio > Vespertilio murinus. The sequence continues at coordinate 167,565,451 of OZ004708.1, forward strand.
AGGAAGGTGTATTGGCAAAGGGGTTAATTACAAAGGTGTGGGGGTGCAGGGGACCCCAAAGGATATGCACAGAAAGTGATGGTTTGTGAGGACGTGGGTACAGAAACAACAGACCTATTACCACCCCTAGGCTGATAGAAGAAGCAAGGGAGGCAGGAGGTAACAGAACGGAGAAGGGGCAGGAGCTATGCCGCCGAGCAGGCCACACCGAGAGGAAGGTGACCGTCAGCTGGGGCAGCAGCCCACCGAAGGTGACCGCTCAGTCACTTGACTCCCTCCTCCAATCTCCTGCTAGGGATCCCTAATGGACAGAACCCACTGGAAGCCAGAGCATAGGGAGACTGTGCTGCCAGGCATATATGCCGGCATAGGCTCGGAGCAGAGTGTGAAGGGAAGAGAATGAGCTGGAGGGGCCATTGGAAGTGGAATTTTAAAAGAATCCGTAGGCCCTGGAGGGGTAGCTTAGTTGGATAGAGCATCAGCCCCGATACCCCCAAGACTGAGGGTTTGATCCGTATAGTCAGGGCACATACAAGAAGCAACTAACGAATGCATAAATAGGTGGAACAACATAATCTATGCTTCTCTCTCTGTCTCTCTGTTTATTGAATAAATCAATTATTTTTTAAAATTGATAAAAGCTTGAAAAATTTATTGATTCATAATTGAGTCGGATCTTAGGGGGTTTCTGGTCCAGCCATATCTCTCGCATTTTGAAATGCATCTTTTTTTTCCCCCCTAAAATATATTTTATTGCTTTTTTTTTTTTTACAGAGAGGAAGAGAGAGGGATAAAGCGTTAGAAACATCGATGAGAGAGAAACATCGATCAGCTGCCTCCTGCACACTCCCTACTGGGTATGTGCCCACAACCAAGGTACATGCCCTTGACCGGAATCGAACCTGGGACCCTTGAGTCTGCAGGCTGATGCTCTATCCACTGAGCCAAACCGATGCTCTATCCACTGAGCCAAACCGGTTAGGGCCTTGAAATGCATCTTTATCAAGTCCTGGGAAGATGGCCATTTGACCTTTGCAGGAATAGTTTAGGCATGGGCAGCCCTTACTCTAGGACCGTAGTCGGCAAACTGCGGCTCAAGAGCCACATGCGGCTCTTTGGCCCCTGGAGTGTGGCTCTTCCACAAAATACCACGGCCTGGGCGAGTCTATTTTGAAGAAGTGGCATTAGAATGAGTTTAAGTTTAAAAAATTTGGCTCTCAAAAGAAATTTTAATAGTACTATTGATATTTGACTCTGTTGACTAATGAGTTTGCCGACCACTGCTCTAGGAAAATCCCATGTCTCTTTGGACAGAAGTGATTATTAGGGGGTTGTCTGTGAAGAAGTAGAATGATGCCATGGGTAGAGCAGAGACAGAACACCTGGATTCACATCCCTGCCGCTCGGTCAATTTATTTCTTTATCTTGGTCTGTTTCTCACATGTAGAGAGGAGCAATAAAATTTATCCGACCTCTCTGTTGTGAGGACGGAGAGATGCTACGCAATGCGCAGGAACGTCATTGACAGCTGGCACAGGGGAGGCAGTCAGGGGATGCTGAATCTGAACCTAAAGTTTATTTCCTGGAAACGAGCAGCCATTGGTCCCTGGTGACCCAGAGCACCCCTCCTCATTACTCTCCTTCCGGTGTTTAAAGATAACAGGACTATCCTCCTGAGCATTTTCTCTCCTTCAGGCTCAGCTTTTCTATTCCCTTGGACCATTTTTGTTTTTCAAACACTTGATTCTCCACCAAACAAGGACCTACCTGTCCCTAGATGACCCATCTCCATGGCCCAAGTGGATTGGTGTGGAAAAGGTACTGCACCCAGGCTGGCCAATTAGATTCCTGCCCTAGGATTTTCAAACTGGAACCGGAGGGAGCTGAGGGATGGGAGGTGTGGGACAAGTCAGCGTGTGTTGCTGTGTGGTGGAAAGGCGGAAGGAGATGGGGGTGGGGAGCAGAGGAATGGAGGGGGAGGGACCAATGGCCGCATTCTGGCTTCTGGTGTCTGGGAGCAGTGGCTCTGGAGGCCCATCGCGATACCTGTCCCTTCAGCGGCTTGTCGCTTAATCCTTCTTGAATTCCGAGAACCAGCAAAGTCCCTTTCTCTAAACCAGTTTGCAGTCCACGATGGGTTTCTGAGCCCTTTGAATAAAAGAATCATATGGCCACATCTGAAAGCCTAGGGCAGGGGTGGGAAACCTTTCTGCGAAGGGCCATTTGGATATTTATTAACATCATTCAAGGGCCATACAAAATTATGCACTTAACAACTAGCCTGCTCTATTTGCTTAAACATGTACTTAACTCACCCCTCACACCTTGGCAGGGCCACACCAGATGATTTCCTGGACCATAGACAGCCCTCGGGCTGGCTGTTCCCCGTCCCTGACGTAGAGCATGGACTTGAGAGTTTGAAAGGCCTGGGTTTGAATTTGATATGAACCCTTTACCAGCTTTGGGATCCGTAGCAAGTTCCACAGGCGCTTGGAAGCCATTTCTTTCCCCTGTGAAACGAGACTAGCATTGGGCACCTTGTGACTTGACTGGAAGGAGGAAGAAGCACGTATATAAAGTCCAGTCCTGTACCTGACACCCGGTAGACTCACCCCATTGGCAACAGCAAAACAAATTCTGCCTTTATTATCGCTGAGTTGGCAGTTAATTCAGAGAGTTATACAAGCTGTCACAGATCGGCTTTCCCCGCCCCACACCTGCACTGACTTTGGGACCCTAATTGTGGGATTTTAAAATGTTTCCCTGGTCACGCTCCCCTCTGTCAATCCCAGAGAAACTGTTTAACAGGAACGACAGGAACGTCGACATCTTTGAAAGGACAGATGCTCCTCTGTCCCCTCGGAGGCCTCTGGCTTGTGCTGTTCTCAGAGTTTCATGACAGGAGCGACAGGAGCCGTCGGTGTCTGAAGGAGCCTTTCCCCGCTGCGCAGTGTAAGCTCTTGGGCCCTTTCCCAGAAGTGACTTTCCATAATAACTGTCCTAGAAAGCCACACACAGCCCGCCTGTCTGCTGAGCTGCCACACATTGGGGTCAATTCACAGCTCCCACCGTCCATCTACAATGATGCCCGCTGCCCACTGCCCACATAAAGTCCCCCGCTTAGAGTTAGAGGATCCTAGGCTCCATTTCCAGCTCCAGAAGTTTCTAGTAAGTATTGACTTGAGGTGTTGAAACTTCAGCTGGAATGACTCATCCACTCATAATTCCTTCAACACGCATTTAATGAGCACATTTCATGGCCCAGGCCCTGTAGGGGCTGGTGCTGGCCTTCTTAGACAAACACCTGGTATCGGCCTCAGACAGATCATACTCTAGTGAAAGAGATCAGTAACCTACTGCCATAATTTAAAAAAATGTTTTAATCCTCACCTAAGGACATGCTTGTTGAATTTAGAGAGTGGGGAAAAGAGAGAGAGAGAGAGAGAGAGAGAGAGAGAGAGAGAGAGAAACATTAATGTGAGAGAGAAACATCGATCGGTTGCCTTCCCAACTGGGGATAGAACCTGAAACCTATATATGTGCCCGGCCTGGGAATTGAACCCACAACCTTTCAGTGTACAGGACAATGCTTCAGCCAACTGGACCACATCAGCCAGGGCCATATTGCTATCATTTAATGGGTATACTACTATAATTAATGGTTAGTGTCTGCCATAATCAACCCCCCCCAAAAAAAATTATTATCATGAAAAAAAGTTTATATTTTTGCTTATGCAAAAATCCAGTGTAGGCTAGAACCGTGGTTGGCAAACTGCGGCTCTCGAGGCACATGCGGGTCTTTAGCCCCTTGAGTGTGGCTCTTCCACAAAATACCACGGCCTGGGCGAGTCTATGTTGAAGAAGTGGCGTTAGAAGAAGTTTAAGTTTAAAAAATTTGGCTCTCCAAAGAAATCTCAATCGTCGTACTGCTGATCTTTGGCTCTGTGGACTAATGAGTTTGCCAACCACTGGGCTAGAAGGCCCCTTTCCTTCTTATAGCCACACCCTATGGGGCAGGTTGTTGTCACAGGGGGGAAAAGAGAAATGGAGGCGGTGCATTGCCTTGGCCCGGAAGTAACACACATCACTCCCAAGGGCTAGGACGGGTCACATGCCCTCCCAGGGCTGACTTCAGTGGGAGCCAGGAAACGCAGGAAGCTCACAGGTACTTGGTGCTCACTGCCTGTCTGCACCCCCATAGGCAGCGCTGTGACCCCAGTTGAGTGAGAGCTCAGGCATTACTGATGAACTCTCTGGATTCAAGTGACAGAAACCAGCTTCCATTAGCATGAACAGAAAAGGAAGTTCATAATAAGAATTTAAAAAATGTTGGGTTCTCTGAGAACCAAATGAGAGAAACGCAACTAGGCATTCGAGAGGGATTAGAGTCAGGAAATGCAAAGCCATTGAGATATGCCTCGGGATTCAGGACCACTTTGTGGAGAGGAAAGGAAGCTTTGATCTTCATGGACAATCTGGTAGGTGGACAATCCAGGAAGCACATTCCCGTGGAGTTGATGTCTGCCCTGAGGTTATATGGGGTATCCCAAAAATGTATACACATTCTTGGAGTAAGGATAAAGGCAGTGTTCATTACAATACATTGCATTTTCAACACTGAGCTATTGGCTGTTAAAGTTTGTATACATTTTGGGGGAGCCACTCTGTATATTTTTTTAAATATACTTTGTTTTTCTACTGTGGCAAAATTACCCTGAGTTTTCAAGGCTAGAAAGGAGTTTGTCAGGAGAAGATAAAGAACAAGGTCACTCCAGGCCTGTGTTCTCAGCACATTAGAAAACCAGTTTGGTTTGGAATGAAGGGCTCAGGGAGGCAAGGGAAGAGTGGGTATGTGTGGAATGAAACCACGTGGGTTGACCCTGACCTGTTTCAAGGGAAGTGAAACTCCCGATATGAGACCATGGGAAGAAAGCAGCTGGGAACCCAGGGCCAACTGCCAGAGAGAGAGGGAGCCGGCCAGCAGTCAGGTGTCACGGGGATTGCTGAGTTTCCTCCTGCAGCTTGCTCTGTCCGAGGGAGGCATGCCATATCCTCACATCTGTGGACGCCCACAGCTCTGTGTCCACATGGCTTTGACCCTCTCACAAACCGGAGGACGCAGGGCAGGAGGCATTATCTGCTCTTCATAATGCTGTCCAATATGGTAGCCCCTCGCCTCAGGTGGCTTCTCGAGTTTAATGACACTCAATAAAGAGCTCTGTCCCTCGGTCACACTAGTCCCATTTCGAGTGCTCATCAAAGATGCACAACACTCCCCTCATCCAGGGAAGTTCTATTGCACAGGGTTGCCTGGGACCGTGAACTTCAAGTGGGCATCTGTCTTGTTCGTTGCGGTAGCTCCAGGCCCCACGACAGCGCCAAGCTCAGAGTTGAGGGGTCCATGGTCTGGCAAACACATGGCAGAGCTGGGACTCCAACCCGGTCCCTCACCTCTGAGCGCTGGCCTTGCTCAGCCCTTCCCTGAAGCTGCCCCTGCAACTGCCTGGTTGAACCCAACCTCTGACAGGAGGGAGAGGTCCTCTGCTGTCACCTTAGCGACCTCCTGCTGTTTGGAAAGCCACTTTTTTTTAATTAATATATTTTATTGATTTTTTTTTTTTTTTTTTACAGAGAGGAAGAGAGAGGGATAGAGAGTTAGAAACATCGATGAGAGAGAATCATCGATCAGCTGCCTCTTGCACACCCCCTACTGGGGATGTGCCCCATAACCAAGGTACATGGCCTTGACCGGAATTGAACCTGGGACCCTTCAGTCCGTCCGCAGGCCGACGCTCTATCCACTGAACCAAACCGGTTTCGGCGGAAAGCCACTTTTAACAATTGCTTTATTGCTTCTTCTTTTTTTCCAAGGTAAAGAGGATAGAAAATGTGGAAAATAAAGAAAACCAGAAAGTTAGTCCTTCCTAGTCTACACGAAAGCCAGCTCGGTTAACAGTTGGGGATGTTTCCTCCCAATCTCTTTTCAATGCAGAGGTGTTTGAGGTTTTCCACAGGGCTGTGCCATTTGCTTTTGAAAATCTAAGAAGTTATTTGGGCCAGAAGCTTTCTGCTTGCTCCTCCCAGCCTCATCTTAAAACATCCAAGCCCATTTCTCTCTTCAGACGTCAGGAGAGTCCTGAATTCATGTGCCACACCCATGATACGGTAGAGCTGGAGGCAGGGGCTAACAGGATATTAAAACTGGGTGGTTGGGCCCGGCTAGATGGCTCAGTGGGTTGGGCATCATCCCTCGCACCAAAAGGTTACCAGCCAGATTTCTGGTCAGGGCACATGCCTGGGTTGTGGGCTTGATCCCCAGTAGGGGGCATGCAGGAGGCAGCCTATCAAATGTTTCATTCTCACATCAATGTGTCTCTCTCTCCCTCTCTAAAAACAATAAAAAAAACTTTTTTTAAAAACCAGTGGTTAAATACAATAAAATAAAAACCCAGATGGTTGGGGCTAGAGATTCCTACCTGCTGACGAGGGGCTCTGCTTTTTCGGGGAGATGGCAATGAGTGGCCTGCCTGAAGCACGCAAGGAGTCACAGAGGCCGCTGCGGCAGCAGAACCAGCGAAACCTCTCCTGGCTCTGGGCCGAGGTGAGGTCTGAGTTTCTATTACTTGAATGAAGGGGGATTCGCAGTGATGACCTTAATGTCAAAACTTGTCCAGAACTGCTCAATCTTGGGGGACCGGAGGGTTCATGATGCCTCGGGATGGGGGACACTTTCCCAGTCGGGGATTGTAGGCATTCACAGACAGGTGACAAAGATGGACTTGCAAAACATTTATAAACCCCACGGGGAGCAATAAAACCACACCCAGTCAGCAACCACAATAAACCAAAGACCTTGCCCCCCAAGGACGAAAGATAAAGACGATTTGAAAGAAACCTTACAACAAGCAGATTTACAATTTTTGAAGCAACGAACGAAGAACAGATGCTTTAAGCCTTCGAGCCAGAGCAGAACAGTGTGAGAAAAGAGCAGGCAGGTTTGAAAAGTGGCCACGTATTAATTCTAGGGAAGGTGTCATTATTGAAAGGAAAGGAGCAGATGAATTCAGAGACGTGAAGACAGAGTGAGTGAGGTTGGCCTTTGAAAGGCTGTTCCTGCTGTTGACGTTCTTTCTAGGCTTTTCTCTCGTTGCAATGTTGTCCACAGAATTGTCATTAAACGTTCTCCAGAAACATGACTTTTACTTTTGCCAAGCTTAAGCTAAAAATGTCATCTCTTATTTGAATTTGTCATGTTTTTGTTACACATATTTTCCCCTATTTCCTGATTGCCTTTTTATTGTGTATATGATGATCTGAATTCCAAATGGGTGTATCAATTTAGTCCACATTTGGAACCTTCACTAGTAAAAGGCATTTTGATGTCAACTTAAATCACAGCGGAAAATGGAGTGAAAGGTTTCCTATCTTTTTTGAAGACCGGGCCTTGAGATAATACACGTTTAATTTGAGTAAGATGAGGCATGAACTCAGAATCTTTTGGACTCTGGGGGCGGCCTTTGGACACTCTCCAGGTATTTATGCAATGAGGCCAGCATGTCAGGATCTTTGGCCAGTGATAGGTCTATTACAGGGTGTGGCCCGAGTTTAGAACAACTCTTCCTTTCTATGCGAGCTGTTCCCTGTCTCCCACTCTTGAGCCCAGCTGTCAAGTTTTGTGGGGGAGGGTCTGTGGCTCACTGACCAACTCCTGGGCCACAGTGATTGATCCAAGCAGAGTGAGTACTTAAACCAATCAGAATGCTCCCTTGAGCAGAAGAGAATGGGAATAGAGGGAGCATTCTCTTTTCCTTTTTGGCTTTGGAGTTGTGAGAAAGAGCAATCTATCTGTCGGGTTCCTTGGAAGACACCCAATATAATGAAGGACAAGAGAAGCAGAAACAAAAGGATCCAAGAATCCAATCCCTCCATTGAGCTTCCCTACTTCCGGAAGTTGTCCTTCCATCTAGCAGTTGTCCCACCCAGGAGTCCCCATTTTGTGTTTAAACTAATCTGAGTTGAATTCCTGTCACTTGCAATCAAAAGAATCCTTCCTGAAACAAAGAGTAGTTTGAGGCTCTGATTCTTACATCTAATTTCATTGCCAAATTTAATGTTTTTCACTTTTTAATACTAGAGGCCTGGTGCATGAATTTGTGCATGAGTGGGATCTGGCTGGCCCGCCCCATCAGGGTAGATTGGGGCTGGCTGGCCAGAGAGAGTGCCCCTGGGAGATTGGCCGATGGCCCCACCCCCAATCAGGATGGAGGGAGCCAATCAGGGGCCAGACCAGTGGAACAGGGGTGGGGGAGTGAGGGGCCATGGGAGGTTGGCTGGCCGGCTCCACCCCCATCAGGCCAGTTGGCTGGCTGCAGTGTGTATCATAGCTACCAATCATTCTGGTCGTTCTAGTAGTTCTGGTCACTTGGCTTTTATTTATATAGATACATGCATGAGTAGCAATAATCAGACTATAAAAATTATACAAGTAACACATGTTTGTGACAGCATCATAGACTATATCAATAAGCAAAAAGAAAAGGATATACACCTACAACTTTATCCATAGGGATAGATGCTCTTAACATACTAGCATTCTGCACCACTTCCTTGACTTTTTGCCATCATCTACATACCTATTTTATATATATATATATATATATATATATATATATATATATATATATATAAATTGATTTCAGAGAGGAAGGGAGAGGGAGAGATAGAAACATCAATGATGAAAGAGAATCATTGATTGGTTGCCTGCATGCTTCCTACTGGCCCACAACCCAGGCATGTGCCCTTGACCAGAATCAAACCCTGGACCCTTCAGTATGCAGGCAGATGCTATATCTACTGAACCAAACCAGCTAGGGCTAATTAACTGTCTTTGATCTATTCTCTCTCTCTGTTTCTCTCTTCCCTGTCCCTTATCTCCTCTCTCTCCTGTCTGTTTTTATCTATATCTATCATCTATCCATCATGGTAATAGCCAACACAACACTTACACACCGTGGATGGTCTAATTTTCCACCTAATAACTCAATGTTCACAATGATGCTAAGAGGTAAATATTATTATCCCCAGTTTATAGATGACAAAACCAAAACTCAGAAAAGCCCAGAAAGGTTAGAGAACACAGGCTCAGAGAGGTTAGGTATATCACCCAAGAACTTAGCTGGTCATAGTGAGGAGCTGGTATTTGAATCTAGGCTATTTGGCTCCATGATATATCCTTAGCCACCACACTATACTGACTTTATCTCACATTAGAGTGACATAATAATACTGTTTTGTAACCTCAATTTCTCACTTACCAAAACATCAGGGATTCTCTGTGTGCGGGGATGTCTACAGTTCTCAGGTAAACTTTCAGAGTGGCATAGTAACCTATAACACAAATGGACCAAACTTCACTGAACCAGACTCAAACTGACAAGCATTGAGATTGTTCCCAAATGTTCACTATTATAAAAATACCTAGCTGTAAAAGCATACTAAAAAACAGCCTTGATATCAAAACGCAAAACTCCCGTACATCAGATCCCCAGAAGTAGAGTTATTGGGTGGGTGGGTCTGCGGATGTGGTGGCTTTGATGTCTGCAACCATCTACCCCTCAGAACAACTTAAACTTTCCTTCCTGGGGACTGATGACACTCCTTTAGTTTAGTTTATTTGCAATTTTAGAAATTGAGATGAAATTCACATACCATAAAATTCACTATTTCAAAGAGTGCAATACAATGGTGTTTAGTATATTCACAACATTGTGCAACCATCCCCACTGTCTAATTTCAGAATGTTTTCATCACCTCCAAAAGAAACTCCACACTCATTAGCAGTCACTCCACATTCCCTTTCCTCCCAGTCCTTGGCAACTTCAGATCTACTTTCTATATCTTGGACAGCTCACTGGGAATGGAATCATTTTGTGTCTGGCTTTGTTCACTTAGCATTTTTTTCAAGGTTCACCCATATTGTCACATGTATGAGTACTTCATTCCTTTTTATGATTAAATAATATTCAATTGTATGGATAGACCACATTTTGTTTATCCACCCATTATTCATCATTGATGGACATTAGGTGGTTCCACTTTTTGGCCATCATGAAGAATCATGCTATAAACATCCTTTTTTATTTTTTATTCTTGATGCTAAGAATAATTTGTGGGGGAGGCTAATTTACAGGCGGTTGGAGGTGAGGGTGTCTGGGGTGGGGGAGGGATCAGCTTTTTGTGCTTTTAGACAATGCCTACATAAGACAAAAATAGAATTCCTGAGAGCTTTTGTTATTGAGGACAATCTGGATTTGATACCAGAAACAAAGGACTGCTGAAGGACTATAATGTTCATATTTATTTTAGAAGGTGTTTTTCTAGGCATTTATCAGTTGTTTCTGTTTCAAGTTTCTGAGTTTTTGTGGTTAGTTTATAAATAGCATCTTTTTTTTTTTGTTTAGAAACATGACTTATTGGCCTTGATTACCATCGAGCCTGTTCTCATTTACACACCTCCTGCCTTTGCCCAGTCGGTTTCTCACAACCAATACCCTGCACCTGGTCTCAGTGAAATCTAAGAGCTAAGTTCCTCACTGGAGACCCAACGGCTTAGGTCAGAATGACCTCACACTCCGGACAGAGTCCAGAGTCCGGACAGTCCACTCTTCTTGTGCGAAATGCCAGGTGCTTCTGTTGTGTCTCTTCTTGCTGTGCCCAGTATATTTTGGAGTATTTTATCTAATTTCCCTTTCCTCTTTTTTTTTTTTCCTTTACTGTTTTACAAGTTATGCTCACAGTTCTTATATGTAAGGTAGTCCATAGAGTAGAGGAAAAGCAGATAGGATTATGACTGAATAGAAAAAGAATTGATATCCAGGATTTCCTATGAGCTGCAACTGATAGGAATTCTGGTTGACCCCTTTTGGGCAAGGGTGAGCAGATTTTGGTTGTATAAAGAATGATTGTTCTGTCAGGTAGCAGTACTGTTGTATTTTAGAAGTATGGGAAATATATCAGCTAGCAAAAGGAGTGGGCTGTTGACAACGTTTGTGTGGATCACTCAGCTTTTACATTTGGAAATGATTTTACCACATGAGGCAGAGATCACCTCCTACATTTCCCATTGCAAATGCAGAAAATGCCACGTTTGCTTTTCCAGCCTCCCTTGCAGCTAGGCATGGGCCCATGAGCTAGGCTTTGCCAGTGAGAAGCAGCTGTCGCAGAGCTCAGGGCTGCCAGGCAGCGGGGCCTGTGTAGACTCATTTTGGTGAGGGTGGCAGCTGCAGAGCCAGCTCTGCCCAGAGCAGGATGGGCCTCAGTGGTGCCAGTTGTTCACGAGGCATGCTCTGTGCTTTAGGGGCAGTGTAAGTGGAGTCTACAGAGGCCAGCTCTGAGGTGTGATCTTGATATTGTCATTGACCCCACATGGTAGAGGCACCACATTCCTCCATGGGGCTTACCCATTCCTTTTTGTGGAGTAGAGAAAGACATTTCCTGCCTTTGTTCACAATTGTCTTCTTGGTTAAAGGAGGATACAAAGTTAAGAGACTCCAGGGCATGAGGCTTGTTTCCAGCAAATGTTTGCTCATTCAGAATCTTGGGTTTGTGACTGAGTTCTAAAAAGACAACGGAAACTATGGGCCAATTTCTCAAAGAACAAGTGAGAGATGGGCTGAATTTCAGGTGGGACCCAGGGTTTCATTCACGGCCAGAAACCCATCAACTACTGATGAACTGTCTGTGCTGCTCTGGGGCAGTGCAAAAGGTAACTCATGGCTCCTGGGGTCTGTGTGAGGAGTCATGGTCAGTACTACCATTGTGTACAGGGGACACTGGAGATGTGTCATCTATGGAGGAGAAGAGATGCTAAAAGTGTGAGGCTACCCATAAGCCACCTGGCTGAATGACGGGATGTATAACTCAGGAACTGGGTTGGGGGGGATACTGTTGATGGGGACTAGAGGGCATGTCCTCTTTTACCCCAGGGAGGAGGAGGATTGTTTCTCCATGCTGGAGGGGGCCAGGGTAAAGTGGAACACTACTAGAGAAAATCACATACAGTGCCTGTGCCAAGACCACCAACCAGCAGAGGCCAACATTGGAACCGAAGTTGGGGACCTCTCCTTGGTCCCAGCATAGTGCCCCCTTGTTAGAAGTACCGTGTTTCTCATCTGCCCTGCCTGGTGGGGCTGTAAGGACCAGGGAGGCCCCTGAGAGTTCAGGCAGACAAAGTATGGGGGGGGGGGGGAAAGGAAGTTCAGAGAGAACTGGACTTCTGATTACAATGACAAAATGTGAATAAATATGAATTATGATAAAATATGAATTTCCTGCAATGGACTGAATCCTGTTGAAACTCTAACCCCTAATGTGATGGCATTAGAGGTAGAACCTTCGTGAAGTACCAAGATTTAGATGAGGTCATGAGGTTACAAGGTATCAAATACCTCCCTGTGATGGGTTGAGCGCGCCAGGAAGAGAACTCTGACCAGGAACTGAATCTGCCAGCACCTGACCTTGGACCTCCCCAGCCTCTACAACCGTGAGGAATAAATGCCTATTGTTTAAGCCCGCAGCCTATGGCATTTTGTTACTGCAGCAAGAGCAGACTAAGACAACTGCATGCTCACCCCAGACAGGCTGTTTTAAGGACCAGATTTGATTACAAGAAATCATTTGAGTGGATGAAAATGTAAACAAGAATGGCACAAAAGGCATTCATTGGAGCCAATTGGGGTGCTCAGAATCCAGAAATATCTACACTGTTTTTAAGACTAAAATTTTCACGCTCAGACGTTAGCTGCGTGAGATTGCTCAGACTGGTTACACGTGTGTCCCCAACGTTAGGCTTCAGTCTCAGAGAACAACCTTATCATCTTCCCCACACCTAGTTTGCCTAGTTTGTGGCACTGACACCCACCTCGTTGCCCAACCTAGAAACTGGCTCCATCCTTGTCTCCTCCCGCTGTATGCCTATCAGTTATCAAGTCATCACTTCTTCTTAAATGTCTAGACTAAGACAACTCACCTTGTCCTCATTGCCACCATCTCTCCTCAGACCTCCACCACACCCCAACAGGTCTTCTTACCTGGCCTCAGGTTTGGACAATGTTGTTGGAAGCCCTGGGCCGGCTTTGGGAGAAATCCTGGAACCTTTTTTGACCGGAGAGGAATCAAGAGGTTTAGAGACTAACCAGCAAAGGACACTTGGGTTTTGGTCACTGGGTGGCCATAGATGAAGAGAGACCTGTATAATTTGGGGATGGAACTGGGTAGGCACCTGGGGTTTCTAGAAGAGGTAAAGTTTGTGTTATTAGTCTATGTCAGGGATGAGTGCTGATCCTGTTTGGAGCTGTCAGTGTTAGACTTCAAGATAGTGGCTCAGCCTTGCTTAAATGGCATAATTACATTTATTCCTGTGTGCTGGGTCTTGGGAAGGGGAACTCCTCATAAATCAGCCCTTTAGCAGATCTGCAGAGGAGGCTGCTGATTGTGCTCTCATAATCACTTCCCCTTCTTCAGTAATGAAATTCCTGAATGTTGGCTAGGTAGAGTGCCATCCAGAATAAAGACTATTTCCTAAACTCCCTTGCAGCTAGGTGTACCAGCTCTGGATCCTGATGTGATTAAGTTCTAGCTAACTGTGCAAATGTATGCAACTTTTAGGGATTACCCTTAAAGGGAAGGGGCATTATTTCTGTCTCCTTTTTCCTCTTTCCAGCTAGAACATGGATGCGTTGGGTGGAACGGGAAGTCATTGTGGACTATGGGGTAGAAAGTATATGTGGAGGATAGTGAAGCCACGAGATGGAAGGAACAGGGTGTCAATGATCTTGTCGTTTACCTTACCAGCTGTGGATTCCGGTGTTTATTATCTGAGAGAAAATAAACTTCTATTTTGCTCCCGACACCTTTAGTTTGTTTTTTGGGTTCAGAATTTAATACCTGGACGTGGGATGCTACAAATACCATCTAAAATGTAGCACTGGCTTAGTGGAACTGGCAGGCCAGCAGATGGTGGGAACAGAATTGCATTTTTACATAATTGCTTTTTTCAACATTTGATGAAATTGTCATCTTGCGGGAACTTGGAGGATGGACCACATGCTGCTGAGGCCAATGACAATAGAGAAAATGGGGGAGGACGCGAAAAGCATGACTTGCTCCTGGTTGCTTTTCACAAAGTCCTACACAAGTGAGAGGAACTGGGGCTAGCGCCAGCCAGACTCGGCAGAGATGGGAGGGGATCCTGCTTTGATAAGGGAGGCACTGTTTGTGGCCTGGACTCAAAATTAGGGTTCTGAAGCGTAGAAATGCCTGTTCCCCCAACTGCAGCTCTGAGGGCAGTGGCCTTGAAGTGGCAGCCTGGGCAGGAGGTAAGGTTGGGTCAGCAATCGATGCCAAGACTTCCCTGCCAGCGCATGCAGATCAGGTGGATCCAAAGATCAGATTAAGGGCGTTGTCTCAGAGAGGGAGAAAAACCACCCCCAAGACTATGGGGCAAAGAAAGGAGGGGTGCTTTAGAGCAAACAAAATGCTGACAAAATGCTAGCCATTGAAACCGGGTGATGTTGCAAAAGTGCTCATCATCATAACACATGTGAAATATTCCATAATACAAAATTTAAAAATAAGACTATCTACAAACAAATACACAAACAAACAAAGGGTGTCTCCCACTCTAGGTCCCCCTTTCTGGTGGCCTTTGAGGAAGAGGCACCAAATGCCAGGTTAGACCAGATCTTCAGCTGTGGGTACTTGAGGAAATTCTACTGGCAAAGAAAACACAACACTGGGACCCTCCAAAACTGCCCCAAGAGTAAGCAGGCTTCGGAAACTGTGCTGTCCCCAAGAAGTCCTCCGGCTGCAGGTCCCACCTCAGAAGTGGCCATGGAGGTCAATGGACAAGGAGTTCCTCCAGTTGTCTCCACCCTTCCTGTGCAGTGGCCTTTGACAGCCACTTGGAGCGCTGTTTCCTGTTCTCCCCTCTTATGAAGGTTTCAATGGCTGTTTGCCTGCTGCTACTTCACTACCGTTTAAGGGTTATGTTGGGAGAAGGTAACTTTGTCTTGAGTTTATAGGTCACTAGACCACAAGAAGCCACCCAGAGCTGAAGGAGACCACAAATTACCCAAAGGTGATTTTATCTTTAGCCTCATGCTCTACCTGGATGGAGTTTGGATTGTCTTACCTTGAGGCAAAGCATGAGCTCTGTGTAAGGCAAGAGAGGTGACCCAAGGATTGAACTACAGCTAGACCACTACTTGCCCCTCAATCACATTCTTTATTTCTCAGAACACCTCTGAGTTTCAGTTAGGTACGTGGCTTCTTAGAATAAGAACTACCTCTCCCAGACTCCCTTGTGGTAGGTATGACCCTGTGGCTAAGTTTTGATCAATGGGAGGTACACCATCCAGAAGACACACCCTGAGGGAAGGGGTCTTGCTTTTCTTCTCCCACCTCCCTCCATCCTGCTGGCTGTAGTGAAAACGTGGCTGCAGCCACCACCATGGACCTCAATGTAGAAACTTCACACTGGGGATGGCAGAGCAACAAGTCAGAAGGAACCTGGGACCTGAGGGTCACGGAGACACCCTGAGAACTCTGCATGAGAGAGGGTAAAGAACCTTGTACTTAGTGTAAGCTATTGCTGGCTTGAGAGCTGAACCTAATTCTGACCCAGAACTTGCTATCCATACAAGGGTAAGACTGACAGGTGCTGCACATGGTCATGCCCTGACCAGATCAAAGGTGGAGATGGGTGGAGAGCATTCTTCCCAAAGACTTAGTATTAACTTGAAAGAAAGCAAGCAAACAAACAAAAAACACTTCCAGAAATCAAGACAATTATTAGAACAAAAATGTCAACACACAATGCGAGTGTTGCATAGCTTGAATGTTTTTATATTAATCAAATTGTTTGCAGTAGAATCACTGGCAGAACAGGTGTGAATGAAAAACATTCCAAATGTACAGAAAAAAAATATTGCTGATCAATTAATATAATTTTCAATAAAACTACATAAATCCTCTGTTGCTCCAAACAGAATGTGAGTTATTAAGATGGCAGGCAGTCCGGCCATCAGAATCCCATGTATTTGGTTCCTCGGGCTGAGGTCAGAGTTTTTCCCATCTTTACCGAGCCTCAGCTCAGTGTAGGATGGCAAGGATGGCAAGAATCAGAGGTGGCAATCCTTGTCTTTGCATTCAACAGCGTCAAGGTTTGAGGGACAATGGCCTGGGGGACAAGTCACAGAACTATGATACATCTCTCTCCAGAAGCAACATGGGATTAATTTCAAATCTCTGGAATATAGACTCATAGCATGGTAAGTGTTGAAAGAACCAAAGAATTCATCCAGTCCAGGCCAACCTTCCCCTTTTCCACATGAGGAAACTGAGGCAGAAGGCAGCATGTCTTGTCTTAGTCTAGGTCTCAATCCAAGACCTGCCTCTTGAGATCTATCCGCACTGATGCAGTCTCTTGGTTGCGACTGGAAGATGAAGAGGACTGTTGCTTGCACTCGAATGATAACCTCCAAGCAACAAAAAATGTCAAGAAGCAACATAGCAGCAATACCATCTACATTAATCTAAAAGCATATTAGGTATGAATTACTGTGGTAGGAATTAAAGACCAGCACAAGTTTGTGATTCATACTCCTCCCACCACCCTATGCTACCCCCATCCAAATGGAGTTGAATATGTATATATATATTTTTTTCTCCTGGAAAGTCAAAACACTAAGTGATGGCTCTAATGGGCCACACCAGAAGGAATCTCCCGTCTTGATGAAGTCAACACATAGATGCACTTAAATTAGACCTTCTGGAGGGCGTTAGAATGCAGAATGTAAATGTCTTCTTCGTTCACACCAGCCACGTTCCCAGTCAAAATACTGAGCGTGATTCTGATGTTCTTCACTTAGGACTTAAAAAAAAAGGCTTTTAAAGAAAAATTGCTTAAGCGTATAAGATGGTAGAGCAGAAATCTTGAGTTACAGAATTTCATCAGTAGTATCTACATTATCTACTTGCAATATTTTGCCCCTTTTAGGTAATCCCCTTATCTTATGCATCCCCAGTATTTTGTGGGTTTTGTTCCTGATAACATCTGCTGGGTCTGAATTAATGGCCAGCACAGGGGCAGAAAAGGGTAGCTGCAACCTTTGGTAAGCTTCTTAGAAGTTTATGTGATAATAAGAACATTTCTGCAACCATATTAAACAATTAAAAAACACAAAATACAAATCTGTAAACACATTTAGACTTCTCAAGCTTTTTGCAGACAGGACGATTTTATTTTTTACCAGATGATAATGATTTGCTAAATATCCTGATGGCATTTAAATTTACATCCGCTTTTCTGGCTTCCTCTCTTTTTTTGGTGCTTTGCAGACAGAATTTTTCTGAGTCCAGACTGAATGAAGGTATGATATTCCTTTGTACTTCTGTTCTTCCCAGAAGAAAAGCAGTTTTATCTTATGGAAAACCCATACGACCCTACTTCTGTTCCATGGGATTTGGGGCAAATCACTGATAAGTTAACTGTGCCACGTAATTTGTCCACAACAGTGCCAGATTCCAGCGGATAAAAATTCATCGTCAACTTACCAGTCCTCAGTATTATTTATCCTTTTTACAGATGAGGGAGTAGAGATGGTGACCAGGCCTGGTGCTAGTTATGGATGAGTGGAACCCAGAACCTAATTTCCTACTGCTTCACTCTATTCTCTTGCTTCCTCCTGCTAGCTTGGCTCCATGCTGACAAGGATGGGGCTCAGGTGGTCACCTGTTCCACTGTGCAGGGTTATAGCATGGAATGACAACCCCCCCCCCCCTGCCATTTAGCTGTAGAAAGATGGTGGGGAAAAGATGGGAAGTATGCAAGTAGATACGCTAGGTCTGGAGATAAAGGTCTTTATTCCTCTTGCAACCAGGAAACTATTCAATTGGTCTAGAGTTTGCTTAGGCATCAAAATGGCTTCACTTCTGTGCACTGTAATAGAAAAGCATCCTTTTTTTTCTATAAATCCCATTAAGAAACTGCCTTAGCTTCCTCTTCCGAACACATAAAAACCGCTACTTAAACGTAACACATTAGATGTCTTTCGTGGTTTATTTTCCTTAAATAATAATTTGCTACAATCCTGTCAAGAGATTTTTTTTTTTAAACGGGACACAGTATTAACAAAGGCAGAATTCTCTAGGACAATCAGGATCATGGCGCACTTAGAATAAATTAACATCAACTCCTGTTTATATTCAGATAGTCTGATCCTCTCCTTTGAAATGAAACGGAGACCATTGTAACCGAGGGTGAATGCACACATTTGTTCTATACAGAGACTCGTTCTTTACATAAACTCCACCGTCATTTGAATGGAGTGAGGAATCCTGAGAAACACCCAGCCCCGGGGGCACAGGCGTTGGCGCACACCCACAGGCCGCCCCCCAGAGCCGGCGTTCCCGTGTGCAGCGGCCGGGAGATAGCTTTCCTCCGCAGGGCCGAAGATTCCGGAATATTTAGATGACATCCCGTCTCCCCTCAAGGAAAATGATAATGCTTCAAGTGTCACAGCTTGAAGTAGCAGCAATCCATGTAGTAGATTCAGTAGTTGACGATTCCAGTCTTGGGCGCCGATAGCTCAGTGAGAGGCGGGCAGAGGCGAGAGAGCAGCACCGGCACCCAGACCCCAGGACAACACACACCCCACATGCTCACTCTCAGAGTCCCAGCTGAACACTCACCAGAACCTAAAGGACTGACCCGGTGCGGGCCCCGCGTGTGGACCTGCAGAAGGCCCACGGAGGCCGGCGGAAAGCGGGGCGCCCTGGGCAGGCTTCTCGGGACCAAGAAAGTCAGGGGCGCGGGGCGACGGGACGAAGGAATGGGAGGCAGGAAAGGTACTGCTCATCCTCCAGCCGGAAAGCCCACCCGCTGCCCTTGGGTAGATCCATCTCGGTTTCCTTAGCATCGGGCGCGACCGCTACCTGCAGAAGGGGGGCCATTCCACACTCAGCTCGGCCTGGAAGCACAGAAAGCTCGGCTCGTAGAGTCCCGCGTGCACATAAACACGCAGAGCATCCACGTGACTCCGAATCGCCACTCCCTCTCGTTTCTGGGAGGTCCCCTCTCGGATGCCCAAGGGTGGCTGACGGGATCGTGGTGACGCCTGGGGAGGAAGGCGTCGGGACGGGCCCCAAATGGAGAACCCCCTTTTGCGCATTTCTCTCCGGAGGAATCCCGGGCCTCGACGATGCTACCGCCGCCGCATGCGTATCTACACAGTTCCTATGTACACGGTTCCTTTTTTCATAGAAATTTAAAGTGCTTGGGTTCAACGCGCCCTCTCCTGTCCCACACCACAGCCTGCAGGTTCGTTCCTCTTGCTGCTTCCGGAGAGAAGGCCAGTCCTTGTCGGGGGGATGCCCTTGGAAAGCGGAATGAGCGTTTCACAGTTGCCTTAGCTGGGATCCAGCACTGGGACCAAGCCTTCTTCATGCACACGAAGAATGGCTTCACACACAAACTTGTACTGGCTCTGGAAAGGAGAAGACAGCCGCCGTCAAGCCTGCCAGCAGCCCCGCCCACAGCCCCTTCCGCCCACAGAGAGAGATCTGATCAATACCCTCCGAGCTCCCGCGCCGGCCAGGCCTGCCCTGTGCTACTGCCGGGGGGGAAGGGCGGAGAAGACACACCTGTGACCCCATTATTGCTGCAAGATGGGGGCGGGGGGGGAGAGGGACTGTTCCCAGAGTGAAACGGGCAGAGCATCAGGGAAGCGGGCAGAGGGAGGAGCTGGCCGTCTGGAGGAGTCAGGGAGGGGTGACGGTGATGCGGGCTGCCCACCCCAATGCAGGCAGTCCGTGTGGAGGCTCCGAGGAGAGCGGCCCATTCGGAGAATTGCCGTCAGAGCTCAGGGCCCTGGCCCAGGACACCTGGGCATGGAAGGAGGGACCACACAGGGGCCAGAACCAGGTCCTGGGGCTGGGGGGCAAGGATCTGGATTTTGTTTGAAAAGAAGAGCCACTGAAAGGAGCTCTGAAGAGGATGGTCTATTAGCAATCACCTACGAAACGTGCATTTGCCGGGACCCGCTTGGCTCAGTGGATAGAGCGTCGGCCTGCAGACTGAAAGATTCTGGTCAAGGGCATGTACCTGGTTGTGGGCACATCCCCGGTGGGGGTTGTGCAAGAGGCAACTGAAAGATGCTTCTCTCTCATCGAGAGTTTCTAACTCTCTATCCCTCTCTCTTCCTCTCTGTGAAAAATCAATAAAAAATTTTAAAAAAAGAAAGAAACGTGCGTTTGCGTGCCATGTACAGGCTGAAAGGAAGCACTGGGACTGAGCTGCACCAGTTGGGAAGGTTCCCCGGATGATGCCCTGAGCAGTTTTAAGCCAGCAAGGAGGTCTTCTACACCACAGAACAGGGTCCCAAACAGCCTGAACAACCTGATTTTTTTTTCTCTCTCTCTTAACCAAACGGTGGGTACAAACGAATATAAAACTTTGAGAGCTCACAAGTATTACAGCAATCTCATAAACGTTGCCCACGAGCCTGTGAGAGGGCACAGGGCGATCACAACATGGCGTCCCCCTCCTTCCGTGTTAACTCTCCCGGGGTTTTGGCTCAGAGGCCTCTCTTCCAGAAAGCCTCCCCTGACTCTCCGAAGTGTTGGCTTCTGTTTCTCCTCCAGCGGGTTCTTACATTTCCCGTGGCCCCCTCCACGGCCGCTGAGATTTACCACTGACCAGTCCAGTTCCACCACCATACATATGGGCTCGGGCCTCTCCTTTTGCGCAAGGATCCAATGAATGACTGACTGAATGTGGAATGGCCCCCCTTTTGCAGGCGGGGAAACTGAGTCCGGGAGAGAGGTTAAGGGGTGACTCAAAGGTTTCCCGGTCGGTGGGGGGCCTGAGTCAGGGTCTTTCCACCCCATCGCCTTTCTTACAGCTCCGGGGAAGCTGCAGGATTTCCTCTTCGGGAGACGTGCAGTGCCACGTCCCAAGCCTGATAGACCAGACGTGGGAGAGAGCACCCAGGAGGAGGGAGGAGGGCCACGTGGAGGGCTCCCTGAGCCGAAAGGCTCATCTTGGAACAGGTGGGAGGGGGAAACCCTCAGGGGACCTAATGATGGCCCAGGGGTCACCATGCAGAAGGCCACCAGGGCTGCTCCCTGGCTGAGTGGTTGGCAGGAAACAAGCCGTGGAGGCAGCGGAAGGCGGGGCCAGGCGCGGCGTGCTGGGGAGTAGCTCAGCACCCCTGACAGGCTGTGACCCCTCGAGGGCAGGCCACTCAGTCCCCTCAAGCTGCGGTCACCCGACCTGCCGTGCCCTTTGCACAGGCCTGGCCCAGGGCAAGCGCTCAGGGAGCATCGGCCACTGCCACCCGATTCACTACTGGATTTCTACTCACTGATGTCTGCACCATCATGGCGCGCTGGTCTCGCATTTTCCGGACGATATCCAGAGGGTACACGGGCAGGTTTCTCTCGATGAGGCACATGGCTGTTTCCATGGTGACCAAGACACCGGTTCGACCTATTCCAGCGCTGGGTGGGGGGAGAGGAGCAGAGCCTTGGAATTTGCTCCGCCAGCATTTCTCACGGCCCAGCCGGGCTCCTCCCAGGTCCTCCCAGGTCCCACCTTTACTCAGACGGAGCTTTCCTCCCCGACCCTCAAGGGTCCGGAACACACACTCAGGGTGCTCCCAAACTGGCTGACAACGCCTCTGCTCAGAGAGTGAGGCCTGGTGCTTAAAACCAAAGGAAAGAACCCTCCTCCCCGCCCCCCGACCCCCATCTCATACACATCTATCCTGCAGGTCAGGGCCTCAGCGCAGGCAGAAGAGGGAGGGACTCCTCCCCAACTCTGCGCTGCACTCGGAGGCTATGCTTCCCGAAGTTCCCCATCTCCTGATGCTGCCATAAAGAAACAGCCACTAGAGAGCTTTGTTCAAGCGCGTTTAATCTCCAGGGATTCAGGTGGACTTGATGTCTGCCAACCTTCCCCGGGCCCTTCCCAGGGGTGGGAATATGAGAGGGCACACGCCAAACCCCACCAGCCCCCGTACCTGCAGTGAACCAGCACGGGCTCGGCGCCCACTCTCAGGGACCTCACGTAGTTCACAAACTCCAGAAAGTCCGAGGAGTCGTCGGGCACGCCGTGGTCCGGCCACGCGACGTACTGGAGGTGCGTCACGGTGTGCTCTTCCCCGGTCTGAGGAGGACGACCGGCCTCGGTCAGCCAGCCCGGAGGGCGGGCAGGACCACCCGGCCCCTCTCCGGCCCCCCAGCCCGGGCCCTTCTGTCTCCTGAGGCTCTTCTGCCCTGCCGGGGCCCTGCCAACTCCTGCCCACCCTCCTCTCCTCACCTCCTCCCACCCCACCCTCTGGGCTCACCTGCCCACCCCTCCTCCCCACCCCGGAGTTCATTCCCTTTGTTCCTACAGCACTTGCTATTAGGGCCACACACAGTAGCTCTTTTCTCTCTCTCTCTCTCTTTTTTGGATAATGGGCAAAATTTACATAACATGAGGTTTACCATTATTAGCGTGCATTTCAGTGCTTTTAAGTGCATTTACAATGTTGTACAGCCATCACCACTATTTACCCATTAAACATGCACTCTTCATTCTCCCCCTCCTCTGCCCCCCAGCCCTGGGCAGCCACCGCTCTCCTTCCTTTCTCTGAGAATCTGACTCCTCCGGGCACTTCACGGAAGTGGAATCAGACAGTTATTTTTCCCTTAGTGTCGGGTTATTTCATTTATAGCGTCCTCAAGATTCACCCATGGTGTAGCATGGGTCAGAACCGCCTTCCTTTTTAAAGGCTAAATAACAGTCCATCCTACGACTGTACCCCTCGAGGATCGGTCCAGCCACCAGGGCCATGGCTGTGTCCACCTGCTGGCTACGTGCACGGTGCTGCGTGAACACGAGAGTTCTGGCCCTTTCCCTGAGATGCTTACCAGGTGAAAGCGGGGAGCCGGCCAAGAGCGGCTCCCCCAGGCCCACGGCGGCTGCTGACTTAGCCTGCCTCCGAGCTGCCTGCCCGCCCCTCCCTCCGCCAGGGCGCCGCTCACCTCGGTGTTCGTGACCAGCATTTCCCGGAACACGTAGGCAATGGTGCAGTCCTCCGACTGACAGCGGATGTGGAAGCTGCCGTGCTCGGCGACGTCGGGAGGATCGGGCCAGTACTGGTGACACTTGGTCTGCGAGGGAAGCGCGACGGGGTGAGAGCGAACCTCTGCTGGGGGGCGCTGTGCATGAGCAGTTCCCTGGACGGATGGGATGGGCCGGGCCTTCAACCAGAGCCCTCTCGCTACACCAGGTACTCCGGGCCCGGAGACAAGGAGCTCAGGCGGGGCTGACCTGCTGCGTGTCTGCTCTCTATGGAGAGGAGGGTGGGGGTAGGCCTGCCAGGGGCCAGGCCCCGGCTCACAAACCAGTCTGGGCTGGACGCCAGAGGACGAGTACAGAGACTTACCTTCCTTTCACACCAGGGTCTGGAATGAACAGGAGGAGGCCTCAGACCTGGGGCCTTGACTCAGCTCCACCTCTCCACCCCTGCCTCCTCTACCTCAGTCCATCCCACTCCAGTCCCTCAAGCGCCTTCTCTGCTCTCAACACCCCCTCTCTACCTCGGCCCTCCTTCCCCACCCACCCCCACCCTCTTGAGGTAAAGGCTTCAAGGCACCGTGGTGAAGGCGGCACATTTGGGAGTCAGGATTCTGTGGGAGGTAGCCGCGTGGCTTTGAACCTGCTACTCCACTGCTCTGACTCGCCTGTTCTTCACCCAGAGGATGGGGACAGCACGCGCTTCACAGGCAGCGACGGAGGCTGGAGACAATAGTGCAGTGCCAGCTCACTGTGTGTGGGGAGCAAGTCAATGGAGCCCCTGTGACTGTTGTCACGGGGGGCCCCGCATCAGCTTGAGTAAGGATGGTGAGAGAGTCCACACAGTCCACAGGAATCTACACCCCTACCCGTAAATGAACGCCCCTCTGCGCCCGAGCAGCGGCCCCTAGGCCTGCCCAGGCTTCCGCACAGGAGTCACACGGAGCGGAGACTCCCAGGGCGCAGACGAGGGGACCCCCGGCTCAGCGGGACTGAGCTCTTAGAGATGGCTGACCTGACCCCACCACCCTTCCCATTTTTTATTTCCCCCTCCACACCCTGAAGCTTGTCCCACAGATATCATACCCGTCCCCCCCCCTGGCTTCAAAGCAAAACTCAAGGCCAAGCTGTCCCTCTCCTCCTAGTTCTGTCAGTCAAATTCTGATTCACTCAAAGGTGTGTTTTTCTCCAAGCACACAGTAGCATCCAATATAAAAATTACATCTGGTTGCAGCTGAAAGAGGGCATGCCAAGGGATGCACGTAATTTGTCTGGAAACAGCTTTTCTATTCTTGTTTCCAAATGCCACGGTTTGAACTTAATGCGCTGAAATTAAAGCATGCTGCTGGGAAGAGAGAGCTGAGAATTTACTCGTAAACCTTGGGCCGGGGTGTCTGGCGAACAGCCACCGCCTGACTCTGCTTGGACAGGAAGGGGCTGCAGTCCGCAGAGCACGCGGCAGAGCCCACACCCACCAGCCCACAGCTCCCCCTCTGCTGCAGGGGCGCGTGGAGCTCTGCCCGGAGGCCTGGCGGGAAGACAGCTTCTGAACTGATCAGCCCATGGGAGGCAGAGCAGAGAGCTACACATCTCTACTTCTAGAGACCCCCAGTGAGTCTGCCCTGAGCTGGCCTCTCTCTTCACCCCTGATCCCATTTAGACCTCAGGTCTATTTGGATCCGAAAGCATGGGGGGGGGTGTGGTGGGAAGAGGAAGGAGTCTGTGGAAATCTCGAGTGTCAATCCTGGTCAGTAAGTCCCGCTAGCCAACTGTGTGATCGTGACCAAGTTACTCCTCTTCCTCCAGCTGCAGCTTCCTCAGGAATGCTGCTGCGGGGGGCAGGGATGGCCCTGCGCTCCTAGTGTCTGAACAGCATAAGTAAGCACTAAATGGTGCCTTTTAAAAATATATTCATATCTTTTTATTGATTTCAGAGAGGAAGGGGAGGAGAGAGAGAGAGAGAAACATCAATGATGGGAGAGAACCTTTGATCGGCTGCCTCCTGCACGCCCTCTACTGGAGATCAAGCCTGCAACGTGGGCATGTGCCTTAGACCAGAATCGAACCCAGGACCCTTCAGTCCGAAGGCCAACACTCTATCCACTGAACCAAACCAGCTAGGGCAAAAAAAAAAAAAAAAGGTGCATTTCATGGGTATCATTTTACCTTGGTCTCAAAACCTATGAGGTAGGCACTATCATTGGCTCTATTTTGCATATGAATAAACTGGAGCTCAGAGAGGGAATCAACTGGTGTCAGATGACACATATAATGGGGCATATACAGATGTAAAAAAAACCCCTCCCTCCCCCCCAAGAAATCTCCTTGATAGAAGGAAAAATTACCTTTTCCGTTGAAAAGCTGTACCTCCATAGCTCTGCTTCCTTTGTGAGGAAAGCACGAGCCGGAGGGGAGCGCCCAGAGAGGAACACTTGGGGCAGGGAGAAAGGAAAAGGGAGAACTCAGAGACCCTGCCGGGAAGCGTTTCCCAGACCACGGGGTGAATTAGGGCTTCGGGGAGCCCTCTGCAGGGGCAGACCCGAGGGCTGCACAGCGTGATGGGGACTCGGCCAGCCACAGGCCTGCGGGGAGCCCCCCTCTACTAAATGCATAACCTGGAGAACACACAGAGGACATGCTGAAAGTGTCACCTCCCCTGCAGGGACTGAGTCCAGACTCCAGAAGAGCCAGCGGCCGGGCGGTGGTGAGGACCGGATGAGGGCGATGGGGGCCCAGGATGAAGGGCTCCATCTCCTGAGAGCTTGTAACAGGAGAGGGAGGAGACACGCAGCCGGGATGGTAGAAGAACAGGTTTCTAACAATCGATAGACAAGAGGGCTGAGTTCCCAGGGCCTGAGACTGTGAAGGGGACGCTGTGACTCACGGAGATGGGGATCTCTCACGCAGGAACCAACAGGGATGGGTTCCGTTGGGAAGAAAGGGCTGGGGGAAAAAGAAAGCCGGCTGGTCACCGACAACAGAGAGGAGGGGATGGAATCAGGACGGAGGAGGAGGAGGGCCAGGGCCTGCAGGGCAGCCAGAGGAAGCGAGGCCCCTGGGCCGGGAGAAAGGATCTTTTCCACACGTTTCAGCCGGAACCAGCAGAACAAGGGAGAGAGAAGGGAACGCTATCCGGGCAGATCGTCTGTCGCCAGCCATGCCTGCTGGGGCTCTCTTTCCTCTGCAGAGAAGAGTGGCCTTACAGCCGGGAAGGGAAGGCCAACCTTGAAGGGGAAAGAGAAGGTCACCACAGGCACGCGGGTGGCGCCCAGCACCCTGGGTGGCTCTGGTGTTGGCTCTGGGGAGCTGCACCATGGCCTGAAAGACCTTCTGAGGCACAAGAGCGGAGCCTCCACGGACGGTTCCTGAGAAAACCCGGAGCATCTAGGCACCCAGAAGTAACAGAACAGTCGGCAAACAGAGCGTCATTTCCAAATGGGGGGACTGGCAGATTTTGGAAAGGACAAAGCAATGAACTTGATCTACAAACACCAGAGTGGCCCCCAGACGAGGGCCTGCAAGGTATGGGTTGCCTGCAGGTCCGTTCGGAGGAGACCCGGTCTGTATTCAACAGCAGAGACCCACATGGTGGGATGGGTTTTGTTCATGGGTGCCATGGAGAGTCTCAATTTGGGTCCAGAATAGCTTTCACATTATACCTCCCTGATACTTGAACTCTCTTTTTAAGAGGGAGAGAGGGGAGTAGGGGGAGATTCGGGTGCCCGAGGAAGCAAGCAAGCCTAAGGGTTAGAACCTGGAAGGCAAGAATATTTATAGAGAATTTAATAGTGTTGTTCTGTGACCTTCGTGTATTTACACATACCTTCTACGTATGGCAAGTGATACTGAACTTCCATTTAAGATGTATCTTTTCCGGGAAGGGGAATATAGTTGATATATACTGTGATAAGACAGATGGTGACATATGATAGTAGAACTAGGGGTGATCATGTTGTAAGGCATAAAAATGTCAAATGACATTATTGTACACCTGAAACTAATATAACCAACAAAAGAATGTATACCAACTTTAATTAAATTAAAAAATTTTTAAAGATGCATCTTTCTAAGGAAATTTATTAAACAACAACAACAAAAATAGGTTCTTCAAGTTAAAGAAAAATAATATGACAGCAAAATAAATATCCTCTAATCTTGGCAATAACTGTTAAGGTGGCACTCAAACCACTACTGATGCTAACCTTTCTATTGTACTCCTTGTGCACCAAGAAAGCTCTGTTTTAACTCATTCATTTTTCCCACAATCTCACAACATGATTGGAAACCTTACCCCATTCCCACAGAGGTTTTAGAGTTTCCAAAGTCACACAGGTAGGTAGAGCTGAGACTTGAATTTAGGACACATGGCCCAACGTCTGCCTTCCTGTCCACCACACCACAGAACAGGATGGTAGCAAGTGCTCCAGAAAAACAAACCCCCCAAAAATGTCCCTATAACACCCTAGCTGGTTTGGCTCAATAGACAGAACCCTGCGGACTGAAGGGTCCTGGGTTCAATTCTGGCCAAGGGCACATGCCTGGGTTGCGGGTTCGATCCTCAGTAGGGGCCGTGCAGGAGGCAGCTAATCAATGATTCTCATCATTGATGTTTCTCTCTTTCTCTTCCTCTCTAAAATCAATAAAATATATATATTTTTAAATTTCCCCGTAACTTAATTTTCTGTTCAAAATAAGATTAGAAGAATCACACACACAAAAAAACACACAAATAAAAACAAAACATAAGCAAAAATTAAAAATATAAAAAAAACACAAGACTTTTAGACAAGGGGGTGCCACAGACCTGCTACCTTGTGCTCTCAGCAAAGCCTCAGACCGGCCATCCCTCAGTAGAGAGAGGGAGAAATGGCAGGGGCTGGGGGCAGAGCTGGGAGAATTAATAGCTGCTCCCCAAAGAGTGCCCTCAGTGCCTCTGACATACAGGCTTCTACAGCCTCTTAAAGACCTTCACATTTTTTTAAAACAGTGATTTATGTGAAGAGAAGAAATTTTGATGAAAACTGACAAGCAGTGGAGAGTGATAGCCAACACAGAGAATGAGAAAAGCCCCAAGCAGCACTGTGAAGGCCAGAACTGATGGCTGAGTCCTACCAGCAATGATGCTGATGGCGATGATCACACACACACACACACACACACACACACACACACACACACACCAATGCCTTGACCTTTGTTGGGCATGTGCAACATGTAGTTCTCTGAGCTGCTTGTACATATTGTCTCTGTCTTCATCCAACCTCCAAGGGGAGCACCCTTATCATCTCCATTTCCTACAGGCACAGCTGAGGCTCAGAGAGGTTAGGCACTTGCTCAGGAGGAACCCTTTTTGGACCCAGACTGCGTGGCTCCAGAGCCTCCCCAGAGTGCTGTATGTAGGTTTCAAGGGCTTGAGACAAAGACCAGACCATGTCCACTGACCACACGCTTGGTGGGAGCTCAAGGTGTCACCTTTTGCAAGTTGAAGATGACTCTCCGATACCGGAAAGAGCACCACATAGAAGAAGGGAGGACTCACTCTGCATCTTCAGGTGGGGTAACGGTTCAAAGCAACATGGATCTCAGCTCCTTGTGAGGAGGAATTTTTAAAATATCGGAGCTGAACACCCACAGATGGACCCTGGAGGGTCTTGGCAGAGGTGGGGAGCGCTCTGCCCGGGACACCGCACGTAAAAGCCACCTGCGACCTAGGGGGCTCTACCCATCAGTAGGAGTCCTTATTTTGCCGTTTCAGGCGCGAGGGTAGGCTGGTCTCCTCAAACATACTCCCCATCCCAGTCCCGTGTCCTGACTTCCAGCGCGGACCAATTTGGCATTCTGAACTCTGCAGCGAGGAGAGGCCTGGGAGGAAGTGGCACAGCTCCACTCGAAGCAGGTGGCTCAGCATTAATTCAGATTTGATTTTGGAATGTGCTCCCGAATACACGCTTCATAATGAAGCTATCCAGATGTAGGCACAAGCTCCAGCATTCGCGACACAGTATCCCCTGCATGCTGATTTCTGTGATTTAATCAGAGAATCAGTTCCCATGGAAAACGTACGCCCTGCTAAGCACAGTACGGTGTCCATCACTCTCCCAATTAAGCCCTTCTTACCTGCTTTTGCAAGGGGTTTTGCTGCCACACAAGCAGAGGCCGGTAGAGGTTGTCATTTCTCCTACGTTTTACCTCCACCGTGAACCAGGGTGTGGGCAGCAGGAGGGCCGAGCCTGCCATCAGTCCATCAGTAGCTCCTTACAGAAGCTTTCTAAGTCACGTAGGCCACATTTAAGGGTCTTGGCAGAGGTGGGGAGCATTATACCCGGCCACATTTAAGACCCTTTTCACCCTGAGACTCGTGTTCCACGGAACACAGTGTGACGCGCACACATCTGAATTGGAAATCAGGCCACTTACCCGCCCTCGCTCTGTGAGAGTCGTCAGCATGACGATGAGTGATAGCTTCTGATCCCAGACGACTTGCCAGAACTGTGCGCAGGTATGGGGCAGGGGTCCCTGCGCGGCAATGTACTTGTTCACGAGGTGAGCAGCAGGGATTTCCATCTGGCGAGAGAGGGTTACGGCGGCCTCAGAATCGGTTACTGCCGCAGGGCAGACGGGAAACGGGATCTTAAACTCTTCTCGTTGACAGCTGGCATCACACCGGAATAATGTCTCTATCAACGTATGGCCGGCAAGAAAAATTTTCAGAAGGCTATTTTTAAAAATTCCTTGAAAGGTATTTGACAAAGGTGCTAGCGTTAGATGTGATCCTCGAGAGGCGACCATTAGAAATGTGCCCGCAAGACGGTGGGAGAGTTTAAATGACCTTCCTTGCTGTATCGTAAATATAGTCAACATTGGGCATCTGTATTTTCAGGGACACCTGTCAATCCTCCATTTTTTTTTAGATTGGTGGTTGCCAGGTGGGAGGGAGGTTGGGAGAAAAAGGCGAAGGGATTGAGAAGTACAGACTGGCGTTACAGAATAGTCCCAGGGATGTACAGCACAGCGCAGGGAACATAGTCAATAATTCTGTGATAACTATAGATGCTGCCAGGAGGGTGTTGGAAATATTGGGGGGGGGGGGAGGCACAATCTGTAACCACTGATTATGTAACCACTGTGCTAGTCACCTGATACCAATACAAAATAATATTGAATGTAAAATAAATAAATAAAACTAAAGTCCTTTTAAAAAAATCCTCATTTTTGGTAAAAGATAATAATTATGAACACCAAAAAGACATCAAATACACACCTACCAACAAATGAATCTAGAAATCAAGTGAATAAAAAATCTGATGAACAAAATGGACTGGTAAATATAATAGAATCAGGGACACAGAAGGGGATTGGACTAACAATTCTCGGGGGGAAGGGGGCCTGAGGGGTGCGGGAAGAGATTGGACAAAAATCTTACACCTACGGATGAAGACAGGGGCGGGATAAGGGCATGGGGTGGAGTTGGGAATCAGGTGGAGGGGAATTATGGGGGAGGAGGGGGGAAAGAGGAACACCTGTAATAATCTGAACAATAAAGATTTTTTATTAAAAAAGATCCTCTTTTTTTTTCCCTTTATGCACAGCTTTCTATCAAAATAAACTATGCAGGCTTATAACCACATCTACTGTTGCATGAGCTTTCTGCACGGCTGCCCATGCTTGTGTTATCAAGTTGATCAATCTACCCTCCCCCCCAGCTTTAATGAGTTCTAATTGACAAATAAAAAGTGTATCTCTTTAAGATGCACAATATGATGGTTTGATACCCATATGCATTGTGAAGTGATTACCACAATCAAGACAGTGAACACACAGGTCCACCACCTCCCAGCCACCACTGGAGCTGGTCAATGTTAAACTCTGACATGTTCTCAGCTCTCCTAGTGTCTTCCCCAGCCCACTCTGCTTTTACGTCTGCCCTGCTGAATGGGATTCTTTCTACGAAAGAGCTCAGAATCCGCTGAGCTTTGCAGCAATGCCGTGATTCACACCATCTTGGGTGGGAAGGTAAACGGACACCTAATTCATGGTTTCATTGGTGCTTGGGTTAATGCAGCCGTGGGCAAACTATGGCCCGTGGGCCGGATCTGGCCGTTCGGTTGTTCTATCCGGCCCGGCGCCCAAAGAGCGGAGGGTTCTCTTGCTCTCCCCTCCGCTCCTTCACCAGCAGCCCAAGATGAGAGTGCCAGCATGGTCAGGTTGCTTTTGTTCTGGCCCTCCGGTCCAGTTTAAGAACCCATTGTGGCCCTCGAGTCAAAAAGTTTGCCCATCCCTGGGTTAATGGCTTCCTCAACCCTGCTGTCAGTACTCCTCCCCCCACCCTCCGTAACTCAAGGAGATTGGACTGTGTGGTGTTATTGCCCCACCACCGTTTCTTTGTTTTTAAATTGAACTTATTGGGGTGACATTGGTTAATATAATTATAAAGGTTTCAGGTGTACAATTCTATAATTATTCATCTGCATATTGTGTGTTCGTGACCCCAAGTCAAGTTGTCCCCGCCATTTCTGATGCTCTGCCTTTAAGACACGAGGAATGTTACAGTGAGGGTCAATGAATCAATGAATCCCGTGGATGTTTTGGAATAAATTGAATGAATCACTGACCAAACACCCCCCACCTCCTCCTTTTTAAGGAAAGCTCTTGATAGTTCTGCTATAAGTTGAGACCTTAACTTGAGAAGTCACCTGTTCATTTATACTTGGAGTTGGCAAACTATGGCCTGTGGGCCAAATGTGACCTCTGCTTTGCAAGCTAAGAGCGGTATTTTGATATTTTTACATTAGAGACCCAGTGCTCTCGGCCCAGCTTGTGCCCTCATAGTCTGGGAGCCCCCGGGGCATGTCAGACTGCCCATGAGCCTGGCTTCTGGCTGAGCGCGCTCCCCCTGTGGGAGCACACTGACCACCAGGGGGCAGCTCCGGCATTGAGCGTCATAGCGACTGGTTGTTCCTCAGTGCGGTTGATTTGCATATCAGCCTTTTATTATATAGGACGGTTGCAGTTCAAATGGTTGGGTAAGTACCTAAGTAATAGCCTCAATTTTGCCTCTTGACTTGCAAAGGCCAAAATACTGACTCTCTGGCCCTTGAGAGAAAAGATGTGCTGACCCTTGGTGTAGGTGAAGAAACGGACATTCAGAGAGGTTAACTAAGTTGCCCAAGATGTATTGTCAGAGTAAAATGACTGCTTTTCTCACAACATGTGAAATCTTTCACCTTTTCTTTTTGGGTTATATGCACAGAGGTGGTTTTATTTTTATTTTAGATGACAGTATATACAATATTAATGGGACACACACACACACACACACACACACACAGAAAGTTACTATTCTAGCACTGGCAAAAACAAACAAAAAAGCCCACAACAAAACAAACCCTACCCCAAACCCAAAACACCTAGATGCCCACAACTGAGGACAGAATGCATGTGGATCCTGGAGTCAGAGACACGGAATCAAAGTTTTGGTCTCACCTTCTGTTAGCCTTGTGGCTTTCAGATTAGTTAATCTCTCTGAACCTTACTTTCCTCCTCTGTAAAATGGGTCTGTCCTGCCTCCCCTCCGGGCAGCTGTGCTGAAAATGAGGGAGTGACGAGGAAAGCACTTCCTCAAATGCAAAGCACCGCCCGAGCCCGATCCTGCTCCTGACAGCTACCAGTAAGTGTTATTGTCCGGTTTCCAGACTTACGTTCACGTGGCTCGCGTTGATGTAGTCTTCGCTTCCCTGCAGTAACACTCGGGTGGTGTCATCTGCGGGGGAAAGAAAAGGCATTTACCAACCATTCCCAGACTTATTCTGATCTTTTCCCGGCACACAAGGGTTCAGCTCCCGGCCCCATCTGCAGCCCTCGCCGCATTAGCATAAACACCATTCCCCAACTGTTCCCCGGAGGAGATGGCTGCAATAGAGACGGTGGTGTTTACAGACACGCTGAAAGTCGGTCCAGAATACCAGACAATCTGTTTCAGAAAGGGAAACATTATCTCAGTGTGTGAGGAGGGGGGAGAGGAGGCGATCCTGCCAGAAACTCACAAGGCAACACGTCTTTGTATCGGTTTCTGTCCAAATTCTGAGGCAGCTTTGCAAAGGTGATGGCCAGCCCAGGTTTCTTTCTGTAGAGTTGCTATATAACAAACGGAGAAGTAAAAAGCCATTGTAAACAACAACAACAACAACAACAACAACAAAAACAGCAATCAAAGGAGTGTGAAAACATACTTCAACAGTAAAAGTTTATCGCTCAGGGTGCCAAATCTTACCCTTTCAAAAGTGGTTGTGTGTTACCTCTTAAAAGAAAAATGTTCCAATAAGAAGTTCTATGATCCGATAAGAAGCATTCTTCAATTTTTTTTTTAACAAAATGTGAATGAGGACGTTAGTGGGGGGCAGAGGGGGGGAGGGGAGGCTCGGCAGTGGGAAAAGTCACACCTGTCTGAGTCACAGATAATGATCACAGTAAGTAACACCTTCATGACAATCATTTGACAGATGCCAAAAGTAGGCAGAGAAAAAAAAAAATTCCAGCTTGAAATGAAAATAATTTACATTAGTCTAGAAAACATTTCCCTCCAATTCAGTGGAGTAGACCATATGTTTTGCTTGAAAACAGGAACATTTCACTCATCATTCCACAGGTCTGCTTCCACAGCAAAAACATGTATTGCCTCGAGAAAACCAAAACATGTATTCCCACACGTAGCAAACTTCATACGAAGAGGTATTCCCCGGCGCCCGTAATCACCAGCAAAAAAAATCAATGGGCACAGCCTCGGCATATCTACAAGCACGCGTCAGACACCTTGGCACGGCACCTGAAGGGGTTCTGACCACAGCTCTGTGAGAGGCATTCACCGTATCCTTCCTTTGCGATCGAAGAGGCAGAGATTAAATGCTTAGAATACCATGTGCCACACGCTGACCTCAGATCCGACTTCAGTGCTTGACTTTCTTTTTTTCCTTGAAACCACTTTATTGAGGTCTGATTGGCATGTACAAAGTGGTCCACATTTGTTCTATACAACGCAGTGCGTCTGGGGATACTGGTACGCAGGAGTGAACTGCCACAGTCAAAGCCAAGGACAGTCCCTCTCTCCCAGAACTTTCCTCCTGCCTGGTCCCCCCCTCCCCAAACCCCCTCCCCCGGCTTTCTTATTCTACACAACTGTTGCTCTCATTTTGAACCTGAAAGTGAAACACTATTCACGAGTGGTTTTTATTAACTTTATGGGAATTTTTAAACAACACAGTTTTTCAATGTTGGACCTCTTTCTTTTTCTTTCTTTCTTTTTTTTTTTTTTTGAAGAAATTTTGGGAAATTCAGACTCGTATAAAAAGAAAATTACCAGTAATTGGACAGCCCTGAGACAACCCTTTTCATATATGTCCTCCAGTTTATATTTTTTGTGTGCATGTGTACACAAATATACATACGCATATATGTAAACGCATGACACTCAGGCTTTGGAAAACAAAAAAGCGGAGGTTGAATTATATGCCGTCATGCTCCGTACTGTGTCCTAGGGGACCACGTGTTCTGAAAGAAGCAAATCAGCACGCCTTAGGAAAAGTTCCGGGGTCACACACACTTGGGAAACACTACAAGCCACTGTCTGTCCTGTGGCTCTCCAAGAAGACAGGCCCCGCAGTGCGTCAGCTTGTTGAATTGTGGTTAGCTAAGCAATTCTCAAGCTAATTTGGCCTTGGAGAATCTCCCGTCTCACAAGAAGCATTCTGGGAAATACAACCATAATTTTGAAGTCCCTTTCCCCCCTACTTATTACATAGTGTCCAGTTTTCTGTGTCATTAAATATTCTAAGTATTCTCTATATTCATGATTTTTACTGTCTCAATATCCGCAGTTTCTATAATTCATTTCATCTTTTACTCTACTTTTGACTAGGCTATTTTTAATTGTTTACTTAGCATATTTTGAAGAACTTGATACATATAACCACGCCGCTGCCTGCCCTCAGGGGTGCATGAAAATGCTTCGTTCAACAAACCATGGCTGATATCATCAGCTCGAATGTGTCTGCAATTTGAATAGGAAGGCCGAATGTTATTTGGCCCCTTATGTTTTTGCAAATTTCATTTGTTGGTTTTTCTCTTATTAGCTCTGTTTTTTTAAATTAAACAAGTTGTACAGAAATCGCCAGGACAGAATTAGCATAGAGATTTTGGGTAATGACAATTATACATTTACTAAATGTTTAGAATCCCAATCTCTCCCCGTGCTCAGCTACTAATCGCCTTTTTAATTTTAGTTCATAATAATCAACTAGCCATTGGACAACTTCTCCAGTATCTGCACTCTGTAATGGACTCTCTGAGATCATTCTAGAAACAAATTCATGGTTTATTGGTGGGTTTGGTTTGTTTCTGAAAGGAGGATATCTGAATCAGTCAGATTCCCCTAAACTGCACAGAAGTGAAATCTAATGAAGCAAATATAATCAGTAAACCCCTAACCTGGAGGTAAAAAGAATTTCTTTTCAAATGACAAAATGCAAATGTAATCAACTCGAGGTGGTCTAGCAGAAAAGCAAAGATCCAGCAAAAGGCTTTCATTATAGTAAGTATATAAGTATCTCAGCAGTATAATGATCTTTCGATGAGTTTATAGAATATACTAAAAATAAAAAATAAAATACTATCGCAGTGTTTAAAAATATTTTACATCTGCACACCCTGGGCTAGTAGAAATGCATGGTACAGTCATACCACAAAATTATATGCAAGTAATAAAAAAATTAGACTAAAGGCACACATTGGGAAGGATCTCCATTTGTCTATTTTAAAGTGAAAAAAAATGCAAGTTACAGAATAATATATACAATAGTGACCCCATAGTGGCATATAGTATGTGTGTGTGTATGTACTTATGTACACGTGTGTAAAAACTATATTTAATGAACATTGGAACAAATATGGATGGATACTCACCAAATAATTTGTAAATTATAGCAAAGAGAAAGCAGCTAGAGGGGGTGGGGGTTAGGAGACTGTTAATTTTACTGTGGCTATGTCTGAATTACTGGAATTATTACAAGGGAAG
The DNA here is from genome assembly GCA_963924515.1 of Vespertilio murinus. Classification (NCBI taxonomy): domain Eukaryota; kingdom Metazoa; phylum Chordata; class Mammalia; order Chiroptera; family Vespertilionidae; genus Vespertilio; species Vespertilio murinus. The sequence continues at coordinate 167,601,639 of OZ004708.1, forward strand.
GGCTCATGTCGGAGCTGGGTGAAGGACTGGGTCCCACCTGTGTTGGTGAGTTCTGACAATGGATTAGACTTTTAACAGATTCTAACCCTAGATCTCTTTCAGTGTGACACTGGGCAGATCCCTTCGCCTCATTTCCTCCATCCAGAAAGGAGAGGTCCTGATCATTCTGGCCAGATCTGTGTCACAGAACTGTTGTATAGACAACGGAATGTGCAAACCACCTTCGGCAGATTCCAATGTGCTATAGAAACACTAGTTATTAAGTCTGATTTTGTTATGGCTGGGACCAAATGCTTCCTGGAACACATTTGTCATTGTTTATCCAAAGCCACGGGAAGGACAGGGGAATTCCCTTCACGGAAACATACTTCAGAGGGAGCTGGGCTGAAACCAGCTCATCCCCACGGGGGGGGGGGGGGGGTGGGGTGGGGGGGGGATGTGGCCACGGCCCTCCACGGCAGGGCCGGCCCTTTATGTGGTGGAGTGGGTGGGGTGGGCACCTGCTGGGTCCCAGCCGTAGCCTCCTGCGCTGGCCCAGGGCCCAGCCCCCATCGCCCACCTGCTGAGAGCACTGGACGAGGGCACGTGGAGAGCCAGAAATGCCAGGACTGTGGAGTCAGAGAGCCCTGGGGTCCAACTCTTAAGGTGACATGACCACTTTTTGTGTGACCGTCGGGCATGTTCTTTAGACTCTTGGAGCCTCTATCCTATAGAATAAAAGGGCAATATGCAAATGGACCAAACTGCAGAACGACTAGTCGCTATGACGCGCACTGACCACCAGGGGGCAGACGTTCAATGCAGAAGCTGTGCCCTGGTGGTCAGTGCGTTCCTACAGGGGGAGCGCCGCTCAGCCAGAAGCTGGGCTCATGGCTGGCGAGCGCAGTGGCGGTGGCGGGAGCCTCTCCTGCCTTCGAAGGGCTAAGGATGTCCCACTGATGGCTTAGGCCCGCTCCCCTCCCCGCAGCAGGCCTAGACAGTCAGTCAGACATCCCACGAGAGGGCACAGACTGGGCTGAGGGACCGCCCCTCCCCGGGTGCACAAATTTCATGCACTCAGCCTTTGGTTTACAAATGATGATAGCTGTTCCTTTTTACTGTGTGCTTACCATGTGCCAGACCACGCATTAAGTACCTATCTCACCTGACCCTTAAAACCAACCCAGGAGACACCCAACTGGGGAAGTAGAGGCCACAGAGGTTAAGGGACGTGCCAAGATTACGTAGGAAGAGCCAGGATTTAAAGTCTGCTTGGCTCCATGTGGCTAGGTAGCGTCTCAGATCTTTTCTGGCTCCAATTTGTACTGATCTAATAATAACTCACACGTAAATACATTCTGCTGTCCGCAAAGACTAGACAGTTGATAGGAGAGCAAGCTCTTGAACTAGCCTGCCTGGCTTCCAGTCGGCCGTGGGATAGCCTCCCCCAGACTCTGACCCTTCACCTATACCGCGGGCTGCTGTGGGAACTCCGTGGGATGATGCAAGCACGTAACGTCCTCGGCACGTGGTAAGGGCACATTAAAGGTTTCCCTGTCTTCGTTTCTGGTTTGATCTGGCTTCCTTTAGGATTCTTCCCTGGCAGCTGTGCGGAATATCTTTTCCCCACCTGTAACAGTGCTCGTTAAGTTATGTTTCACAGTCTAGGGCCCCTTGGGACAAGATGGGGAGATGGAGGCAGGGCTCTATGTATCCCACCGGCTGCCTCACAGAGCTGCTCTGCTGCTATCTGTTCTGTATTCTGGAATTCAGCAAATGTTATTGAAAAGGAGGGTTTCTCTACTTCATTTCTAGGAAATACGTACGCTAAATGGAGGAAACGGAAACGTGAAACTAAAATTTAAAACCTAAAATTTCTATGTCCTCTATTTCCTATGCTCTAGTCTGACTATAGGCTCTATAGGTAAGACTTGGGATGGGCAGCCGTAGGACAATGGTTCTGGCACAATCTTTACCCCATCCCCTCCCCCATCATCCATCCCCTGGATCCACATGGACATCGAAACCTCCGGGCGATGTGGTTGGGAGTATCAACACCCAGGCCCATCCCAGCATGCCCAGCATGGCTGACCCAGGAGCTGTGGCTGGGCCCAGGGTGACAAGCTCTTTGGGAAATATCCGTACGGATGTTCAGAGTGTCATCCTTTGAGACACACTACTCAAAAACACTACTCAAAAATACTTCTCTCCAAAGCATTTTTTAAACGGCTAATGATGCTCAGGGAATGTTGGGTAAGAAAAACCTTCTGTGGGATTCCCATACATAAAACTAAAGCGGAGCCCCCTGAGTGGAGTGGATTCTCCCCAGCACAGGTTAAGACCAACCTTGGTCTTCTTCCTCACTGAGAGCCCACAGCGCCTCCTTGTGGACAGTGTGATAAAAGACAAACAGTTCCCTCTGGGCTGTGCGAAGGACCTCCATCACCTGGAGACATCTCCAAGGAGTCCTTGCTGTCGTTCTCAGCACAGGTATCCGTTTCCCTTTGCTACCTGACACCTAGGAGCTTAGTCTGCATGTAGCCCGGGACCTTCCTGGCATATTCCAACCCCCTCCACACTCAATCCCATCCACCCTCTATTAACATGACACCTCACGCCAGAGGACCTCCGGTAACCCCCTCGCCTCCCGTTTCCACAGAACACACATCCTGTGCAATGGCATCTTGCCCTGGACTGGCCTTTCGCTGTTTCTGGGATTCATGAGACATCCACGCAGATATACCAACATTAGACTGTACACTTCCTGGGGCCAGAACCCGACCTTCTCCCTCCTTCCTGTGCTCCTGGTTCAGTGTCGGAAACACGGCCACACCTAATCCACACCCCCCGAGTGAACGGATGACGGCACAGTGCCTTTCGCGTCCCCTCCAACACCAAAAAAGGAATACAACGAACACACGCCGTATCTGGCTCTTAAATTCTTGTTTCAAGGCTTCTGGAGAATGTATAAAAATATGCAGTTCTAGTGTTTAGAAAGTACATTTCAATCCTGAGCTTTTTTTTTTTTTTTTTTTTTTTTTTGCAATGCAAGTCCGGGAAACACAACCTCTCTGCATTTTCTTCTTTTAAAACCCGAAGCCTACACAGCCTCCCGCAGGCCAGTGGGCGGAAGACCCGCTCTCTCTGTAGATGCTCGGTCTACGTCTATCCAGTTCTACCCACGTAATTACATCACTCCCACCCTTTCTTCCCGGGCTCATTTCCACAGACACAAACTCACCTTTTGTCTATATTATCTGCCATGACTTAAGTTTAAAATTCCCTATTGATTTTTTTTTTTGGGGGGGGGGGGCGCGGGGTGAGGTCAATTATCTTCACCTTTCACCGGTGGGTTTTTACTTTCTACTGTGGTTTAACACACACTGCTCTAACAATGTATCCTGCTTACACCCTATTCCTTACACCATAAACCTCTTCTCACTCAAGAGTCTCTGCCTTGTGTTCCACAGCCGTACCCCTCCCGCTTTCCCGAGTCAACGTGCGGGCACATACACCTGACAAGCTGCCTCGCTAGCTTTCCTTCCCTTCCGTGGCTCTCTCTTACACAAATCAACAAGGAATTGCTGAATTCTGCTTTCAAATTCAACCGGGGGCTGTCTTCCGTAACTTGTGAATCCGCACGGGGTGTGTGTTGGCGTTAATCGTGATCGATTTTCTTTTATGGACCTGCTTCCTGCTTCTTTGTGCTCTCTGTTGCCTTTTATTGCATGAGATACCCTGCTTTCTTCTACCTCGAGAAACATTTGGACGGCACGCACAGCCCTGTGTTCGTTCTGCTAGCAGGCAGATCGGTAAAGCTGGCTCAGGAACCGAGGCTGCTTCGGCCCTACGTGGCTTTGTGACGTCTGCGTGCGCGTCCCGTCAACAGCTCCCACCCTGTGGTTAGCGGTCCCTCCCGGAGAAGGACGAGGGCGTCTGAACTTTGGTTCCCACTCGTGCTCACACGGTTCTGACTTTGGTCACCACGCGTGCTCACAGGGCCCTGGGCTCTGGTGGGAAGTCACTAACTGCTCCCCAGGGTGCCCGGTGGGGCCGGGGGGTGGGCTCCTCCATCACGCTCTGGGCGCTCACCCACTCCGCCTCGCCACTGCCTTCTACCGCTGAGTGTTCGGAGCCTTTGTGTTGGCAGCTAAATAGCTCAGAGTCCCTCCCTCCCTCCTCCTCGATTTCTGATGCGTTTCTCCATGACTACCAAACACGCTAGCGTAAGAGGGTGAGGCAGAGTTCAGTGACGGGCTGTGGGCCCATCCCCCGCCCTCTGGGCCCGCTCCACTGCCCGGGGGCTCGGAGCCCCTTCCGTGCGTGGCGAGGAGCAGGGGCCCCCAGGGTCTCGGCTGACTCGGCAGCACCTCAGCAGCTCACCCAAGGCACCGGGTGTCCAGGTCGTGGGTGGGCCCTCGGTTCCCCTACCTCGAACTGGATCAGCACCGTCCCACTTTCGAGGCCCTTCTTTAGCTGCTCCATGGATCCCTCCAAGGTGTCGGCACCCTCCAGACACTCGGGGAAAATGGCCTCCGGGAAGAGCTGGCTCAGTTCATCTTCGGATTTTATATCCGCAAAGGAGTGGACAGCTGCCGGGGACGAGAAAGGGTGCGACTGGATGTGAGCACAGCTCTGGGGATCAGTTTCCTCCCCCCAAATCACCCTTCCGACACCTGGGTGCAGAGGACTTAAACCATCTCATTCAATGATTACGCACACAGCAATCTTCACCAAAGACGCTGCTTCTTGTGGAGTGATTACACGTGTTGATTACACAAAACGACATGCTATTGTGGCTCGTGTATGATGGTGTTTAGTGCTCAGAGGCCTTTGACAAAAGTAAAAGGAAGGGAAAGGATACTTTCATAGAAAACATACCTTCTCTCTTCGCTCTGACCTGGCTCTCATACCCAACGCCTCTGCCCCTTCTCGGTTCTTTTTCTTTCTTTCTTTCTTTTTTTAAAAAAATATATTTTATTGATATTTTACAGAGAGGAAGGGAGACAGAGAGCTAGAAACGTCGATGAGAGAGAAACATCGACCAGCTGCCTCTTGCACACCCCCTACTGGGGATGTGCCTGCAACCAATGTACATGCCCTTGACTGGAATCGAACCCAGGACCCTTCAGTCCGCAGACCGACGCTTTACCACTGAGCCAAACCGGTTTCGGCCTCGGTTCTTTTTCATTTGCTCCCTGAGAATGGGCACTTTCCCAGGCCCAGTGTGAGGTCTGGCATGCTATCCACGGCACCGTCCGTCCCACACAACTCAGCCAACCTCACTGACGGCCATTTTTAGGCGGGAGGCTCCCGAGTACACATCTCAGGTCCTAACTTCTCTATGGCACTTCCTGCCTACCTCATCAGCTCCAATCCGCCCCGCATGGCAGGGTCCCTGTGAATAAAAATATCCGCGGCCCCGACCGCCCCCCCGCCCCCCTCCGGGGCACAGTGCCTCCCCAGCCTCAGTGCCCCTTTCCGCGACTGCCACCTCCTCCTCCACCTCCCACGCGGGGAACTTTGACATCACCTCTGGTTTTTTTCTTTCTACTCGGAAGGGGAGGCCACTCCCTCACTCAAAAGCCTTCACTGGCCCCTTCCTGCCCTCAGGATACCGTGTTTCCCCGAAAATAAGACATCCTCCGAAAATAAGACCTACTTCGTGCAAACATAATGCACCCCCTGAAAATAAGACCTAGCGCATCTTTGGGAGCAAAAAATTAATATAAGACACTTCGGGGAAACAGGAAACAGGAAACAGGAAAGATGAGGAGAGTAACAACTTGTCCCTTTCTCCACAGACTCGGCCTGGATCCTTATAACGCTGAGCACGGGTCACTGCTCCCATGACACAGAGGAGGAAACCGACGCGCAGGGCAGGTAAGTTGTTCCACGTTGCCAGGGCGAGGCTCGGGGGTTTGGTCCGTATCTGTCTGGCCCCAGGGACCGCATTTTTTTCTCTGATCAGAGAAACTCGGCTCTTCCACTGCTTTTCGTGACTTCTGTCCTACCAGCTATTCCCTAGGCTGTTTCCTTACTTCTCTTTTAACCGGCTCCCACGTTTTTATTTAAAAACTAAACTTATCGTAGCTGTTGTAGGAGACCAGTGGCGCTGCCCTTGTGGTTGCAATAGCCTATGGACATCTGTTCTCCTCACCTCATCCAGGCCAGAGTGCTGTCCCGCTGGCTGCCGCTGGGGGCAGCACCCCAAGGGCGCACGGCGTGGCCGAGGGCGTGGCCGAGGGCGTGGCCGAGGGCCTGCTCCCCATTGCTGGCTCCCTGGCGCCCTATTGCCTTGCAGGGCAAGTTACTTTACCTCCCTGTGACTCGGTTTCCCCATTTCCTCACTTGCAGATAACACTAACATTATAAGAATCAAAGAGGAGAGCCCGAACTGGTTTGGCTCAGTGGATAGAGGGTTGGCCTGCGGACTGAAAGGTCCCAGGTTCGATTCAGGTCAAGGGCATGTACCTTGGTTGCGGGCACATCCCCAGTAGGGGGGGGGGGTGTGCAAGAGGCAGCTGATTGATGATTCTCTCTCGTCAATGTTTCTAGCTCTCTATCCCTCTCTGTTAAAAATCAATTATATATATATATATATATATATATATATATATATATAAAGAATCGAAGAGGATAATTATTTAAAGCTATTAGCACAGTGCAAGGCACTTCTCTGATGCTCTACAGACATCAGCTACTACCACAACTGAATACCTACTGTGCGCAGAGCAGGGTGCCGGGATTTGGTGGGACAGGATGAGGTGGAAGAGGGTAGTTAGGAATCCAGAGGATCTGATAAGGCCTCACGAGGAGGAGGGAGGAGAGCTGACACCGGACGGGCGGGCGGCTCCAGACTGGAAGTTTTAGTGGGAACAGGGAGAAGCAGGTGTGTGTTTGGGGTGGGGGTGGGGGGGGGAAGGGGCTCGGTGTGGGGAGGGAGCAGCTGTGACATTCACCCTGTAGGACCAGAACGGAGATGAGCACTGTGGGGCCGGGGCTTTGAGTCACACACTGCATTTTCCTTCAGAGTTTTAAAGCCGGGCAGAAGCAGTCAAGGACTCGGCTTATTGTTCTGCAGCAACAACACCAGGAACAGTGATGGTGCTCACAGAAGCCGGCCTGCCGACGCCCACCACGCACCGGGCGGGCGGCATTCTAGGCGCTTTCCAGCGCGAGTGCCAATCAGTCTTCACGAGAACCCGAGGCCGGGGATGTTCTTACTGTCCTCCTTTTACGTTGGGGCAAGAAACTGGCTCAAGGCCCCTCAGCCGTAGGAGGCGGCTGGAGGAGGCGGAGTGAGAACCATGCGGAGGCAGCACCTGGGACCTGCACACACACACACACACACACACACACACACACACACACCATCCCCTCCCCGCCTCTCCAGCAAAACCAAAAGCACAGGAATCACATATAACCCGGTCCTTCCAGAAAGGGCTGGAATGCAAACAACTACAGGGCCAGGAAGCTAAGAGAGGTGTGCGCTGTGGGCCTGGGAGGACTGGGAGGCCTGGGGGCCACGCCCTGCATTAAGGGGGTGCTGGGCGCTGCCCATCTCCAGAGGACTGGCCGGAGGGGCCAGGCGTCTGTGGTTAGATCTTCCAATGTTTCAAGTGAGAAATCACACATCCCGGCGGTGATAGGAAAGTTCTTGATTTTTGTTGGCCACAAGCTCAACATTTTCAAAACCACGGAAGGGCAGGGCCGGGCTGCTCCCCGCGGGAAGGGGCGGTTACCTTTCCTCCGGATGACCAGGGCCAGCTCCCGCGTGTGGGACTCCCGGCTGGCTTTGATGAACATCACCACCTGGTCGTGGGTGTGCTCCGAGATGTCCCGGCCGTTGATCAACACGATTTGATCCCCTTCGTTCAGCTTCGGAATGCAGGTGTCCGCCTGGGGGGAGGGAGGGCGAGTTCCTCCGGTTACCATGGCACAGCCTCAAGGGAAGGCCGCCGCCGCCACAGCCCAGGGCCCGGACACCTGAGCCCGCGATCAAGTTCCCCTCCCCTCCCTCCGGGATTAGTGTCATTATTTTTACATCCACTGCGATGATGACATGGCAGCTGGCGGGGGCAAGCTGACAGCGCGCGGCTCAGAAGTCAAGTTATGAAACATTCCAGAATCAGGCTCGGAGAATCACGGAGCCACCTTCCCTGATGAATGCAACGCAAGGGCTATGATCTTCCGTTTTCTAGCTGGGCTGTCTGAAAACTGTCACCTGAAAGTGAGTTTTCACTCATCGTCGTGCAATGGAGGGCGACTGTGTACGCGTAACACCCAGGGCAGACGCCATCACGGAGAGAAGCGAGGTGCCGATCAAGGGAAAATAAAAGCTTTCATCCCCGGCACGGCCCACAAGCAGCGAGAAAAACTAAGTTGCCAGCTTACGGGCCCCTTCAGAGCCAACCCCCATCCCGGTGCCTTCTTAGGAGGTGCCAGGACTCTGGTGCTCACTGCTTTACAAAAGCACACGATCCGGCCCTGGGCCGGTGTGGCCCAGGGGTTGAGCGTCAACCCATGAACCAGGAGGTCACGGTTCAGTTCCCAGTCAGGGCACACGCCCGGGTTGCAGGCTCAATCCCCAGTGGGGTGTGCAGAAGACAGCCCATCAGTGATTCTCTCTCACTCCCTCTAATTTATTCTCTGAGGACATCTGCTGAGAAGGCTCAGACTGAGGGCTGAGGTGGTGAAAGAAGGCGCAGGTCCCACGTGCCCCCTCAGAGTGAGCAGACCAGCAAACTGTGCCTCAGTTTCCTCCTCTTGAGCAGCACTTCTCAATTTCAGTGTGCACACCACGCACCTGGAGAGCTTGTTAAAAAATGCAGATCCTACCTGGCCGGTGTGGCTCAGTGATTGAGCGTCAACCTACGAACCAGGAGGTCATGGTTTGATTCCCAATCAGAGCTCAGGCCCGGGTTGTGGGCTTAACCCCCACTGTGAAGCACGCAGGAGGCAGCTGATCAACGATTCTCTCTCATCATTGATGTTTCTCTCTCTCCCTTTCTCAAGTCAATAAAAATATATTTTTAAAAAAATGCAGATCCTAGTCAGGGAGGTCTGAGATTTCTCACGAGCTCCCGGGTGATGTTGGTTAAGACAGAGAGCAACCCAGAGCAGCAAGGGTTCTGGAAACATGGACTCTGTTCTCCTGTCCTCCCCGCTCCCCCCGGGTTTATGGGCATGCATTGACACATACTCTGCTGCTGGCTGCAGAAACAGAATTCTGTTAGGTTTTGGGGGGAAACAAAGAGGAGCATGTTTACTTACAGGCGACTCTGGGTTTATCCTCGACACCACAAGAGGCATCTTTTGATCCACTCCTCCCTGTAAATATGTGAAATAAATAACAAAACAGCCGCGTGAGCAATTCACAGCAACCGAGACACGCAGCTCTCTCTGGCACAGGGAACGGGTCCGGCCTCACGCGATCCTGATCTTGATCCAGGGGTCCAAGCCCTTTCCGGATCACAGGTTCCTGGGCCCTCTGGGTAGATGGCTCAGAAGCTGCCACCACCACCCCCACGTTCCATGAACTTCAGGTGCACTCGGAGGAAGCAAGCTCCTTTCAAAACATGCAAATAGCTCTAGGAGGAGGGACTCCAAAACCATAGCCTCTCAGAGCTGCTTGTACGGGGGTTTCAGTGGGGGAGATGGAGTCACAGACAAGGCCACATGCCCCAGGTCCTGGGCAGGGCTCCTGAGGTACAGGACAGAGCAGGGCTGGGTGACTTCTTCTGCAGAGGACCCGAGAGTGCTGCACGCGTTAGGCTTTGTGGGACAGAAGGCCCTGTTGTGAAACCTGAATGCATGTGGCTGTGTTCCAATAAAACTTTATTTGCAAAAACTGGTGTGTTTTGGTCCCTAGGCCATAGTTTGCAGACCCTGCCTAGAGGCAGGCAAAGGAGGGTGGCAGCCCTGCAAATGGACCTTCCCTTGAACACAGGTGTCTTCTTGGCTTAGCAATGCTGGGGGGCTCTCTTAATCACCCCTCTTCAAGGGGTAGATCTGCTGGCCAACCGTGGGCCCTCCTCCCTCTGAGCCTTAGTGAGCATCTATAAAATGGGATTTAAGTGCCAACTGCGCTGATCAGAACTCAGCCAGGGGACAGAAGTACGTACGTACATGGCCAACACCAAGCACAGCACAGGCTCTTGGCGGGAGGCAGCAGCTGTGCCCCCATAAAAACACCCCCAACACTGAGTGGAGCCAGTGTCCTTATGCAGCCCTCAGGCATGTGGCCCGCTTCCAAGGGAGATGAAGTCCAACGGGAATTAAAAAGTCATCTACAGCCAAAACCGGTTTGGCTCAGGGGTAGAGCGTCGGTCTGCGGACTGAGGGGTCCCGGGTCGATTCCGGTCAAGGTCATATACATTGGTTGCGGGCACATCCCCGGTAGGGGGTGTGCAGGAGGCAGCTGGTCGATGTTTCTCTCTCATCGACATTTCTGGCTCTCTCTCTCTCTCTCTCCCTTCCTCTCTGTAAAATATCAACAAAATATATATTTTTAAAAAAGTCATCTACAGATGGCTTCAGAGCCTAAAATCCTCATAAACACATACGACGCACCTTCAGATTGAATCCAAACTTTCCATCCTCGTCTGGCGTGATCCGGATCAGGATTAAGTAGCCGTCCCCATTGTCGTTCTGGAAAACGTTGGAAAGTGGTCAGCTGGGTTACTTCCCTCCAGGAAGCCCGGGCGGGTCACCGGGTCCCTTGGGCTCGCTCACCTTGTCGCAGTAGTACTGGCTGGAGTCCTCGGTGGAGCCCCCTTTGGTCACCCGGTGGAAGTCCTCCAAGAACTGCTGGTCCACGCCGTCTGGGGAGCAGGAGCCCGGAGCGTTCGAAGACGGAGACACAGAACTGGATGACTTCCGGGTCGGGCAGCTTTGTGCTGGGTTGCTCTCGGATATGCTCCTACATTGAGGGGGAGGAGGAGATGTTTTAATCACCAGACTCAAATTAGATTAGAGCACACATTACTGGCTATTGAGGTCTGACATCTCCCAGTTGTCACTCAAAACATGCAACTCAACCTTAGAGAGCCCCAGAGGTCAAGCTCAGGGTCCTGGTACCCCCACAGTTCACAGGCCACCCTGGTCCCCGCCTGGCCTAAATGTCACCACCTGAATTTGGGGGAAAGGAGGCAAAAGGACAGGGCAGATCTCAGCTCCCGTCCCAGCTGCATGAGAAGGTGGCGGGGAAATGGACCAGCTACTCAGATGTACGTCTCCATCCTTCCGAAAGCTTCTCCTTCTGTCTCAGTCCTGCTGACAGCTCTGCTTCACAGAGCTCGCGGCTACCCAAAGCGAATGGGACTAATGTTGCATATTCAGGGCAGTGTATATGAATCCTACTTTGTGTGATTTGCCTGTGACTCCATTAGCTGTCCATGCTGAGATTAGATGCTTTATCTTTCTCTAACGTGGGTCTCTCTGTATCTCAGAGCTGCGATGTCCAAAATAGTAGCCACCAGGCACACACATGGCTATTTAAATTTAAATCAACAGAGATTAGAAATTTCTTCAACTGTACCGGTGCATTTAAAAAATGATCAACAGCCCTGGCTGGTGAATTCAGTGGTTAGAGCATTGGTTAGACCCTGTGCACCAAAGGGTCTCAGGCTCAATTCCTGGTCAAAGACACATTACTAAGCTGCAGGTTCAATCCCTGCCCTAGTCGGAGCATGTGCGGGAGGCAACCAATCAATGTATTTCTTTCTCTCTCTCTCTCTCTCTCTCTCTCTCTCTCTCTCTCTCTCTCTCTCTCTCTCTTCCTCCCTTCCTTTCTCTCTAACAACCATGGGAAAAAATATCCTCTGGTAAGGATTAAAAAATAAATTGGGGTCCTAATTGGTTTAACTCAGTGGATAGAGTGTCAGCCTGCAGACTGAAGGGTCCCAGGTTCGATTCCAGTCAAGGGCATGTACCTTGGTTGCACGCACATCCCTAGTAGGGGGGTTTGGAGGAGGCAGCTGATTGATGTTTCTCTCTCATCGATGTTTCTAACTCTCTATCCCTCTCCCTTCCTTTCTGTAAAAAATAAATAAAATATATTTTAAAAAATAAATTGGGGGGGAAAAAAGGTCAATAGTCTCATGAGGCTAATGGTTCCTATATTGGACAAGCACAGTTATAAAACATTTCCCGCTTCGCAGGGAAGTTCTGTCTTGGAGAGTTACAGACTGTTAGAACTGAACAAGCTTCTGTGTACACCGGGTCCAACTCACCCTTCACAGATGGAGAAACTGCTGTCCAGGGATGCTGAGTGGCTTGGCCAAGGTCACACAGCTTCCCCCTCACTTAACAGACAGACGTCTGATGGACATGAGTCCCCGAGCATCCCTTTCCTCTCCAGGCTATGCCAGGTCTGCTCCCAAGACACCCTCCACACCGTCCCCTCCTACCCAGCCCTCCGGCACCACAGTCTCTAACCCCGAAGGGCCGCAGGGAGTAACCACCTCAGCCATCAGTGTTTAGGACATTCAACTTCTCTGCATCACCCACCCCAACCAGACCCCCTCCAGAGCCACAGGCCTGGCAAAAAATGCCTTAAAGAGCCTACCGAATACAGGATTTTCCTCTTGCTCTAAATACAGCGTTAGTGTTGGGAGAGGTGAGTAGATGAAGGCAGTCAGTGAAAGAGACAAACGATAGCAGCGGCTGCCTCTTACCAAATCATTATTTCAGGCCCTTATCTGCGAATTTTTCATTAAGATAGGGCTTCTGTGTTTCCTAGAAAGTTCAAGTCACCTTACTTTAACGACAAAACCAGTATCCTATTCAATTTATTGGAATATAAAAATATATTTTTATATTTCACAATTCCAATTTATTGGAATATAAAAATTCAGTGTAGGAATACACTAGTAGCTACTACATGCAAGAGAAGAGTCTGGCCCTATGGGCTTTCAAGATGAAGGAAAGGTATTATGGATGGAAAGCCGTCTCATACAGGAAGGATCCTTTAGGACTGAAGCTGTAGACAAGTGGTAAGTTTTCACTGAAAATGAATGAGACTTTAATTTACTTAAGGACACACACACACACACACACACACACACACACATATCTCTCCCACAAAGTAGGGCAACTTGCCTACATTTTCATGTTTACAAGAGCACCCCCTAGTGGCAGGCAAGGCTTAGGAAACCCTATGTCCTGAACTTAACACCAGGAAGAAGATGCAAGAGGCACACGCACTACACACGTGCGGGAGGCTCTGGGAGGGGGACAGCGATGGAAAGGGTGAAGGACATGCAGACAAAGAAACAGGTGAGCGACGCGACAAAGCAGAAGAGAACAGACAATGTCAGTAAGATCCTCATGTCTTTTACAGTCGCTCCTTTTCTAAAAATTTTTAATGTGCGGATTACATCACCTGAGGCTTTGAAGTACTTTTCCTTTCGGCATGAAACAGCCCACAGTACTCAAAAGAATACAGTCAAAGCCATGCTGTGCCCAGCCTGCTCTCTAAGGAGGGTCACGGAGATAACTTTCATTAAGCATGTGATGGCAGCTTTTGGCTGATCCACCGCGTGCAGACGATCCCCTGCAGGCTGCAGGGCCGCTCTGCTCAGCACCGAGGACGAGAGACAGATGGTGAGGAGGACATCGGCGGCGAGGAGCGCTGAGGCTGTGGCAGCTGGATGCAGCGCGGGGGATGCCAGGGGTGAAGACGCCACACCAGGCTGGCTTCCTCTGTCCTGGGGGCAGGATGTGCGTGCTGACCAGGGAGAGCCCAGTGGGCGAGGAGGGAGCGGTGAGGGGCGCTGCGGGTGGAGCCAGGGCTCCTGGGGAAGGGGTGGGGTGAGGGAAGTCAGGAGAGAGGGCGGCCGGAGGAAGCCGGAGGGTGACTGGGGCTGGAGGAGGGAGCAGAAGCAAGAGGTTTGTCCCTGAGGCAGGGAGGGGACGCCTGTCAGGGGAGGAGGGACGGGAAGGGGGACTGCCGCCCGCTGCCCTCTGGCATCCAGACTAGCCAGGGAGGGGCTGGCCAGCCCCAGCTCCCTGGGAACAAAGGGGTGGAGACAAGCAGGCAGGGGGCGGGGGGAAGAGCACCCTCCGCCCCAGAACTGAGACTGTGACAGGCGTCAGTAGCAAAAGCCACGGTGGCGTCCTTTCCTCTGAGGAAGAGCCATGTTAAAGAGAGTGGGAGTGGCAGGGCTGCCCCTGGAGAAGAGGCTCCCGGGTGAGGCTTCCTTCGCCCCTCTTTCCTAAGCCCGAGACAACGACAAACACCTGTGCTCCCCACCTGTGCTCCCACTGAGGGTTCCGCAGCCCTGGCTCACTGGGGGGGTGGGACAGGTGGGACACAGCGGGGTCATTTCCCACCAGGTTTCTCTCTGAGTCCTGAGCTTCTTACGGGAGAGAGAGAGAGAGAGAGAGAGAGAGAGAGAGAGAGAGAGCAAGCAAGCGTCCAGGCTTCTTTCCATTCCTGGCCGGGTGCACGTAAGGCTCCACCAGGCACGCAGGGCATGCTCCATGAAGACACCGGGAGAAAATGCCTCCACGCGGCTCCTGGGGCTCCTGGAGCTCCTCTAAAAGAGCACGGGATTCTCTCGGAACCAGGGAGCTCAGGTGAACCGAGAGGGTGGGTTCAGCAAAGGATCTCCTTAACGTGCAGGCGCCGCCTCGGCAGCCCTCTCAGAATGCTGCGCTGCCTTTCCTTTCTTTGGAGTAGAGTTCCTGGAGGAATGTGTCACAGGGATCCGCACACAAGGGCCGCCGAGTAACAAAAAGACCAGTGTCTTAAGTCTGGGCTCTTGTGATATGGAGACATTCTGAACATGCCATTCTTATCTTGGCAATGACTCAAAGGGGGGGACAGCTTAGTGCAGGGAACACGAGTGCAAAACTCCCGAGGAAAGCCCTCTGCCGGCTGGTCTCTGTGGGAGACACTTAGAAGGACGGCGTCCAGAATGGAGAGCGGCCGAAGGGACAGGAGCAGTTTAATTTTAAGGACAGTGTGTGGGGCTGCCGGGTAGGACCGGAAACAGACACCCTCCGTGGTGTCCTGGGAGCTCGAGGCAGGGCCCGATGGATGTTCTGGGTCCCGGCCAAGGAGGAGGCGCTGCCCAGCCTCGGAGCAGGCCGCCACCCTGCGTGAGGGCTCCCTGTCGCCAGGGGGCAGGGCCTGGGGGATTCCGACGTGGCTGATGTGACCAAAGAGCAGGATTCCCTAAGCACCTTCCAATGCACAGAAATTGTCTAAAAATTCTCTTCCTCCTTGCCGTTGTAAAAGCAAATTTTAAAACGTAACAGTGCTAACATGCATCATCGTCGCCATGGGAGGCAGCGCTGGGGGCATTCCCGTGGTGTGCGCACAGAACTTCTGAAGTACAAAGTGGCAGCCGTCGTGGGTCCCACGGAACAAGGCAGCGCTGAGGAAAGGGACGGGAGCAGCAAAGGCGCCGGTCCCCACACAACGCCCCGGGGCCCTCTGTGGAGCGTCTCCTCTGGGGATCCAAACCACGGGCAACACAGCAGCGGCGTTCTCCACACGCACCCCGCGGCTGCCTGCGAACCTGCTTCCCTCCGGTGTCCGCTCCGCAAAGCCCTTTTCCCTTTAGGGGACCTCCCCTCCCATTATTCAGGGTGGTTGTTTTGGGTTGTAC
Source organism: Vespertilio murinus (assembly GCA_963924515.1). Lineage (NCBI taxonomy): Eukaryota > Metazoa > Chordata > Mammalia > Chiroptera > Vespertilionidae > Vespertilio > Vespertilio murinus. The sequence goes on from OZ004708.1 coordinate 167,617,238, forward strand.
TGCCACGAAGGAAACTTCCTTCTCTGCAGATTGCGGCCTTCACTCTGAAACGAGGAAAGGAAGGTGCACAGCCAGCCCACTTGGGCACAAAGCAAGCTGCCAAGGATTGTTATCTGCAACCCCAAACGTCGCCGAGCTGCTGTGAGCAAGGACATGCCGGCGGGGACTCATCCGCCCCGAGAGCGCTCAGAGACCCTGAGCTGCGCCATTGGCTTTCGAGCTAGAGTCTAGCTCAGCCGTGGGCAAACTACGGCCCGAGGGCCAGATCAGGCCCGTTCGGCTGTTCTATCTGGCCCGCGAGGAGCTGAAAGAGCGCGCCGTACCCTTTTATGTAATGATGTTTACTTTGAATTTATATTAGTTCACACAAACACTCCATCCATGCTTTTGTTCCGGCCCTCCGGTCCAGTTTAAGAACCATGGTGGCCCTCGAGTCAAAAAGTTTACCCACCCCTGGCCTAGCTGCTCTTTTTCTTCTTTTCTCTGTCTCCTTCTTGCTTGAGCGGGTACAGAACATTACATTTAATCCTGCTTTCTAAAAGGAGCCCTCCTCGCTGCCTGCGATAGTATTCATCTGATTTCTCTGACAGAATCCTTCTTTTCACCTCTTAACACATATCTGCTGCATAAAACATGTCAAACGTTTCTTAAACATTTTGCAAATAGTCACTGAAATAACCACAGATTTTTCCTCACTCAGTACAGCTCAACCTCCCCTTCTTGCCTGGGGCGACAGAGAGCCCCCACCCACCGATGCCTCAGCTGCCCCTGAGGACCCATCAGCCAGAAGGGGTCCCCACCTCACTGAGGTGGTAGGGGCTGCAGTTTTTCAACCGTTCACCCCACTGGCAAAGGGCAGCGGCTATGTGACTGGGAGACATCTACGGTCAGTGCCCCTGGCCAACCCCCAACGAGGAAGGCTGCCTTTGAATGACTGTTATTTGCAGAAGTTTTTTTTTTAAAATATATGTTTTTATTGATTTCAGAGAGGAAGGTAGAGAAAGAGGTAGAAACATCAATAATGAGAGAGAGTCACTGATTAGCTGCCTCCTGCACGCCCCCCACTGGGGATCGAGCCCGCAACTCAGGCATGTGCCCTTGACCGGAATCGAACCTAGAACTCTCCAGTCCGTAGGCTAACACTCTATCCACTGAGCCAAACCGGCGAGGGCACTACTCTTAACATTGAGCTGCAACATGAAAAAGTGCCCAGAAAGGACACATCTTCCAAGGTCTGGGGGAAGAGCTTCAGAAAGAATGGCTGTGCAATGCATAGGGGTGAGCGGGGCCAGCAGTGTCTTAAACAGGGCTGGAGGAAGTGCATTTGAAATTTAATTTAAATTAGAACAGCCACATGTGGCAGGGGCTCCTGGACGGGACTGCTAAAGGCCCAAGATGCTCTGCAGTTCCACGGCGTGCCGACAGATCAGAGTGGGGAAATCTAATGCAGGACACATAACTCTCAGAACCTTCAGACAATTCCCCCAAATGCCTTCTCCGTTTAGCAAAGCGGCAGAGCCCCAGTGTGCGACGATGAAGGCTGATCACGTGCCATTTGCCCTGCTTGTCCGGAGGCCCCTGATGGCAGAGATTTGTCTAATGTGTCTCAAGGTTTCCTCAATGAGCCTCGAAGGGTGTGAAAAGTGTGCTGCTGGATTAAAACTTCCCCACTGCCCCGCCGGTATAGCTTAGTGGTTGAGTGTCGAACTATGAACCAGGAGGTCACGGTTCGATTCCCGGTCAGGGCACATGCCTGGGTTGTGGGCTTGATTCCCCGTAGGGATTGTGTAGGAGGTAGCCGATCAATGATTCTCTTTCATCATCGATGTTTCTAGCACTCTCTCCCATCCCCTTCCTCTCTGAAATCAATAAAAATATATTAAAACAGAAAACAAACAAACAAACAAAAAAAACCCCATCCCCACAGCACTGGACAGAGCTCCTCTCCGTGAACCTGGCGCTGAGCTGTGCCGTGAACAGCACTTCCTGTGACGATGGAAGCAGACTTCATCTGTGCCGTCCAACATGGTGGCCACTACCTACCCATGGACCTTGAGCACTGGAAATAAGGATGTGTGACGGAGGAACCCCATTTAAATTTTATTTTCCTTTAAATAATTTCAGGTGGAATAACCACATGTGGCTAGCGGCTACTGGACTGGTCAGGGAAGGTCTAGCTCAGGGGTGGGCAAACTTTTTGACTCGAGGGCCACAATGGGTTCTTAAACTGGACCGGAGGGCCGGAACAAAAGCAACCTGACCATGCTGGCACTCTCATCTTGGGCTGCTGGTGAAGGAGCGGAGGGGAGAGCAAGAGAACCCTCCGCTCTTTGGGCTCCGAGGGCCGGATAGAACAGCCGAATGGGCCGGATCTGGCCCGAGGGCCGTAGTTTGCCCAGGCCTGGTCTAGCTGCTCCACAATTCCGTAACGAGACCGCAGACCTCGGTGGGAAGATCTGATACGGGGCTGTGCCTGGGCTTCCCATGGCCCCTGTCAGGTCCCCAAACCCTCCTCCTCCTTTCGGCAAAGCAGCAGAAGCCCACCGCGGATGCAGACCAGGCGGAGTGATGCATGCCTGCACACGTATCTCTAGATTGGCAAAGCCTGGGTCGCACAGAGGAAGGTACCCGCTTCCTCTGCGGCCTCACCAGGCCTGCAGTTGGAACAAGAGACAGTGATCATTTCAACAAAAGCATTGTCCAAGCTCTGGGCCACGAGGAAATAATGGCCAGAGGGATTATGTAACCAGACGTGTTAAGAACACAGATAAGCTGGAAACCGTGACTGCTGCGGCCTGGGACAGTGGAGAGGCGGCAACCGCACACGTACGTACGTGGGAAACGAGGTTTGCAACTCACTTGTGAGGCCTAGGGGACAGTCAGGCTGCATTTAATGCTTAACATGGCGAGCTGGAGTGGTAAAAAGTCACCAATGAACTGAAATGCCTCCGTGCGAACCCTACGCTGTCGGGGGAGGCGTGATGTTTAGATTCCGAGGGTTAGTACGGGACTCCGCAGAAAGGACACCTATGGCCATGGAGGACTAGCTGACCCCATCCCTCTGTAGCTTCAGATGGCATTTCATTTCTTTAGGACCTGTATCTTTCCCACTTCAGAAAATGGTTTGAGATCACGGACCCTAAAATGTACAGAGATGGCAGAACTGTGAACGCGTTAGGACAAGAGGAAAAACAGAGCCCGTTAATAAGCAAGGAAGAGCAGGAGTCTGTCAGAAACCGGGGCGAGGGGAAGCCAGCTCAGTTGAGCATGTCATGGAGCTCTGAGCTCCCTGGAAATCAAGCCAAAAAGGGAACTAGCACCTACGATACATCTTGGTGAATAATAACAGGACTCAAGCTAGCATTTTAGGAGAGATCTTTTTCCTGGCCCTGAGAGGAGTCGGTCACATTTAAAGAAAGGAGAGTGGGGATATGAAAGAACTTGACGCAAACTGTCCCTGACATAAATAGAACAGAAAATCAGAGATGTCCTACGCATGTTTTTTTCTTTCTTTATATTAACTACTCATTAAAATGGAAACAAACCCTCAGAGGCCATGCTGTGGCTCTGCGCAGGCTCTCTGTGGAGAGCTAGAAAGAAGCTTGTTTCCGGGGACCTGGAACCCGGCCGCGGTGAAATCTGACAATCTAGAGAAATACGACCGTGGCTAACACGTCTACACCTCTGGGGAACGTGGAATGAGACTGAGCTTCGCTCAGGACAGGTAACAGCTCTGAGAAGTCCAGGCCCCCCCCCCCCCCCAGGCTCCCAGCCTGCCTTCCGGTGGGCACCCCAGGGAGCTGGCCGCAGCCTCCAGCCCTCGACCCTGGCCATCTGGGCCTGGGCGGCCTCCTCAACAGTCTCCGCGAGCAAGTAAAAAGAGAGAGAGTAACCCAACGCTCACTCTTGGTGTGGGCTCTGGTTCTGAGAAGCCTCCGAATCGCTGTCTTTCGGGGAGAGGGAGCCCTTGTAGGTGTAAAACACATCCTCCGTTTCGGTGATGTACGTCATCTCGTTGGCCAGGTTGTCTGCGGAGGAGTGCCTCGGCTTTCGGATCTCATGCCGGAGCCGAGGGCTTCGCCTGGGTGGGGGAAAGGCAGAGCGTGAAGTGTTGAAAGCAAATCCCACTTGAATCTTTTTTTTTTTTTTTTAATCACACACCAGCGATCTCACGGTGTGCCCTGACCTTTCTAAGAATGGCTGGGCTGACGCTGCTGCAAAGTCAGAGCCAGTTAACCCATTACCACCCCGGAGCCCACCAGGGGCCACGCGGGTCCCCATCACTGTCAGCCCAGCGGGGCGGCCCCCAGACCAGGAGGCTCAGTGTCATGAAGAGGCAAAGGAGATGGCTTATGCCGCTTTGGGAAGGCCCTGAGCATTGATTTGGGGTCGGCCATCCTTCAAGGAGGACCCAAGTTCTCCATGCATAAATAAGAGGCCGGCCTGACTGCCGATCAGACAATTTTCCTGATTCTCTTGAACGGTAGGAATAAAAGGTTAAGTCGGAAACTCAAACCTTATTTCAACGATGAGTACATCCCTTCATGCATTTGCTCTCAGGAGCAGGGAGGCACACAGCTGAGGCCAGGGAGGTGCTGTGACTTGCTTAAGGTCACACAGCTCCTGCTGCCGTCAGAGGAAAGGCATAATGCTGTGACATCACAGCATTGTGGACATCACAGCATTATGGACATCACAGCATTATGGACATCACAGCATTATGCTCTACCTCTGACAGCAGCAGGAGCTGTGTGACCTTAAGCAAGTCACAGCACCTCCGTGGCCTTAGCTGTGCCTCCTGCTCCTGAGAGTAAACCAGAGGAGGCGATGTTCTCAGGACGCCAGGTGCGGCCCCTGGGCAGTGGCTGTTGCAGTGGCTAACCAGGAGCTTAGCTCTCCAAGGTCCATTTCCCCTCAGCGTTTCCTCCTGCCCCTGGTTGGCCATTTGTCCTCGGGACTGTCAGGGCCTCTATCCACAGCCCCGTGGGCCTGGGTAATCAATAACACCGTGTCCAAAGCAGAGCAGAAAGGCTGGTAACTCTCTAGGGAGGACCTATAAACAGCATTAGCGCGCCCCGCCAAGGGTGTGGCACAGCAAGCCCAGCTGTGTCATCTCCTGGGTGCCATCCTGGGCCTCTGCCGTCCCCGGCGCTGCTGCCTGAGGTACGCTCCGACAAATGAAGCTAATTTATCGCATAAATTTACCTCTTCACACACTGTGTACCGGTAGTTGCATTGCTAGCTTTACCCAGTGGCCAGATAAGTTTCTATTTGAACGAGAACAAAATAACGTTTCACATAAATGTTAAAGGCACGCTTTAAAATTTAAATACCCGTTGCATTTTGAGGTTATTTATTATATGTTCTTACAAGCTAATGTCTTTTTAAAAGAATTCTCATGATTGGCCACAAGCCTTAGAACAGAAAACACGAGAATTCTCGTGATCCGTCCGCAATGTGTTACTAAGAATGTGGGACTATATCTTGGAACCCAAGAAGCCAATCTGCTCAGCCCTGTTGCGACTGCTAACAACAAATACATCGTCTTCCCCTTGGGCCCCGGCGGCAGGTCCCAGAGGTCTGTGAAAATGTCCCTTAGCCCGGGAAGTTAAAAGGTTCACAGGTCTTTGGTGAAATGAACAGAAAGTCACACTCCTATCCCAGCATGGAGCTGGGGCAGTGTTTCCAGATGGGTGTCCCCTCTGCGGCTGATGCCAGGGTGCTGGGAGGCATTCATAGAAATCGCCTGATGCCTTTGGCGGGTGGGGGGCATTGTCATAAAGTGACAATGATAATCCCACCTCAAACTATGTATTTAGCATACAAAGCACTGAGGCATTACTTCTTTTGTGGCAATTTTTATAACCTTTTTCTAGTTGGGGTGACTGAGACCAGAGAGGTAAAGAAACTTGTGAATGAACAGGCAAGTTAAAATCTGAGCCTGGGTTTTTTCAGCTACAAACCCAGTGCCCTCCCCCGGTGCCCAGCTGCCACTTCCTTCCTGTTCCCCAGCTCCGTCATCTTAGACGGGGGCAGGCTCCCTCCCCACGTGCATTTGCTCCTGTTGCTGAGGCGCGCACATCCGTACATCAGTTCTGTAGTGCTCCTGTATCAGGTTACCCCAAAGCTTCTTCTTCTGTGATGTTAATGGGCAACATGAGATCAGATAAATAAAACCCAATGCCCTCTTTATTACAGGACCTGTTAGAACATTAAATGGCTCATGTGCACTCGCATTCCAAGAGGGCATTCCAGCAGGCTGCAGTTCTCAAATCTAGACCAAGTAACTTTAAAAAAAAAAGAACATCCCAGCATTATCCACCAAGGAAAATGTTAAGCTAGATGTGTGCCTTTCTCCAAAACAGTTTCCTCTGCAGCAGCCAAACCTGCTGATGCAAATTCTGTTGTTGGCCACCTTGATTTAGAATTTATTATTCACTAGAGGCCTGATGCACGAAGACTCGTTGCAAGAATGGGCCTTTCTTCCCCTGGCTGCCAGCATTGCCTTAGTTCCGGCCAGAGCTGCCTTTCTGCCTTCCCATGCTGCCCAGAGACCCAAAGCAGCTGGGGAGGCTCAGAACACCTGCATCGTCGCCATGGTGATGACACAAGCATTCCGGCCCCCCGCCACTCAGTGCCTGTGCATGCAAATTAACCTGCCAGCTTTATTGGGTTAATTTGCATACTCACTCCCGATTGGCTGGTGGGCATCACAAAGGTATGGTCAATTTGTATATTTCTCTTTTATTATGTATGCATGTATTTTTGAGAGAACGTGCTTACTGGTGAGTAATACAAAAAAAAAAAAAAAAAAAAAAAAGGAGGACGTACCAGTTGGGAGTAATAGGAGGGGACCGAGAAGGCAGACTCTTGGTTTCTAAATGCTCCACGGATAAGGATCTCCGCATGGCTGGATTCCAGACCATCCCTCCAATCACCTTTTTGCAATATTGGTTATTTACAGACCTGAAAAACCAGATGCAGGTTCACTTTCTACACTGACATGTTCAACAAGGAAGACATTACAGTGTAAGTGGAACGCTCTGCACACACTCCCTCCCCGGACCCTGTTGACACTGGCCGAGGTTAGCAGGAGAAGAGGAACGGGGTCAGAAGTGATCCTTTTCTCTCCTGACTTTTCTTTATGTTATTTTTTCTCTTCTGGTGGAGATCTCTCTCGATCTCTCTCTCTCTCTCTCTCTCTCTCTCTCTCTCTCTCTCTCTTTCTCCTTTTTTTTTCTTTCTCTTAATTATAGCACACAACCTGGGCATGTGCCCTGGCCAAGAATCAAACCGTGACCTCCTGGTTCACACGCTTACGCTCAACTACTGAGCCACACTAGCTGAGCTGAAAGTTGCTTTTGAATTTTACTTGTACCGAGAATTTAAATATTAGCTATCTAGATCCCTTAGAGAGTGAATTATTTCAGAGGATGAAGTGTGAAGCCAGTTTAGGGGAAACTCAGGTCTGGAATGTCTAGGTTTTAAATAATGCTTCAATGTTGTATGAAAACAGTCCACACAGTTGTCGCACCCTAAAACCACCACCACCAACAAAAGAACAAAACCCCAAAGGACACAAACAAAACAGCCCCTGGAATATCTCTGCACTAATTTACAACAAGAAGTGCCACTGTCGCCCTCATCGAAATCCGCACAGCAGCACTGCTAACCACAACCTACAGCAAATTACCGCTGACCAGAAGCACAGCACCGAGGGAGGGCAGCGAGGGGCGATTCAGAGGTTTAATGTAGCAGCTCCCCAAAGGATGAGTCATGCGTTATTAATAGGTACTGTATTTGCTGGCGTATAAGACGAGTTTTTGGCCCTGAAAAATATGCCTCCAAGTGGGGGGGTAGTCTTATACGGCGAGTATATAACAAACTCTGTATTTTTAGTGGAAATGTTAGGGGGTCTTCTTTTACGCCCAGTCGTCTTATATGCCGGCAAATACGTATTTTTCAGGGCCAAAAAATCGTCTTATACGCCGGCAAATACGGTACTCTTGGGGGGGGGGGGGGGGGAGAAGTGTTCCATTGTTCCATAAGCTGGGAAAACATAGAGCGAGTTTCTTTTATGTGGACCTTCTCAGGGGGGAGGCCTAAATATGCAAATGTGTAGATGTATCTCTAGGGGTTCACCAAGGCCTGGAAACCTCTCTAAGCCTCACTTTCCTCATCTATAAAGTGGGGCTGAGACTTCCCAGGACACTGAAGCTGACACTGGTAGTAAGGATTTGCTGGCCTGTGCCTCCGGACTGCCCCCAACATCCCAAGTGGCCCCAGTGGCCGATGAAAGGTGGCTGCAGGTTCTTTGACTCCTGAGTCGGGCTGGCCTGTGACTGCCGTGACCTCTGCAGAGCAGCCGGTCACAGCTGTGCCACCTCCGGACCCAGCCTTTACGGTGACCGGCCACCTCTGTCTCAGACTCTTGGAGCCCTGAGTCCGTGGTGCATGACACCCAACCACTCTGCTCACATGCAGAGGCCCCGGGACCACAGAGAGGGCGAGGGGCCCGGGGGAGCCAGCCTGCCAATGGCTTCATCAAGGCACCAGGTGTGCGAGAGAAGTCGTCTTGGACTCTCAGCTGCATGTCTCGGAGCAAAGAGCTGTCTGTCTGAGGCCTTCCCAAAGTCCTGACCCACAAAATCTTGAGATAGAATACCAAGGTTGTTGCTTTACGTTACCAAAATAAAGGTGGCTTTCCATGCCACAGTGCATAGCCAGATGCCCTCCCCCGCACTCTATGCTGACTGCATTTGACAGACGAGGACACTGAAGCAGCAAAGTAAATTAAAACGGAGGTGGCACAGGTGGGAGGTGAGCCCAGGCTGCTCGGCACCAGGGTCCATGCTCTCAGCTGGCCGGAAGGACTGGGTCCGACTGAGGTAAACACTGCATTCCAATAGGTTGTGCGCATGGCTTGTTCAGTAATACATCTCCAGAATGTGTAAAATACCAGACGGAGCTAAAAACTTTGAAGATGCATTTGTCTGTGGCTTATCAGAAGCTGAGAGAGAGAGCACTTAGCGCCATAAATCCTATCACTGATACTAACGAAAACGTCCTACTTATTGAATCGATAGGTACTTAATGATCCTCAATGAAACAGGAAAGTCACTGGGGTTGTCTGACACAGACTGGTGTATCAGACACCGGCTCACATAGGGGCGTTGTTTAGTTAGCAAAAGCCTCATCAACAATGCAAAAACAACAAAACCAATTCCTCAAACCAACAAATCATAAGTATAATTGAATCCAGCCAGGGTGGCTCAGTGGTTGAGCATCGGCCCATGAACCAAGAGGTCCCCGGTTCAATTCCCAGTCAGGGCACATGCCCAGGTTGCAGGCTCGATACCCAGCAGGGGGTTTGCAGGAGACAGCTGATCGCTGTTTCTATCTCTGTATCTCTCTCCCTTCCCTTCTAAAATCAATAACAATATATATATTTTTAAAATAATAATTGATAAACAATTTCTGCTACCACATGTATTTAGAAGACAATCTGAGCACAAACACACAAAAATATGCAAAGCATGGTTAGCTTACTTAGAGAATGAATTTTAATCTATGTTAAAAGGTAAACACGTAGAGGTTAATTTTTTTACTTTACTGCTCATTAAATTCTTTGAATATTATCATTGTACATAATAGCACGCATGGGGTTATACTTTTAAGAATTAAATATAATTATGTGCATGACACAAAGCAAGCACTCCACAATTATCGGCCATGATTTTTACTTTGTAATTATAATTGTTATTTCATGATGGTTATATGGAGCACATACCAGTCACTCCACTCTGGAAATCCTATTCATTCATTCCTACGAAGCATCCCAGGGAATGAATGCTCTGAGGGCAAGGCTGTCTCGGCGGCAGCAGGCCAAGGGGTGCCCACATGCCAGCTCCACGGTGACCCTGAGTCACTGCCACGCGCCTCCCTCATTGTGACCCGGAGTGAGAGCAGCTGGGAGGCTGGCTGCCTGGGGAGCTCGGAGGACAGCGGAGCGGGGAGGCAGAAACGGGCCATGGGAACCGGAGCAGAACCCGAGCGTGTGTGGAAAGAGACACCGCCGCCGCCTCTGGAGGGATGGCAGCCGTGGTTCCGAGACCAGTCATCAGCCGCGGCCCCGGCGCCGGGGGCCCCTGGGTGACGCCATCCCACCCCCGGCGGAGCGGGTCCCCTCCCCGGCGGGGGCCAGGACGTGTTTACTTACTTCCCAGGCCGGCCCGGAGGCCAGCGTGTACTCACTTGTTGGGGTTCCTGGAGCCCAGCGTCCAGTACTGAGACAGAACATTCTTTTCCTGGGGCAGCAGCTTCTTGGCCTGAAAGAACGTATGGTGCTCGACGCAGGATTTCCACAAGGTTTTGCAAGACCGGTAATTGAGCATGTTGAAGGCCACAATGTGATCCCTGGATTCAGTCTGGGGGGGAGAAACACAGGAGAGATTTCATCGGCGCGGAAGCAGGCGCGCGGTCTCGGCAGCTCATGCCACATGGGTGGCAGTCACGTGGGACGCGACTGGCTCCCTAAGGCCACGGCCACGGGAATGCTCAGGTCGGGGGCTGGTGAGCCATCCTCTTCGTGGGACAGGCGACCCGCGTCTGCTCTGTGTCAGTATCTGGGGTCCTTTGTGAGCGCTTCCCTTTCAAAGGTGCCTGCGCTTCTAGGTTGGATATATTTGGAACCACCAGAAGGGCTGTCGCGGATACTTTTCCTTTGAACATTTAGCTCTGGGCAAACCTCTCCCCGGGAGAGATGACTTTCACCCGGCAGAACCAAGGGAATAATTTCGTAACACTCTGGATTTCTCCACTTGCTTTCCATAAAGCAGAGTGACACAGAGTGCTCCTGCGGAAACCATCGCTCTAATTGTCTGCTTTCCTGCTAGCCTGCCAGAGTTTAGGGTTTGTTTTCGTGTTCAAGTACCGTCCTGTGCATTTCTGGGCCACCGTGAATCCTGTAGTGGGGCGGGGGGGGGGGGGGGGGGGAGCCCCAGAAGCTAGCCCTAGTGTTCTCTGGGTTTTTGTGCTCTTCTTTCTAAGTGCTCACTGCCATGGGGAGCCATTCTAGGTTCACATCTCTCTGCAGCACTGGGAAATGGACACGCACAAAGGTCGGCATGCATTCGGGACCCATGGAGGGAAGGGGCTGACCCTCCTGACACCTCCTGCTACTCGCCTGCGCCAGGCGCTCTGACCAATGCTCTTGCATTGGATCCTCATGATTCCCCGAGAAGCGGGCAGTGCTGTGTTTCTGTAAAGAAGATAACTTGGCCAGGCTAGGCGGGAGGCGGGTAACCTGCCCGTTGGTCCGTGGATGAGCCAGCCCGAATCCACTGCCTGACTCCAACGCCAGCTACATCTCCAACCAGACAAGCAGCGTGAGTTCTTCAGAGCTGCGGGGTCCGAGGGGCTCCGAGTCCCGTTTTCTCCTCACCTGAGCCCCGCTCGTCCCTCCCTGCCCTGCACCAGGCAGGCTGCCTCCACCCGCGGAGGGAGCCGAGGTGGTGAAAAACGAGAAACGAAGCCGGCGTGGGCAGAACTCACCTGCTTTTGCCGCTGATGTATAAAGAACTTTTTCCTTTTGAAGGAGATTTTTAGGATGTTCACCCTGCGTGAAGGAAAAGAAAACACACCGAAAAGGCACGTGAGGGACCGGCCGGCCGGGCGGTGGCTGCGGCCCCCAGGGCACGTCTTCTGCTTCAGGGCCGGTGACAGAGTTTGCTCCCGTGTCGGCATGACTGCGGCCCCGTCACCTCGGCCCAACACCCAGCAGCTGACGGAAGCCAGGAGCCACACAGGAGCCGCCGGATTAGGATGCAGCTTTCAGATAACAAGAACTATGAGCAGCGTGCTCTTTGCTGCAGCTGCATTTGTGGCAGCTCTGCATGCGCTGGTGTGCACCTGGGGCAGACGGGGGTCGGGGGAAGGGGGAGTGTGGACCCGCAGAAAGAGGACTCACATCCTCGCTCCTTACTCAACAGCTGTGTGCCCAGCAGCCCCTGGACTATTCATATGACAACACGATTACAGCCACCGTGAACTGAGCACTTTTTATATACCAGGTCCCCTACCAAAAGCTTTACAAGCAGTCCCTCCCCTAGCCTTGCAACAGCCTGAGAAGGACGCTTTAGGATGCCCAGTTTTCAGACGAGGAAACTGAGGCTCAGAGGCATCCCCTCAGGGCCCGGGCAGGGTGCTTGGAGCTGGGGTCTGAGCGGGGCTCTCAGTCCTCCGCTGTGAGGTCTGCTGAGCGGGGGACAGTGCGGTCTAGCCCATGGACTTGTCTTGTGGGGATTCAAGTCTTGGGTCCCCTGAGTTTCGAGACCAGAACACTTGGTGAGAAGTTCAATTAATGAGTAAAAATCGCATTGAAAACACAGTTCTTGCCCAGAGTAAGTTCTCAGAATTCTGGCCAATGCACTTGCCCAGGATTTTTTAACTCCAAAACCCACCCTGCACCATTTTATCCACATCACCACAGGGGCACGCGGGAGGGGCAGGGGACGGCGATACAAGCCAAACTGAGGTTCCCGAGTGCTGACTCTGGATCAGATTCAGAGGTCAGAGGTGAACACTTGGGAGAGAGTTGCCATCCCTTTTATTTTAGAAATAACCGTTTAAAATTAGAGTTGGCATTACTTTGGCTCGGCATACTTGTAAAGCGCGATGCAGAAATAAGAGAACCGGTTTGCACTCACCAAGGATAGAAACTTGTGCAAATATATTTTCGGTACACAGCAATGCCCGCGGAGGCAATCCCGATCATCAGATCTAAATTGTGCAGGTCCTGCCAAGAGGAAGAGCTCAGGTTCACAGCGTGTTCCGGTCAGGCCCACGTCCTCCGCTCTCTCCCAAGCTCCCACGCTTTTATGAGCAGCAACGCGAAGAAGCTCCGAAGGGAAAACGTTACGGGAAAAGAGGCCAAAATCCCCTCCACATGGACACTGAAGACCTGAGTATTAGCACCAGGTTCTTCTAGAGTAAACGCACTGCCAGGAACACCCGCTCCACCGGTTTCAAAAAGTTACCGTCTGGTCATGCCACAGAATCACTGAGATGAAATTTGATTTTACATCTTCAACCACGAGTATGAGGTGTCATATCAACATCACAAAGGCCCTGCCCCTGCACAGCTTCCTGTAGATCTCAACTCCTGCCTCTAGGATGGAGTGAAAACCACACACTCTAAATCCAATCAAGGTGTAAAAGCTGCTTATACTAGTAAATCCAATAAGTTCAACATCCAAGAACCTGTGTGCTAGGCATGCCATAGATAACGAAGATACAGAAGGAAGACACAGCAACTATAAGTTGTTTGTTTGCTTGTTTGTTTGGAAACAAGGTATCAGTAAATAAAAATTTAAAAATAAAACAGTTCCTTCCCGGGACTGGCCCAGTAGCTCAGTTCGTTAGGGTGTCATCCCGATACACCAAGGTTGCAGGTTCAATCTCTGGTCACTGCACATTCAAGAAGCAACCAATGTATGTGTAAATAAACGGAACAAGTCTCTTCTTTCCTCTCCCTCTCAAATTAATAAATAAAAATTTAAAAAAAAACCTAAGAGTCCCTCCCTACCCTTGAGTCACCTGTCCCCACTAAGTACCCAATCAGACACTTGTAATTACAAAGCAAGAGCAGAGTTTGACTCGGTCTGTGTTATTTTGGGCTACCGAGCGTCAGCTTTTCCTTCGGGCCCATCTCCAAGGGTTTTTATTGGTCTGAAATTAGGGAATTTCACAGAACAGGCATTGGGGACAACTCACTTTGGAAAAAAATGATGTGAAAACTGATCAAAGAACACAGTGCCGATATCATGAAGGATCCGGAGAACATTCCCTATTGGGCACCCAACCGAAATCACATACACAAGCAAAACCTAATGTCATTGGTGGAAACTAGGGTTGCATTTAAGCATGACACTTGGGGTCAAAATAGGGGAAAAATACGAAGACACACAAATGAGCAAATAAAGACAGAGTGGAGCGCAAAATAAGGAAACCAACGAGTGGCTTGGGTGGGCAGTGGCCTGAGTCTCCAACTTCCTGAGTCTGTGGTATTTCAGTCTGCGCTTCAACCCTGGGAGCACAGACAGTTACGCATCTCTAAGCTCCCAGGCCCATCCCAACACCTCCAGCTCCCCTTGTCCGAGGCAGGGCCATAGGACTGGTTCTGGCCAATGTGCGATACGGTTGGAAGTGACAGTGCCTCTTATTAGTGGTGCGCAAGCCCCCTCAGCTTCCTCCTGTGACAGGCACGAGGCCTTGTGGGAAAATGGTGAGGCCACCAGACAGGGGCGGCCTAGTCTGCTGAGTCATGCCTGGAGGAGGGCCGGCCTGGCGTTGTCAGGACCCGCTGCAGACTCTGAGCTCCTGGGAAACTTGGGGGCATTAAGTTTCTGATATTTAGGGGTTTTTTGGTTGATGTGGCATAGCCATGGGCAACCCAACTCCCTCTGATACCCTGCAGGTGTCAGCCGGCCAAAGGACCCTCACGGGGCACTGGGGGTGGGGAGAACACGGATCAACTGGGGCAGGTATAAAGCCTACTTCAACACTGAAGGAAGTTCTCCACAACATTCCAATGGAGAAGAAGTATTATTTGCAAATGGAATAAAATTTAATGGTCAAGTCCCAAAGTTGTTGTTTTGTAAGATCCAGTATCTTATATATATATATTGATTTCAGAGAGGAAGGGAAAGGGAGAAAGAAAAACATCAATGATGAACAAGTATCATTGGTTGGCTGCCTTCTGCACACTCATTACTGGGGATTGAGCTCGAAACTTGTGCATGCGCCCCTGACAGGAATCAAACCTGGGACCCTTCAGTCTGCAGGCCGATGTTCTATCCACTGAGCCAGACAGGCTAGGGCTAGACTTAGTATGTTTTTCCTACTTTATTGCCTGTGTCACAACTTGCCTGCCACAATTACGGGCCCGAAGAAAGGGTTTCTGTGCATTCCAAAAGCATGACACAGAGATAAAATGTGGCCATCGACTGACTCAACTTCCCTGAGTCTCATCTGCAAAGGGAGATAATTAGGCTACCGACGTCAAAGGTTACTGTAATCTTTAAGTGAGACCCTATGGTTTCATATGAGACATCGGGAATAAATGACAAGGTGTTCCACCAATTATTTTTCTTTCTTTTGGATACGATGTGGGCCAACTGCAGCTATAAAAGGCAAAGGTCAGCTATCAATTAGGAAGGGCTGGGATCATGTACCCAGGCCACTACTTAGGTGCTATTAAGTCCACGGCTATCAGTTAACTCCATCTGTAAAAAGGGAGCAGCGATAATACCCCATGGGGAACAGGCTACTACGTGGCAGATGAGAAGTGCTCAGAAAATGATTGATGTTAGTCCACTTTGTGTAAAAAGTCACAACCAGCCCTGGCTGGTGGTGCCCGGTGGTTAGAGTGTCGGCCCAAGCACCAAAGCATCCTAGGTTCGATTCCTGGGCAAGAGCACATACCTGAGTTCTGGATCGATCCCCGGCCCTGGTTCGGGTCGCCTGCGGGAGGCAACCAATCCATGTGTCTCTTTCGCAATGACACAACCAACTTAAAATACTGATTTTCAAAATCACACGATAATAATTAAAAAAAAAAAAACGATATCTGAGTGATTAGCTCTAATGTGAGCAGCACTGTGAGATCAAATAGTAGAAACCTTAGCTCATTAAAGTGTTACTTAGCAAACAGACTTCTATACCATTTTTGCTTCTTTTAACCACAATATAAAATGGCCGCACAAAAATTACTTGTTTTTAACCCTCACGATTCTCCTCAAAAATGAAGCCTTCAAGTACAAAGGCAACCATGAAAGAAAAGAAAAAAGCAACTGGAGAAACAACCAGCAACACTCAATTACTTTATAAATGTCCAAACGTCAAAAAAAAAAAAAAAAAAAGGTCTTTTTTTTTTTTTGCAAAAGCAAGACTTTTAGAAGATATCTCCAATCTTTCAGAAATTAAAGGCAAAGTAATTTTTGAAGCCCAATGTGCCCAAGGGACCTACCCGACCGCCGTGCAGCTCCACGCCATAGAAGTCGAGGGTCCGTGCAATGTTGATGAAGCAAGATTCCGCTTCCGACTGCTTCAGCCCACTGCAGGAGAGAGGAGACACGGCATTCACCCGCGAGAGGATGGCAACTCCAACTTAAGAGATAAAGACGGATCTAAAAAACCTGCTAGCATTACTCTGAGGGTACTACATGCCTCGTGGTCCCTAACCCTAAATTCCTCAAGACGAATCGACCCCTCAGTTCTGCGAAACCAGGGCTTCCAACTCGCCCAGTAAGACTCCTAGCCCATCATTCCCCTATGAAATACGCCTTCTCCCTTCGCGGGCTCCCCATGATCAGAGGGCGAAGACCGCCGCCTTCGGCATCCCCCGCCCTTGCTCATTCCCCGTCGCTGAGCAGGTACTCGGGGTAGATCCTTCTGCCTTTATCTACCCTTTTAGCAGGCAGCCTCCAACTTCCCCAACGTCACCGTCCTATTTTAGGACGCTGGCTCCGGCCGGGGGAGCAATTCTGGGAGGCGGGATTGGCGGCGGCTTTCAGAAGGGACGCTGGGTGCTTGGCCTTTGTTTTTATGGCCTCCCCAAGCATGTGAGGTCCCTCGAGACCGGCCTTCCAGTCTGGGGCGGGGGGGGGGGGGGGGGGGCTGGCAGCTGTGCGTCAGCTGAGGCCAGGAACCAGGAGGCCAGGGGGGGCGGGCGGTTGGTTGCAGGGAAGGCTTGGCTTCCAGGCAGCCGCAGAAGCCTGGGGCTCCATTCTGGAAGTGAGGCAACCCCGCGACCCGATGCCAGGAGAGGGCCGCGGGCTGAGCCAGCCTGTCAGCACTCCTGTCCACCTGCCTGTGCATTCGACCCCACCTGAAGGCGTGGGCCGTCTTATTCAAAGGGGTGAACTGCTCAAAGGGTTGCCCGTTAGCGGGGCAGTCAGACTTAAAAGGGGCCTTTTCCGCCGAAACCGGTGTGGCTCAGTGGACAGAGCGTCGGCCTGCGGACTGAAGGGTCCCAGGTTCGATTCCGGTCAAGGGCATGTACCTTGGTTGCGGGCACATCCCCGGTGGGGGGTGTGCAGGAGGCAGCTGGTCAATGTTTCTCTCTCATTGACGTTTCTAGCTTTCTATCCCTCTCCCTTCCTCTCTGTGGAAAATCAATAAAAATATATTTTAAAATAAATAAAATAAAAGGGCCTTTTCCTTCAGGAGTTAACAGATTTCCACTGCATCACCCTGAACTCTTACCGCATTTTACACGCTACTGAACGCCAGTCTTGCCAAATATACATGCCCTCCTTACAGCTCAAAGGTTCGCAAACCTCCCCGACATCCTGAAAGGATTCGTGAACAAAGGAGAGAGGAGAACAGAGCAAACCCGGGGGGACCGAGGGCGAACAGTACCCACCGGGGGTCCCCAAAGTAGGCCACCCACCCCCGCTCTCACCTGTGCTGCTCGTGGAGCGATTCCACCTTCGCGACAAAGTCATCGCTCTGGTCTGGTATAAACTGGCTCTCAGAAAGATAGCCCGGGTGGTGGATGGAAGAATTATAGTCTCCAAAACGAGCTAGCAAGACAGAATGGGGAGGAAATTGCCCTTTCAACAAGGTCTGCTTTTACAAGCGTCACAGGAAAAAACATTAACTGGAAATATTCTGGAAGCATTTTAAGCTCTGCCCGCACAGGAACCTGAGCGTTGCCTCAGCCCCAGATTCCACGTCCACTACTTGTCCCTTCCCCACGGGCGGAGCAAGGCCCTGTGTGCTCCAACCTAATTCCCTCTGCCCCTGAGGTCACAAGGGGAGACGGGTCGAATCTGGGTCCCATTCTAATCCCACGTCTGGTCTGGTCAGCACAGCAGTTTGTGCGTATTCCCCCGGATAAAGAAAAACAGGAGAACCCACTCAGAGCCGTGCCACTCTGCGTGCCAGGCTCTGGGCCCTCTCTCCCTCTCTCTCTCTCTCTCTCTCTCTCTCTCTCTCTCTCTCTGCAGTGCCCCAAGGTTGTTTTGACACTGAACCGACCTGCTCTAAGAAACGGGTGAGGCCTGCATCCTGACTCACACTCCCTGGAGTTCAGGGAGTGTGGGAGGGAGGGAGCCAGGGTGTGTTCAGAGGCCCTGGGGTGTGGGCAGGGAGTGTGAGGAACAGGAGTAGGTGGGGCTGAAGGGTCTAGCGCCAGGGGTGGGCAAACTTTTTGACTTGAGGGCCACAATGGGTTCTTACACTGGACCGGAGGGCCGGAACAAAAGCAACCTGACCATGCTGGCACTCTCATCTTGGGCTGCTGGTGAAGGAGCGGAGGGGAGAGCAAGAGAACCCTCCGCTCTTTCGGCTCCGCGGGCCGGATAGAACAGCTGAACGGGCCAGATCCAGCCCACGAGCTGTAGTTTGCCCACAGCTGGTCTAGGCCCTGGCAAGGCCGAGGGAAGAGTTTGGGGGGAGGAGGAAACATTCTTAGGGGACTCGGGTGATAGGAAGACGGATGGTCGGGCCGGCAGGGAAATGACATTGGGGACTTGCAACAACCAGAGGGGAGAAGGAAAAGGGCCCATGAGGAACTCCCAGGCTAGCCCTGGCCTAATGGCGCTTTCCCCTCAAAGTCCCGGGCTGCCCCCTGCGGACAGGGCCGCCGGCGGGGTCTGTGTGCGATGGGCACTCCTGAGCGCTGTGCAGTGCGTACCCAACCTGTACCTGTGCGGGAGGCTGCCCCGAGGACTGGAGCCCCTGGGTGTGTCTAGGGCTGTGGGAGACGGGGAAAAGGACCCCAGGTGGGGAGCCAAGGACCTGGCCCGTTTATCTGTGTAGGAACGGGAGTGAGAAAGACAATGCCTCTAGCGCTGGCAGGCAATTAATCTAGCATTTCACTTTCTCGACGAGACAGGGCTATTTCATCTTTTAAAAAATATAAACCTAGGTCTCTCCAAAGGTTTTCTTGCCGTCTTCCTGCGGCTGGCTTCAATGTCACGGGGCTTCTGAGGACTTAGGATCGTTGCAGAGTACCCACTCAGCACGGACGGTTTCATAGTCTAACACCATTCCGCTGCCACACGGGCGTGGCGTGGCGTGGGGAGAGCAAGGTGGTGCCTCAGGGCCAGCCCCACGCAGGGTCGCTCTCTGAGATCACACTGTAAGGAGGGGTCCTCCTTGCACTGTTCCTTCTGGGCTGGGCGTGGGCCAACTCATCTTCAGGGCCTAATGCTCAGACACGGCACACAGCAGGCGCTCAGGGATGTGTTGCTCAGAACTGACTTGTAGGGAGGCCAGTGCAAAGTTCAGCTTCGGAAGGGAAGAGGGCAGAAAGCCACGTGGTCTATGCGCGCAGACGCGGTCAAGGGTAGACCACGGGCCGTGTGAAGGCCAGCCAACCGCGGCTGAGCTGTGTGCGGAAATGGGCAGGCTGGATGACGTCAGCGCAAGGGTGGCTTGCAAGGGAGCCTGTGCACAGTTAAGTGTGCAATGGGCATTTACAGAAGTCACTCAGGTGTCCTGACACAGGGTCCCCAGTGAGGAAAGGTCGAGAGAGCCTTAGCATCCAAACTCCTCGTGTTAAAGGGCAGGAAACGAACGTGCAGGGAGGAGAAAGGGCTTGCCTGACCATAGTGCCATTTTTTAGCAGTCCAGATCGGAACGCAGGTGGTCCACACCCCGGCTTAGTGCGCCTGCCCATCCACCAGCCTGCCTGCTGGCCACTGGCTGATGACAGTGGCCATGACCCCAAAGGGCAACCATATGCCACAAATGATGTTCCTGAGCCTGGAGGCAGAGTCCTACTAATTTTACTCTGTTGGTTTCATTAGCTCAGAAGACCCTCCTGGATCTTGATTCCGCCGTCCATCATATACCTAGCAGTCCCAAACCAGCATGAACGGCAGGGCTCTCTCTTTAGGCAAATCACCCACCAACGTCTGAACTGAAAACAGAACCCATGAACCCCTCTGAAGGGTGGTTTTCCCTTGAAACCTTAGCAGGCCACTCTGTGCAAGTCCTGTGCTGACCACTAGGGGGAAACAGTTAACTGGTGACAGTTAACAGCATCTGGGAAGCCCAGGGCGGTTTCCACTTTGATTCCAAGGACGTCACCGTGAGAGAGACACTCCCGATAACCCTGCCGTGGGCGATGCTTTCGTCCCCATGAGATAGAAAGTGGAACTGAGGCTCAAGGAAGGGGCCTGCCCACTGCTGTTTAGCTGGACGCTTGGAGCCTAGACTCTGACCACCATCAGCACTCTTTATCTATTTACTACTACACCACACGCCCAAGCCATACGTGCAAAAGCTAACTACAGCAGCAGGGAAGGGACATGAGGGCTTCTACGTGGGGAACACCTTGCCTTTTCAGTCCCGTGCGTTCTTCTGGCTGGCATGTTACATTTTGTAAAAATGAGAGGGTATGTTGCGGGAACTCAATCATGTGGCATCTCAAGCGTCCGTCCAGCTGTTTCGCTGGGAAAGCCCTTTGCATGTGATTCCTCCAACTCCCACTTGATCGTCGAGGCTCTTCTTGGGGATCCTCCCTGGGAAGCTGTTCTGGATTCCCTCCCTATCCCCCACTCCCACCCCCAGGCAGGACCAGCATGCCTCTGTGCTCACCCCACTGCCAGCATCACCTGGTCCACCTCTGCCTGCCCACCAGTGTGGCAGCCGCTGCCCACTTGTGGCTACTGAGCACTTGAAGGTGGCCAGTGCACACTGAGATGTGCTGCCAGTGCAAAGGCTGATGGGTTTTCAAAGGCTTAGTACAAAAAAAAAAAAATACCTCACTAATAAATTTTTTTTTTACTGATTATATACTAAAATGATAATATTCTGGATATACTGGGCTAAATATATTAAAACTAATCTCACCCGTTTCATTTTACTTTTTTTAAATATGGCCACTCAAGAATTACATCCAGGGCTCACATTATATTTCTATGTACACACACACACACACACACACACACACACACACACACACAGTTTCCTGAGCTCTATGGGAACTCTAAAAATAAATTCATAAGATCCCAGCAGCGGGTAGAGTAACACTAAGCAAGGAGCAGGAGTAATCTCCAGCAGGTTCTGTGACTTAGAGGGGCCTTGGCTTCCAGGTCTGTAAGAGGTGGCCACGGGGGTGTGTTGTGGAAATCAAACCCAAAATGTGAGCAAGGCCTCTGGCAGAGGTAATGGGGGATAGGTGTCTTCCGTCTCATGGGCTCCCCGTGGAGAAAACCTCACACCACAGCTCATATACTCTTTTTCCTCCAGCCACCGTCCTGAGTGCAAGAGCTCCGAGCTGAAGGAAAGAGTAAGCGAGGCTGAGGGGGGAACTATCTGGACAACCAGAGAGGCTTGCCCCTCAGGAGGTGGGGGGACACAGTCAGACAGGAGAAGCCGATGACTCTCCCGATCAGGGGTCAGAACGATCCTTCCCTTTGTGACCCGCTCCCGTGTGACTTACATTGCACTGCGTAGGATGCTAGAACCACCGCTGAGTTAAGGGGGCAGGTCAACCTATCGGAAGAAAAACACATTAGGCAAAGGCCCGGAACACTCATTGATCACCTGTCTCTTCTTTCTTGAGTTAAGCATGGGACGCACCGTGAATCACACAGCAAAGACACATTTATGATACAACTATTAAGCAGCAGAGATGAATGTAACACTAAAGATTTCTAAAAATGGAAAGAACACTTTTTTTGAATGTTTAAAAATAACATATATGAATACATATCCCATGGAGGTCATGGTTGGCCAGAGCTTTGGCTGGTCAAGAGAGGCCCAGCTCATGGCGCTAGGAGAAAATTGAACCCTTAGACCAGGGGTGGGCAAACTTTTTGACTTGAGGGCCACAATGGGTTCTTAAACTGGACCAGAGGGCCGGAACAAAAGCATGGATGGAGTGTTTGTGTGAACTAATATAAATTCAAAGTAAACATCATTACATAAAAGGGTACGGTCTTTGTGTGTTTGTGTGTGTGTGTGTGTGTGTGTGTGTGTGTGTGTGTGTGTTTAATTCAATAGTTTTATTCACCGGATCCGGCCCACGGGCCGTAGTTTGCCTACGCCTGGCTTAGACCCACAGGCGGCCTTCGTATCTTTCAGGTAAAGACGTGAGGCTTTTCTTAGGGCGTTCTAACCACGGCCCCAAGGACTGCTGACTCAGTGAATCCCAATCACTCACTTTCCAAAAGGGTGACCTCCTCTTAAAAGGGAAAAATACAAAAGCATAATGAATTTTAAAACTCCAGTGAGTTTTAGATTACCCGATTAGATTCGTTATTTGAGATTCCTCAGTCTGTGTGCCCCCTGAAGCTCCCGGTCTACGGGGAGCGCCCTGTCCACCTCTCAGCCTCCTGCCGCCTGCCAGCAGCCCACGGGCTCCAGGCTGGACTTGTTCCTCTCCCCTCTCAAGCTCGCCGCCCTCTGGCACACCCTTCTCTGCCAGCGAGTCCGTCTCTGTCTCGGTCATATTTCAAATCCTCCGAGTGCTCCCTTTTCTCCGCTCCACCCGGGGTTCCACGGTCTACTCAGGGGCCCGGCCAGCAGGCCCGGAGCGGGGTCGCCGCGAGGGGGAGGGTGCATGGGGAAAGGGCCGGATGCAGCCGCAGGAACGAAGGCTTGCAGGGTGGGGAGACAGATTTCCAAAGCATTCTTCCCAGCAAGCCCATGGGAAAGTGGAGAAAACACATGGTTTCCATGGCAGCCCATGGAGATGTGAGTCACCCCGACCTCTCTGACTAATCTGGCCGGCCCGCCTTGTGCGCTGCCGGTGCGCTGGCCCCGCGGCGGCCTGGGGAGGTGCCCTCCCTGCCTGCGGGGCCCGACTTGGCGCCTCTGCATGCTCTCTCCAGGGCCGGGGGTGCACCCGCGATGCTCACTGTCTCCTCGTTCGCCTGGAGACCCAGAGAGCCATGGGGAGAGCACACATCAGCCGTTCGCTCTCCTGCCAGGATGGGCTTCAGGGGCATCTCAGCCGGGCGCTTGCCACGGAAAGAGCAGCCGGATGGGATTTGGGGAACATCTTAGGGGAGAAGCTAAAGGGCCTGTGGGCATTCGTGAGAGCTGTGCAGTGAGTGCCCAGCCTGTACCAGTGTGGGTGGCCGTGCAGTGAGTGCCCAGCCTGGACCAGTGTGGGTGGCCGTGCAGTGAGTGCCCAGCCTGTACCAGTGTGGGTGGCCGTGCAGTGAGTGCCCAGCCTGTGCCAGTGTGGGTGGCTGTGCAGTGAGTGCCCAGCCTGTACCAGTGTGGGTGGCCATGCAGTGAGTGCCCAGCCTGTGCCAGTGTGGGTGGCTGTGCAGTGAGTGCCCAGCCTGTACCAGTGTGGGTGGGCGTGCAGTGAGTGCCCAGCCTGTACCAGTGTGGGTGGCTGTGCAGTGAGTGCCCAGCCTGTACCAGTGTGGGTGGCCGTGCAGTGAGGGCCCAGCCTGTACCAGTACCAGTGTGGGTGGCTGTGGAGTGAGTGCCCAATCTGTACCAGTGTGGGTGGCTATGCAGTGAGTACCCAACAATCCTACGAGTCGGTCAGGAAGGAACACATCTCCACTGAGAGTGTAAACATGGTACAGAGCAGAGAGCATGGAAAACCTGCGTTTACCCAGGGTTGGCCGCTCACAGGCCGCATCTTCCTACCAGACCCCCTTCCTTCTCTCTGGCTTGGGGTCTCCCTCTGGGGGACAAGGTGGCTTTTCTCAGCAGGAGGAACTGATGCCTTCGGTACCGCCTACCACGGACAGTTCAAACTAGCCACGGCCATCTCCACCCGTCTCCCTGCGGCACATCCCTCCGGAAGCCACACGCAAACTCAGGACTTGGAGGGGGCGGCTCAGGGGCCGCTGGCTTGGTGTTGCCCGCCCTCCCTGAGCTCTCTGCACCTCGAGTTCCACCAGAAGTGCCGAATCACGGGCAGGCGCTCGTGTCTTTGAGCAAAGTGTCCCCAGAGAGGAAACGAGGGGCTCCGAGGTGGACCTCAGTTAGGCCTGACCCGCCTTCCTGAAGGGGGTCCTGTTCACACTCGGGGTCCCTCCCCGCCCTGTAAGATTTCTCAGGTCTTTACCAGAAAGATATCTGTGCCTTTTGCAACAAAACTGAAACAACAGGAAAAGAATGTTATCGGTCCTTGGCCTCTGTAAACCAGGATCGAGTTGAACACAGAACGCTGCTTTCAACATCCACTCTTAGTGTGTGTTTAGTGTTGCTACCAGGGAGGGGCGCATGCTCATTCGATTAGAACCAGGGATTGTGCTGATCTGGCAGCTGACAGGGGGGAAAAAATGGAATGCGAAATTCTCATTACCTTCCTTCACAAATATCCATCTTCAGTTGTAGGAAATACAAATGCCTACGAAACAATTGTTTTCGTTAATCCATCGTACACTAATTAAAACAAGCAAAACAAGCAAACACAACAAAAAACCCCCCACCCAAAACAGCACTGATGCATCAAGGATAAGACCTGCACATTTGAAAAATAAATAATACATGAAGGCACATTTTACCCCAAAGCATCAGGTACCATTTTGCACATTTCAGAGCTGCCCCTTCAGGAATAATGGCTCTCGTGGCTGCCTACGTCTTGACTGGCAGGGTCGACGGCCAGCCAGCCTCATGCCAGCACACGCTATCCTAGCGGGGCAGGGGGCCCGAGCAGGGATGGACGGGGAGGAAGCAGCCCATCCAGGTTCAGCTGGTCAGTGAGTGCCCAGACCCTCAGCCCAGACCTCCCCAATCAAACCTGGCGTGTCTGAGGGCGCCAGGAACCACAGGCGTTTGCACCGGCAGCCCCTGCACACATTCGCACACCCACGTGCCCTCTGCACGGAGTTGCTGAGGAGGGGAGGGTCTGTGAGGACATCTCCTGGGCTGGGGAGCAAGCACCCCGCTGGGTTTTTTCCCTGTGCCCCGGGAACTGGGGCTGCTCCAGCAAAAGCATAACTGCCAGCTGCAGGCTGCCAGGACCCCCAAGCTGGATCGGGCCCTTCTTTGTAAGCAGAATCACGTCCAAACCCGGGAGGGCGGGCGGGCGTGACGTGCGGGCAGCGCTCAGTGAATCACCAGGCCCCTCACCAGCCCGGGAGCCCGCCCTCCAGCCGGGTGCTGGTACCGCGGCGGCAGCCACAGCGCCGGGCAGGCTGGGAGGGCCTGCGGAGGGTTTATATTTAGGGACGCGGCACACCCGTGACACTTGGCCGCTCGCTCCTACTCTTTTTCAAAGCCCGGGCTCAGATGGGATAGACATTCCAGTGTCTGGCCAAGAGGACAAAAGCGAAACCTCTTGAAATACAATACAGATGCAGCAGAAGCGTCCAGGGGCCAGAGAGAGATCATTTTGCCAGTTTAGACAGAGCATTCTCGGTATTCCTTCAGATTTATGTTTAAAGGTGAAGGTGCTGGACTTTTTAAAAAATATATATTTTTATTGATTTCAGAAAGGAAGGAAGAGGGAGAGAGAGACAGAAACATCAATAACGAGAGAGAATCATTGATTGGCTGTGTCCTGCACGCCCCCCACTGGGGATCGAGCCCGATGCCGGGGCATGTGCCCTTGACCGGAATCAAACCTGGGACCCTTCAGTCTGCAGGCTGAGGCTCTATCCACTGAGCCAAACCGGCTAGGGCGGTGCTGGTCTTTTGAGACATGAATGTCTCAGATGGTATTACGCCTTCCTATTTGCACGGATCCGGGCCGTGTGCATGGTATTTTAGAGCGTACTGCCTCATTTCAGCCTCATGATAGCTCTGTGAGGTAGGGACCGCCACCCCAGAGGTGATGTGGGGCCAGTTATGTCTTATTTTAACCTGGACACTCACACCATGGGGGAAAATCTGACTACGCTACCAATTTATGTGGCTAATGGCTAAAAAGCTCAGGATCTATTTCCCAACTCTGATGTTATTACTTTGACTATAGCTACCAGCTTCCCTTCATGTGCTGAAGACCAGCATTGAGAGATGGCAGCGCACAGACTTGCTGATTCACCTTTATTCCATAATGGTGAATTCCAAAATCCCTGCCTTTCCCGCCTAGAACACAACCCGTCCTTTCTAGTTTGTTTCTGGTCATCCCAGCTGACATTCAACCAGAATTAAGTGTCCTCTCCTTCCACAGCACTACTGAGAGAAAGGAGAGAAGGGGGAGACTTAGACATAATCCCGTGGTTAAAGCTGGGCTTTTACGGATGAGCCCAGCTAATCGGAGCATCTTCCTAGGGATGGAAGCGAGAACACGAGCCCGGTCAGCGGCGTTCATCAAATGCTACCTTGTCGTACATTCAGCAAAGCTCCTGAGTGAACCCATGTCATCGTCACGAAGGGACCCGGATAAGGGACATGGGGCCTGAACCGAGCGGACCCCCCAGACATCTTAACAGGGCCTCATTTTGAGTCTGCCAGCAAATGAAATTCTGTTTCACATGATCTACATTGCTCAGAAGCCGCTGCCGCTGTGGAGGTCACCATCAAGGGGACTCTTATTTCGCAGTTAGAATGAAGGGAAGACTTGGAGAAGAGATCGCAAGGATCGATCCGAGAACACACCCCGCCCAGGAGCTCAGCTGCAGAAAAACGCAATCCCTGCCTCCCTGCCGGGACCCTTAGGCAACAAGTGTCCCCTCTGTGTTCCTTCTCTGACTCTCGGGAGCTACATTTCTAACTTTTGGAGAAGCTACAGAGCTGGGGTTTCAGGAAATTCTATGTGCCCAGGAACGCAGGTAAAACTCTTCATTTAAGTAAAAACAAACCAACCACACTCTCTCTCTCTCACACACACAGGGTGGCTGCTGACAGGGCCCCTGTTGCATTGAAGAGAAATCTGGTGCCGAGCCGAAACCGGCTTGGCTCAGTGGTAGAGCGTCCCCCTGCGGACTGAAGGGTCCCAGGTTTGATTCCTGGCAAGGGCATGTACCTTAGTTGCAGGCACATCCCCAGTAGGGGGTGAGCAAGAGGCAGCTGATCGATGATTCTCTCTCATCAATATTTCTAACTCTCTATCTCTCTCTCTTCCTCTCTGTAAAAAATCAATAAAATATATATTTTTAAAATTTTGGTGCCGAATCCTAGGAGGTGACAGCTCTGCTCTACACCACACTGGGGATACCGCCTATTTGAAGACGGGGTAGGGGGGGTGGGGGGGGTGGGGAGTGGGGTTTAGAAGGAGCACATGGACACACGGAACTTTACATGGGACTTAGATAAGAACAAAAATTAGCCTGTTACTCACGTTAAGCCCAAACCTGCCCTTTGCAACCTCCACCCACTGGCCAGAATCCTACCACCAGGTACATCCAATCCCCCTCTCCATCTGCAGATCAAGGACAGCCTTTGCTCCCCTCCCCGTCCTCAATCCTGAACGAACTCCCTATGGTTTCCTCAAATGTCAGGCCGTGGGGCAGGAGGACGCCGCAGGCTCCCAGAGGGAGGGGGCGTCCCGCCCGTGGGCACAGGAGTGAGTGTCTGTGACGGGGGGGGGGGGGGTGCTGGAGAGGGCCTGGACTAGGCTGCCCAGCAATCCCTCACTCAGGTTCTCTCTGGAGAGCATCCCGGGGGAGGGGGGGATGGGTGATACACATAATATATACATAACCCACCATGCCTTTTCAAAAGCATTCCTTGAATAGAAGTTGTTCTTTAGTAATGGCTTGGGGAAACCTTGGTAGGGTCATTTCAAACACGTATTCTTACAACGTCTCCACACTTTGCGTTGCGTCCATGGGCTTAGGAAGAGACCTGCGAGGTGGAGCGTCCCTACACTGTCCCTCAGTCCACCGGGGTAAAGGGCCAGTATGGGGGAAAACAAACCACCATGTGCACGGCCACGGTTGCCCCATGAGTCATGATGGACACCTCTTACACCGGCTTGAAATTTAACTTCTCTGTAAACATAGTCAAATCGCCAAAGTCGGCTACTACAGGGGAAGAGGTGCCCAAAGAAGGCAAAACAGAGCAACAGACTGATCTTTGGCCTTGAAACACATCCGAAGTTAAAATGTGATCATGTGACTACCATTCAAGAAACAGAAAGGGTGAAAAACAAGATGGCATCCTATGCGTGAGCTGACGTTGCCTGCTCGGTGGTGGTGGTCACACGGCCACAGTGAGCTCAGGAAAGGATTCAATATTCCTGAACATCCATTCATTACTTTTCCTGGTGGAAGTTTCCCTCCCTCGGAAAAATAAAAGTGTCCCCAATAAAAGGCTTAACGTTGCCATGGGGAGAAGCAGAGGCATGGGTGAATTTGCCTGGTACCTGTTCAAACAGCCACTCCTTTCCTGCGCCCGCCCCCTCCACTCCAAACAACAGTTCCTGCCCAGGACACCCACGTGTCGGCGCCAGCACACAGCTGGGGCCAGGCACCAAGCCCTGCGGGGTAAACAACTCCTAGCACGGCCCTTATCTGGTTCACCCACGGTCTGCCCCGGCGGATTCCCTAGGAGAGACGCTGGCCAGTTGGTTCTTCTGTCTGCCTCCTGCCAACGGGATCGCAGAGAATGCTTAGCCCAGAGATCTCCTGTTACCCTGAAGAGCCTCAATTCTAGCCCTTCGCAGACACGTGCTCCTTGATCTGTACCTGAGGGTTTTACAAACTTGTCTCCCAAGCCCTGCCTGCACGAGCAGAGAAGGACTTCGTTCTTTGAACACAGCTCGACAGACAGGAGGGGCATGGACGGAGAGGGAGACAGGACCCAGTGTGGGAGGCAGGACCGGGGGGGGGGGGGGGTACACTGGGAATCACACGAGCCAGGAGGGGAGAGAGGCAGGCCCAAGACCGGACAGGAATGAGCTGATTCAAATTTCAACCTGTGTACCACCCCGCACCTCATTTTAATTGGATCATAACCGTTGGCACCGTTATACCCAATTGAAGCATTTGGCCACAATGATAAAACAAAAGAACACATTTTTAGTGATCGCTCATTTTTTTATATATTAAGTAGAAAACTTTAAAAGAAGATGTTATTACCTGGTTTGTTCTTGCTGCAGTGTGTTGGGATCAGGTATAAAAAATCTTACTCGAAAGTGCAGGGTGCAGGGGAAACCTCCTACAACATTTTTCAAAAACAAATTAAAATTTCCCTTTAAAAATAGTCAATGTATATAAGCGACGTCTCTCCCATAAGTGATGCATTTCTCACTGCACTATAGCTTTCCCATTAAGACCATTTATATATATATATATATATATATATATATATATATATAGTTCAGAAATTGTCACGTCTACAAGAAGTAAAATATTTTTACAACATCAGCACAGAATGAGGCTTTCTCTACTTCCTAGTACAGGTTTAACTTAGGGCTGTGTTCATATGGTACATTTTTTGTATTAGGAACTTTTAAAAAATCCTTAAATCAGCAGAATATACAAAATTCACCAAGAAATAGTATCTCCCACAGACAGTGATTTTACACTTTTCAGACATTCCCATGTACATTCTCGATGTTAACGCTGCTGCTGCTGCTAGCTCCCTTTTACAGGCTTAGAGCGTGGCTTGGCCACCCAGCTGATCGCAAAACCGGAAGGATAGCCCCGTGGCTTCTGAGTCTGTTAGGCCACATTTCAAATACATTTTTTTATACTAAAAGACACATCGTGCTTTTAATGCTACGTGAAGTGATCAACATGTTAGCAAATACTACATAAGTCACATACTCCAATATGGCTTCATGCAACGACACCAAGAGTCAAAACTGCTTGTGTGAACAAAGTAAGCCCACTTCTTTTGCTAGCCATAGCAATACGGGAGTGTCAGGCTGTGCTACTAAGAGCCACGCTCCTCTTCATGCCAGTCTCACCCTCTCTGCTCCTCGGTAATATTCACTGGCCCTGCCTTAGTGCACAGCACTCACTTGCTCTCTGAAACGCAAGCCTTCTCCACCAGGGGCCTCTCACTCGCCTCCTCTCCCTTCGCTCATGCTGGGCTCCACCCTCCCCTCTCTTGAGGATCGCCTCTCTGATCTTTGGCGTGGGTCAAAGACTTTCACTGGTGTGTGTGCACCTATGAATGTACCTGTGTTCAGGCGCCTGGGTGCCAGAGTGGGTGGTGCTGTGACACTGGGTGCAGGCTGAACACCTGCGCATCAGGGGACAGCTAAGTCCCCCCACTGCCTTGGGGTGGCCTTCCGGCTGTACGTTGTCACGTACATCTGTAAGTCGTCGCTGTGTGCTTCAGACATGCCTCCACGTCTTTCTCGCCCTCCTCTGTGCACCCAGAGCGTCCTCTCGCGTGCCCAAAACTGCCCTACAGCCGTCTCTGCCGTTTCAAAAGCACTCCGAGAGTCCCCACACGTGGCTGTGAGCTGCTTAGGGGAAGGGTCCAAATCTGATCTGGACCGGACTCCCAGAGCTGAGCCCGGTGCCCTGCCAAAGTCTGAGCTCGGGGCACATTAGCCGAGGGAGTGCGTCGGGCAGAGACTGAAGGACGGCACCTGCGCGTGCCTGTGTGCCCTTAGCCCTCCGTGAACGGAAGTGGGCCGGGGGTTATCTGCACAAAGGCTGTGGGGCTCTCTGGGGCACTTCTGAATGCCAAGGACACACTCATGGGAGACAGGGATCTGCGGCCCAGGCTCCAGGCGAGAGCAGCTGTGAGATCAGGGTCTGGGCGACTGTTTCTGCTCCTTCCCACCTGGGGGCTAGGGGTGCAGCGTTTGTGCGTGCACACTTTTGTGCACAAATCCACCCGCCTTCACCCCTCAGCCACTCACTGGCCACTTCCTGTGTGTTGGGGTGGGGCGGGGGACTCCAAGGAATGCAGAGAGGATGCCCCACCCAGCCTCTCACGCTGGGCTAAGAAAGGCCATCCCCCCTCCCCCTGCAGACTGCAAGCTCCTTGACCAAGAGAGAGGCAGACAGCTATGAGCTGAAGGAGAGAGTGTCCCGGGGCACGAAGCGGAGAGTGTAACTGTAAGCTATAAGCGGGGGTAGAGGGATTCGGGACTCGCAAACAGGGGAAGAAATGGGGTCTGCACAGCTTCAGAGAAGGGCAGGGTTTGGATGCAGGGAAGCAAGAGGGAAAGGCACCGCCAGCGGAGGGAGCAGAACGAAGGCAGGCACAGAGGAGAGGGGGCGGCCCAGCAGGTCGCCCAGGCTTGTCCGGGACCGCGGGTGCGGAGGGAGAAGCGGCGTGTGAAGTTGGGAGCCCACTGACCGGGGAGGGAACCTGCACCGGGGCCTCCTCACGGTGGAGGAGCTGCGTGTTACATCTCTGACGTCACCTGCCTAGGCCTCGGCTTCCCGGGACTGGCGTTACGCTGCTGGAAAGGACTAGGTGTGTGCGGCCGCCTCTCTGGCCCGCCCTGCCTCTCACCCTGGGCTAAGAAAGGCCACCCTCCTTCCTTGTAAAAAGAAAGCGGGCTCTCTGGCTCTTGGCCGCCTTCTTCCACCCTCCCCTGTCTGGCTCACGGCTGGTGAGGGCCCCTGGAGGCCGGTCTGGAAGCAGCTGACTCACGCCGCCTGGACCACGGGGAGTCCGGGTTCCAGATGTGACAGGCACCCTGCTGATTGGGGGGGGGAGGACCCGGCCACGGTACACTAACACCAAAGGAGCGTCCAAATGAGAAGGTCACCCACCTTTTAACTGCTTCCTGATGGGCTTGCTGGGTTCCAGCCACCTCTGCCGGTTAAGAAAACATGAGATATAAAAAAACCAAACGGTGCACAAGTCCAGCACGTCTTAAAGGGCCGGTACTCACGGGAGAGTCCACTGATTCATCGCCGTGCTGCAAGCCAAAATATTCCTTCTCGGTCACACTCAAGTGGTTGTATGCCATGTCCAGGAGAACTTGACCGGTGTCCTGTTTCTAGGAATAAAAAGTCGGGTGGGTAGCATTTTAAAACGAATTGAGCACTAGCGGTTAAAAATCTTTACTGTAGCCGAAACCGGTTTGGCTCAGTGGATAGAGCGTCGGTCTGCGGACTGAAGGGTCCCAGGTTCGATTTCGGTCAAGGGCATGTGCCTTGGTTGCGGGCATATCCCCAATAGGGGGTGTACAAGAGGCAGCTGGTCGATGATTCTCTCTCATCTATGTTTCTAACTCTCTATCCCTCTCCCTTCCTCTCTGTAAAAACCAATAAAATATATATATTTTAAAAAATCATTACTGTAGCCCGGCCAGTGTGGTCCAATGGTAGAGTGTCAACCCATGAACCAACAGGTCAGGGGTTTGACGGCCGGCCAGGGCACATGCCCAGGTTGTGCCCTCGATCTTCAGTAGGGGGCGCATGGGAGGCAGCTGGTCAATGTTTCTATCTGTCTATCCTTTCTCCATCGCTCTCTGAAATCAATACAAACATAACATTTTATTTTAAAAAGGATTAACTGTAAACAAGGAGTTCAAACATTCAGAGATTTTTATGTGCACACACATCCCACGACAAGAAATGCTTTAACAAATGTCAAGTTCAGAGGCCACATGGTACGTGGGGGAAGCAGGCTAAGAAACATGACCCAAGGAAGACAGAAGACAGCCCAGGTTAGTTCTGTCAGGCTTCCCGCTCCCCCTCCGCCGAGATCCCCAAGCGACGAAGCCTTACACTCAGCAGTCTCAGTGAGCGCACCCCCGCGCCCCGCCCGTGGCTTATCCCCCGCACAACGCTAATCCCCCACGGGCTCCCGGCGGCTCCTCGGGAGGCGGGGACCGCGCGAGGCGACGAACAAACTCCCCGCTAACCACGTGGAGGAGGAGGGCTCAGAAACTCCGACGACACCCAAAATATGCTCTGGCGTGTGACACCCCGGGGGATTATCTGCCTCGCTGCTCCTCGTCATCTGAAGTGAGAAGCTGGTGGGGACATGCAACCACTTCACATCCAGAGCGGGACTCGGCCGCCTTCACCACTCAGAGCTGACGCAGCGGCGGGCAGGAGGTGGGGACAGAGGCACGGGTGTGTGTGTGTGTGTGTGTGTGTGTGTGTGTGTGTGTCAGCTCCTGCCCTCCCGAGGCCAGCCGGGGAAGCTGTGACTGTGTCGAACGATGTCTGGGGTTGTGAGACACTCAGGGCACCGTGAGCACACAGAGGACAGACAGCACCAACGCTCAGCAGCTCAGCCTGGGGATGAGTGAGGGAAGCACCCCCGGCAGCCCCGGCCCGGGCCTGGAGGGGGGCGGGCTGTGGACACCTTCCCTCGGGGCGCAGGAGCGGAGAGGAGGGCGTGAAGCAGGTGCCCCGGCGGCACAAAGGCACGCGGCCGGGAGACAGCGAGGGGCGCTGGGGAAACGGCAAAGTCTACTTCAATGCTCTGACCTCTCCGGAAGCCTTTGAACCAAACCACTTCCCTGAGGAACAATTTGAGTCAGAAATAGACCGTGTATAGAAGAAGCAAAAGCAGTTTTTTTTTGTTTTTTTTTTTTGGGGGGGGGGAAGGTAGGGGTGCAGATAATGTTCCTGAAAATGGTCACAGCCACCAGGAGGAGGACGTTAGGTAACCTAGGTAACCGTCCGGGCCCTTCCTGCAGCCTCGGCCTCGGCTGGGCCTCACGTTATCTGATCTGAGGTGGGAACACGAGGCACGCCCGGTGCCTGAACACACCCCCTTTCCCTGCCCGGGGCCTGTTCCAGCCGCTTCCTCTGCCCCAACAGCCTCCATCCCGAGGGCATCACCATGGCGTGGAAAAGATGACTGGTCCACTGGTTCCAAACCATGAGACTCCCTCCCCCTGGAGGGAGACATCCTCTCGATGTGACCAAGAGCTACCTGCTCCCCAGGTTGAAAGGATTACGTCTATGACTTTATACCAGATTAAATATGTTATTTATTATTATCGTTATTATTTTTGTTAATCCCCACCCGAGGATATTTCCCCACTGATTTTCTAGAGAGATTGGAAGGGGGGGGAGAGAGACAGAGAGAAACATGGAAGTGGGAGAGACACGTGGGTTGGCTGCCTCCCACACGCACCCCACCCACCCGGGGCAGGGATCCAGCCTGCAACTGAGATATGTGCGCCCAGGACCGGAATCGCACTTCTGATCCTCCGTCCACGGGCCAACCCCCCATCCGCGGAGCCAAACCCGCCGGGATCAATATATTATTAAGAACTGTAATCCACTGAGCATCTACGAGGAGCCAGACACGACACTAACGCGTGCTCTTTATAAACACGTCGTCTCGTCTTTGCAAAGTCGCCATCGGCAACCTCTTCGCCGACGAGCAAACAGAGACCCCGGGCAAACTCCGTGTGGTGTGCCTGCCCGGCCCCCCGCACCGCCTCCACGCCGGTGTCTCTGGTGCACAGCTCGCCCAGGTCTCAGGAGAAACAGGAACATAACACAGGGCCGCCCTTATAATCAGCACAAGCCTCCCGATCCAGTCCCCGCCCCGAGAGAGGTCGCCGTGTCAACGGCCAGCTCGCCCCCTGCGCTGGGCTAAGGACAGCTTCCCTGACGGTGCCCGCTCCTGGCGGGGACGGTCCAGGCTGAAGGGACAGTCCAGGCCGAGGGGTCTGAAGGAGACAGTGCAGACGGACAATCCCCACGAGCACAGGAATGTGAGGCCCCGGAGATTCTAAGCTGCCGGCAGGCCCTCCGCTTCCAGTTCAACGTGAGTGAGCTCTGACCGGCGGCCCGAAGCCGGGGGAGGCAGCACGGGCCGCAGCGTGATGGCAACACAGACGTCCTCAGCCCAGAAGGGCTGGGCTTAGGGGACCTCCCCCGCCAGGTGGGTGCTTTCCTTGTCCCCGTGCACAAGGCGCGCCGCTCCTTACACACGCTCTTAGCCGGGATGCCAGGACTCCGGCTCTTGGTCTCCTCTTCCCTCCCCGGATAGTCCTCTGCCTCCTTTGGTGCTCGGCCCTCATCTCTCCAACCTCTGAACACCGAACCTCCTTCGTATCCCCTGTCCACGCCCTCCTCAGGGGGCCCCCCTCATCCAGTTCCACGGCCCCAGACACCGTCTCTACCCGGGGAACCCCCACATATGTATCCCGGCCTGGACCCGGCGCGCATATCCCAGTCTAGCCTCCTGACTCAGATATCTACAGCCACGGCTACGTTCCCTCGCGGGCGAGTGACGGGCATCTCGAATGGTTACAGCAGGGCGGTCACCTGGGGTCCCCTCGCAGCCTTTCTCATCTCTGTACGCTGCCGCTCCGTCCTGCCGCCGGCTCCGGCCAAACATCCGGGTCGCCTTGAGGCTTCTCACGCATCCCAAGTCCCGGCTGCCGGCCAGCCCCGCTGGCTCCACCTCCAGAGTCTCTCCTGACTTGGTTTACCCGGCCACCTCCACACGACACCACCGTCCAGTTACCATCCCTCCCCGGGGCCGATACAACAGCCTCTGGGCCCTTGGCGCCCCCGTCCACTGTTGACAGAGCGTCCGGAGTGACACCTGAGTCAGGTCACGCTGGGCCCCTGCCCAAAGCTCGCAACGCGTCCTGCCTCCCACGGAATCGCCTGCAAGGCTCTGCACCGCCCTCCCCGCCTCAACCCACCTGCTCTCTCTCTGGCCTCGCGTCACTCGCCTTGCTTATTCTTCTCCCGACACAATGGCCTGCCACACTGTCCTCAGCCACACTACCCAGCATGCTGCCCCAGGGCCTTGGCACTGCTGCTTCTCGGACCCGGAATGTGCTTCCTCCAGAGAAGGGCAGGGTTCTTCTCTTCGCTTCCCTTAGGGGAGGCCTTCCCCGGTCACTTGTATAAAATGACAACCCCAGCCAAAACCGGTTTGGCTCAGTGGTAGAACGTCGGTCTGTGGACTGAAAGGTCCCGGGTTCGATTCCAGTCAGGGGCATGTACCTTGGTTGCAGGCACTTCCCCGGTGGGGGTTGTGCAAGAGGCGGCTGGTCGATGTTTCTCTCTCATCGATGTTTCTGGCTCTCTATCTCTCTCCCTTCCTCTCTGTAAAATATCAATAAAATATATATTTTTTTAAAATAATAAAGATAATAAAACGACAACCCCACCTCCCGGTCCCTCCTTGGCACTCTCCATCTTCTCATCCTGCTTTATGTTTCTTCTAAGCACATACGAACACTGACAGTATAAGTTTATGGTCCAGTGCTCTCTGGGATTTCCCTCTATTTTGTTCACTCCTCTATCCTTCGTATCCAGAACAAAGCCTGGCACACGGTAGGTGCTGAGTAAACATCTGTCAACGAAACGTTCGCGTTCTTGTCAGGAAGGAGTCGCACAGCTGAGGAACAGCTCCAGGTTGACAACATCCATGTCAACAAACGAGTCGGATATTCGCTAACTGTCAGTTTACAGCAACTAGAAGAGGTACGTGTGATCTTTTCGGAGCAGGTTCAGTCACAAAATTCTGTAGGTGACGTCAGTCAAAAGGAAACAGCGTCTAGAACGAAGCTTAGTGAGCCTAGAGCAGTTGCTTTTCGAGGGCGGTGCGTATGACCCTGACAAAAGGGCCCTAAATCGGTGGTCCCGGAACTGTCATGTGCATCATCAGGAGTGCTTGAGGAGCCGTGGAAACGCAGATACTCCCGGGAGCGTCTCCAACACCCAGCCAGGACGGGGCATTTCTATTTCAAACACGCATCCCACGGGGTCCCGATGCACGTTCAGAAATATTTACCGGGGCTGAACCGCCCAGAGTACATAAAACTAGTATTTACATTTTAATTAACTAATATAAATTTAGCGCATCCGGTGTTCTAGCCGCATGGCCACTGCTCCGTGGCCCCGTGTGGTGTGGCTGTTGGCCCTGTGTCGGCTGCTGTGGATACAGGACACTTCCCGGCACTGCAGTGCTGCCCTGGAGGGCGGCTTTTCTACAAACTGGTTTAAGAAACAGGTCACAGGTGTATTCCCAGCCCCCTAGACCAGCCGTGGGCAAACTACGGCCCGCGAGCCGGATCCGGCCCGTTTGGCTGTTCTATCCGGCCCGCGGAGCCGAAAGAGCGGAGGGTTCTCTTGCTCTCCCCTCCGCTCCTTCACCAGCAGCCCAAGATGAGAGTGCCAGCATGGTCAGGCTGCTTTTGTTCTGGCCCTCCGGTCCAGGGTAAGAACTCATGGTGGCCCTCGAGTCAAAAAGTTTGCCCACCCCTGCCCTAGACTCTAGACAACGATGTGCCCTTGCTGGGTGTGTCCTTCTACAATAATGCCCCTCACCGGCAAAAGAACAGGGCCCCAACTTAGGGGAGGCCTGGGTAGCTGTGGGAGGGGAAGGGGCAGTTGGATAGAAAGTTGGGGAATCTCTCTCTCTCTACTATCTCCATTCCCACTATCTGCCAAGAAAGGGGACCAAACTCCTGTGTCCTTGGTCATCGGTCAGCATCTTGTCCCCTGCAGGCAGACAAACCCGTTGACTTGACCCCCAGCCAGGAAGGAGAAATTAGCACGCACCATCCTGTGCCCTCAGGAAGACTGCCCTCCTGACCGGGGCTCAGCAGAGAGCAGACTGATGGGTGGGGCAGGAGCCACAGAGGCCAGCTTTCGTTGGCCTTTCCATTCTTGTGGCCTTTTGTCACCCTCCAGGTATTGTCTCATCCCCCATCTTCTCTCTCTGATACCTGCCCTTGCACACCGAACATTCCAGGCTGGGGCAGACGCTGGCAGCCAGCCAGGGTGGGGTTGACCCCTGTAGGGCCACAGGATGGGAGCGGCAGGCAAAGGCCACAGGCCTCTGTGGTAACTGCGGTGGAGGAGGAGGTGGGAGGCGGCAGGGCGGCTACCCTCCAGGCATCCTCCCGCTGGGACACTGGAGTCTTCATGCCTCGCCCACCTCTGCCTCGGGCATGAGGTGGGAGAAGCCAGGCCTCCCCTGAACCCTAACTCTCACTACCCTCCCCCCAACAGGACCCACCCATTTGCACATTTAGTGAGCACCTGCTCAGGCCTGTGCCTCGCTGGGAACTGAACCTTCGACCTTTCGGTGTAGGGAAGGACACTCCCACCCACTGAGCCACACCGGCCAGTGCGTGGACCTAGAAGGGTCTTTCCGCTCCAGTCTCAGCTTACAAGACCCGAGATCTCAAGCTTTCACTTGAAGATAGTTTTCCCATCTCTTGATTTATAAGATGGAGGAAACGCTATTTCTTAGGGGCATCAACTCAGGAAAAAAAATAAAATAAATTTGGAGAACTTACATTAACTTTAAAGGTCTGTACCGAGCCATCTAGAAAGCGGATGCTGCACACGACTTCGGACCGGGCTTTCTCTTTCGGTAACTCTGAGGTGCGTATGTTATTAATTCTTCCACCAAACGCGCGTAATCGGGAGGTCATAACTATCGCTGAGTAACCTGCAACAGAGGGTGTACCTGTTAGCTCTCTGGTATGCAAATTAACGGTTACATGCAAATGCACCTCTCAGCCAGCCCACCTGTCTCCTATCTTCACAATAAGAGAACCTC
The DNA here is from genome assembly GCA_963924515.1 of Vespertilio murinus. NCBI lineage: Eukaryota > Metazoa > Chordata > Mammalia > Chiroptera > Vespertilionidae > Vespertilio > Vespertilio murinus. The sequence continues at coordinate 167,655,539 of OZ004708.1, forward strand.
TCGCATAATGTGAACTAGATAAAAGACAATGCTTCTGCTTACTTTTTGACTTTTAAGAAGCTCTAAGCAAAGCGTATTGTTAAATTATGATTGTTAAATAATAGAATTACATGGCTTGTTTGTGTCTTATTATCTCAGCCAGATAATATGTACACATCTATATATGTATTTCCCATGCTTTTAATGTTTTTATTTATGTTTTACTACTTTATATATTTGTGTATCCTGCCCCTAAGGAGTATAGAACTAAATGTGATATAAAAATGAAGTAAAATTTGAAGACATTTATTGATAAATTAGACTGTATTAAGAACTTCTATTATTAAAAGACACTATGTAAAAGAATAAAAAGGCAACCCACAGAAATATTTGCAAAATATGTAAGTATACAAAGAGCTCCTGTGAATCAATAAGGAAAACAAGCAAACAACCGGTGAGAATAAAGAAGCCATATCAGTTGTCAGGGAAGTGCAAACTAAAACACAAAGCACTGTTCCTACATACCCCCCCGAACGGCTGCAGGGAAATCTGACCGAACCAGGTGCTGGCCCGGGTGTGGTGCGCCTGGGACCTCATGCACAGCTGGCGACTGCATTCTGTTTGGCAGTGCCGCCTACCCTGAACACACGCATAGTCTGTGGCTTAATTCTACTTCTAGGCTATTCCCAACAGAAAAAAAATGTACGTTTTTCATGGCAGCACAGTATGGTGAGTGTTAATTCCTCTTTCCTGGCTCACTAAAATATATGTACAAGTATCTTCACAATAGTCCCAATCTAGAAAAGATAGAAATGTCCCTCAGTAGAATGGGTAAGTTGTGGAGTAGCATACCATGCATGACTATACAATAAAGGAAATAAAGGGGTCCGGTTTGGCTCAGTGGATAGAGCCTCAGCCTGTGGACTGAAGGGTCCCAGGTTTGATTCCAGCCAAGGGCACATGCCCAGGTGGCAAGCTCAATCCCTGCAACTGATCAATGGTTCTCTCTCATCATTGATGTTTCTCTCTCTCTCTCTCTCTCTCTCTCTCTCTCTCTCTCTCTCTCTCCCTCTCCCTTCTTCTCTGCAATCAATTATATATATATATATATATATATATATATATATATATATATTAAAAGCAGTTCTATGAATTAAAATAAGGCAAATAAAGGAACTATTGTCACATTCAACATGAATGAATGTCTCTAACTGTATGCTGAGCAAAAGCAGCCAGACCCAGAGCATGAACACGATTACATAAAGTCAGTTGGGCACAAGATTTATTGGGATAATCACCTAATAAGTTAGTTATATACCGCAATGTCTAATCACTAGAGTGTAACATCTGATTACCTGAAACTAATAGAATAATATATGCCAACTGCAACTAATTTAAAAAATATATATATTTTATTGATTTTTTACAGAGAGGAAGAGAGAGGGATGTGCCTACAACCAAGGTACCTGCCCTTGACCGGAATCGAACCCGGAACCATTCAGTCCACAGGCCGACGCTCTATCCACTGAGCCAAACCGGTTTCGGCTGCAACTAAATTTTTTTTTCTTTTTTTAAATAAATCTTTATTGTTCATATTATTACAAATGTTCCTCATCCCCCCCCCTCCCGCATTGCTCCCCTACACCAAGTTTCCATTCAATTCTCTGCCCTTTCCCCATCCCCCATTGTCCTCATCCATAGGTGCAGTTTATGTTCAGTCTCTTCCCACCCCGCTCCACTCCCTATTTCCCCGAGAATCATCAGTCCACTCCCCTTCCATACCTCTGATTCTATTATATTCACCAGTTAATATTGTTCATCATGATTTCTACTTCCCTTGGTTTTTAGACTCACTTGTTGATAGTTACGTGTTTGTTCATAATTTTTATCTTTATTTTCTTCCTCTTCCTAAAGAACCCCTTTCAGCAACTCATATAATTCTGGCTTGGCAGTGATGAATTCCTTTAGCTTAAATTTATTTGTGAAGCTCTTTATCTGGCCTTCGATTCTGAGTGATAGCTTTGCTGGGTAGAGTATTTTTGGCTGTAGGTTCTTGTTATTCATCACCTTGAATATTTCTTGCCATTCCCGTCTGGCCTGCATGGTTTCTGTTGAGAAATCAGCTGACAGTCGTATGGGTGCCCCTTTATAGGTAACTACCTGCTTTTGTCTTGCTGCTTTTAATATTCTCTCTTTGTCTTTAGCTCTTGGAATTTTAATTATGATGTGTCTTGGTGTGGTCCTCTTTGGATTCCTTTTGTTTGGGGTTCTGTGTGCTTCCTGTACGTGTAAGTCTATTTCTTTCCCCAGGTGGGGGAAGTTTTCTGTCACTATTTCTTTCAATATGTTTTCGGTATCTTGCTCTTTGTCATCTTCTGGGATGCCCATAATTCTGATGTTGGTTCGCTTGAAGTTGTCCCAGAGGTTTCTTACATTATCTTCAACTTTCTGGATTCTCTTGTCTTCTTGCTTCTGTGGAGGAGTGTCCTCTGGCTCTTTGTGTTGCAAATCTTGGACTTGATTCTTGCAATCTTCCAATCTGTTTTTAGGACTCTGTATAATATTATTTATTTCAGAGATTGTATTCTTTATTTCTAGTTGACCCTTCATTATTTCTTGTTGATCCCTTATCATATCCTCATAGGTCTCATTTATTTTATCGGCCTTTTCTAAGAGATTGTTGAACAACCTTATAAGCGTGGCTTTGAACTCTATATCCAGTCGCTTTTTGTCCTCCATTTCTTTCGTTTGTGATCTGATTCCTTGTTTTGGCATTTTCGCTGCTCCCCTGAGTTGGTAGGTTGGGAGGATCAGCTGTGTCTATGCCAGGAGACAACCTTATTCCACTAGACTTGGAAACCTGCAAAAGCCTCTCTGAGTTCAGCTTGGATGGGGCGGAGTTTCAGGGTAGAGCCTACAGCCTTGGCTTCCGGTTAGCCCCGCCCTCTGAGGTTCCTGAGTCTCAGTGTTCCTCAGTGTCCTTTGGTACTCGCTGCAAGCACCTCTGAGAGAAAGGCGCCCTAGAGCTTCGCCCACTACCAGACAGTGTAGTCTCTCCCCCAACAAGCCCACAACTGGGGTTCAGAGCAGTTTGAAGTGGGGTTAAGAGCAGTCCGGAGTTTATGTCTCCTTCCCGCTAGGGCGATCTCGCGGCCCAAACAACAGTCTGTCCTCTGTGCGCGCAATGTGTGCGACTCAGGGGCTCTGCTTTTTGCCGTTCCCCTAAGCTTCTGTCTTACAGCCCAGATTCCCTCTGTATGAGGCTGGAGCCCGAGGGTCTTGCCCAGGACTGGGGTTCAGTGCAGTCAGAACTGGGGCTCAGCACAGTCCTGAGCTTTTGAGTCCTTCCCCTTGGAGCAATCCAGCAGCTCAGTGAACAGTCCGTCCTCTGCGCGCAATGTGCGCGACTCCGGAGCTCTGCCTTTCTCGCCGCTCCGCTGAGCTTCCGCCTTACAGCCCAGTTTCCCTCTGTATGAGCCTGGGAGCCCAGGGTCTCGCCCAGAACTGGGGTTCAGTGCAGTCGGAGTTGGGGTTCAGCACGGTCCGGAGCTTTTAGGTATCTCCTTCCCACTAGGGAACGCCAGCCAGGCACTCAGCCGCCCCTCCTCTCCGGCTCCGTCCTCTCCCCGTGCACACCGTGCCTCCGTACCTTAGGTTTTTACAGCTCCTCTGGTTTTCCTTCTGGTTTTCTCTTTCCTTCTAGTTGTAGAATTTCCAGTCAGTCAACTTTCCTGTAGTTCTGGATAGTGTCCACTCTATATTTTAGTTGTATTTTTTGAAATTGTTGAGTGCGGCTGCAGTTAGGCTTTTACCTCTGCCATCTTGTTGTGAGTCCTGCAACTAAATTTTTTAAAAATGATTTTTAAAATCCCGCCCTTTTCCCTTTTGGTAGCCCTTTGGGGCTCGGTGGGATGCTGCCCCATTCATGAATCACTTAGTAAATCCAACCAGATCTTTTTAAAAAAACAGCTGGCAAAACTAATCAATGTTTATAGAAAACAGGATGATGGCTAGTTTGGGGTGTAGGGACTGAGGGCCAGGGTTTTCTGGGATGCTTAGACTATTCTATTTCTTGATCTGGATGAAAATCCATCAGTCTCTACAGTTATGATTTGTGCATCTTTATGTATGTGTATTTCAATAGCAAGCTTACTTATGAAGAATACATGTATGAAGAGGGAATTCGTGGGAAGTGGAAGTCTGGCCATGGTATATCCAGAGAACAGTCAGGAAAGTGGTTTTTACTAGTGAAGGTAATTTATGGAGTGGCTGGCTAATAACCCGAAAACGTGTGCAACTGAGCACATGGTCCCATCGCGCAGGTAGGAAGCCAAGGATCAAGGTCAGCGTGAGGGACGAAGCAGGTGTGAGTCTGACAAGGTTGGGCAGAGGAGCAGCTGAAGATGAAGGACCCAAGGGCAATGTAATGCTCCTTTTGATTAACTCCACACAAGCCCTCTGTAATGCTCGGGGCCTTTGCACCTGCTGCTCCCTTCTGCCTGAAAGCTATCCCTGCTTTGTACTTAAAATAACTGCTGTTGCCGAAACCGGTTTGGCTCAGTGGATTAGAGTGTCAGTCTGCGGGCTGAAGGGTCCCAGGTTCGATTCCGGCCAAGGGCATGTACATTGGCTGCGGGCACATCCCTGATGGGGGTGTGCAAGAGGCAGCTGGTCGATGTTTCTCTCTCATCGACGTTTCTAGCTCTCTCTCCCTTCCTCTCTGTGGAAAGTCAATAAAATATATTTAAAAAAAAAAAAAAAGCCGAAACCGGTTTGGTTCAGTGGTAGAGCGTTGGTCTGCGGACTGAAAGGTCCCGGGTTCAACTCTGGTCAAGGGCATGTACCTTGGTTGCGGGCACATCCCCGGTAGGGGGTGTGCAAGAAGCAGCTGGTTGATGTTTCTCTCTCATCGACATTTCTAGCTCTCTATCTCTCTCTCTTCCTCTCTGTAAAATATCAATAAAATATATTTTTAAAAATAAATAAAACAACTGCTGTTCACACCTCAGTGCTCAGCGCAGCATCACCTCCTCACGTAAGCCTTCCTGGTGTCCCAGACCCGTGACTCGTGGTACAGGCTCTCCTCTGCAGCGCTCATCATAGTTTCACATGTATAACTAACTAGGGGCCCCGTGCACGAATCTGTGCAGCGACTGGGCCGGGCTGGCTAGGGGGAGGGACTGGGGGCAGTTGGCCGGCTTGCCCCCCTCCCCCATCAGGGTGGGGGGTGGGGATGACTAGGGGTGGGGCCAACTGGTGGGGAGTGGCCAGGGGCTGGCCAGGGAGGGCCCCCTGGTTAAACTCCCAGTTGAGGGGACAATTTGCATATTAGCCTTTTGTTATACGAGGACGACGTGATTATTCAACGTTTACTCCTCCCACTTAGCTTTGTGAGGGTAGGAGCCAGGTCTGATTTCGCTCACTGTCATCTCCAACACTTAGCTCTGGGAGGCAGTCAGTGAATTTCTGAATGAACCAACGAGCAAAAGGCAGAAGGAGATTTAAAAAAAAAAAAAATGAAGCCAAGAGTTAGCGTGTGGATACACAGCAGTGCAACATGGCGGACAGAAGGGTGCGGGTGGGGGCAGGCAGGAAGGAGGGTGGGATCGGGGCTTCACGCAGAGTGCAGCCCGGGCATGTCCCGCAGGCCAGCGGTCCTCACGCTGGGATCTTAAAATGTAGGCTCGGGTTCAAGGAGGTCTGGGTGGGGGCCCTGACGCCTGCATTTCTTGGTCTCCCCGATGTGGCTGAGGCTGCTGATCTGGGGTCCACACTGAGAGGGCAAGCCACCGATAACTGGAAAAGCAGCACCCGATGTCGGGGCCCGGCCAGATGGGGCATCGGAAGCAAGGGAGGGATGAGGACCCAGCAGAATCGAGCCTCGGGGAGCCACAGACCACGGCTCCGCCGCAGGACGTGAAAGCAAAAAGGGATGAAAGCTGAGCCGAAGATGCATCCCAGAGAGAGGGCGCAGGGATCCCTGATCCTGTTTAAGGGGCTCCAGGCGAACCTCCATTCTCCTGGAGGGAGGAGCAGGGAATCTCGTATTAATAATAATAATTAAAAAAAAAAATTTCCTCGGACCAGCAGTGGAAGGAAACTTGTTCTGAAACTTTAAAAATTCCACCCACCCTCCCCACCCCCACCCTGCCATTTCCAATGCAAATGTCACGGGAGCAGGGATGCTTGCTTCTGAGTAATACCCAAAGTTATCCAACGACAACAATGTTCCAGAATGTTCCAGAATGCCTTAAAACCACGCCGAATGCAACATGCCAGAGTTATTGTTTGGTCCTTTTCTAAGAATTTCAGGTGGGTTAGGCCTTTTTCTTTTTTTTAAAGATAAAACAGAGCTGTCAGTGGGAGGAGCACGGCAGAGTCCCCCGGGGGAGTTTTTATAAAATATGCCTGTCCGGGCCCCAGCCACAGAGGGTGACTCAGCTTCTGGGGGTGGGGCCCGGAATGACATTCCCTTTGGGAAACTTTCAGAGGGAGGGCCTGATGGACAAGGGCTGGAAGAGTGGGGCGGAGGGTGGGGGGGGGAGATTTTGGGCGCCGGGGGACCTGCTGCCGATGGTCAGACTTAGAACACAGGCTCTGCAGAATCTGGGCCATTCCTGGTGGGGCCACCGGTGGGAACCAGGCAGGTCCCCAGAATGGCTAAAACAGAGCTTGGACCGTAACCACACCGTGACTCTAGAACAGGGGTAGGCAAACTACGGCCCGCGGGCCTGATCAGGCCCGTTCGGCTGTTCTCTCCGGCCCGCAGAGCCGGAAGAGCGGAGGGTTCTCTTGCTCTCCCCTCCATCCGCTCCTTCACCAGCAGCCCAAGAAGAGAGTGCCAGCATGGTCAGGTTGCTTTTGTTCCGGCCCTCCGGTCCAGTTTAAGAACCCATTGTGGCCCTCGAGTCAAAAAGTTTGCGCACCCCTGGCTCTAGACAGAAAGCAACCCAATGGTGATTTCCAACAGGAGCTGCCCCAGACGTCCCCCGGATGGAAGGACCACCCAGGCTCTGGCTGTCACGCCGCTCCTCATCTGAGACCCCTGACTGCTAGCGCCGGCGTGGGTGCCAGCGGGTCCTCTGAGCTTGACCACGGCGCTGCCCAGCGTCATCGGGGCAGGGCCGGCTGACAAAACACGGTAAACCGGCGACCCGGAACAGACACACTTTGTCCTCCTCACCTCAATCCCGGTCACATAAAGGGGCTGGCATGGCCCTTGATGACGAGCCCTAAGCAGGCACTCCACAGAAGGGGCAGCAGTGTTCTCCCCGCCACTGTTCCTAAGGCAAACCTTGATAAGAGGAAGCCAGGGAGGTAAACAACCGCACCACCTGCTTTCAGGTTGTCTTGAAATGGCATCTTACACAATCTCGGCGGGACAATGGGTGCTGACTAACTGCCCGCTTCCTGTGGCAGCACCGCGATTGCAGCACTCCGGGGTTTCTATGGCTTCCTGTATAAGCCTCTTACTTCCAAACAAAGCCGCAGCCCCACCGGGAGCACTCCGGCCTCTCCCACCACAGATGAGCTTGCTCGGAGCATGCTTTCTCAAAGAGCAAATAGTCACGAATTTGCTCCGCGCTGTAAGAAGAAAAGTTCCACCGTAACTATTGTTTTTTTATCAAAGATTCTACTTGCAAAACATAGGGTTTTTTGTTTTTTTTTTAAATCAAAGATTCTACTTGCAAAACATAGAAAAGAGGCCACATCTCTCTCTGTGCACCGTAGACGCCCCATAGGTACAGAGAGCGTGAGGGCCAGCAGGTGTACAGTACCCACACAACAGAACAGCTACAACAGAGAGCGCTAATCAAGTTAAGTGGGACACATGCCAGGTACTCAATAAAAGACATTTTATTGATAACTAGTGGCCCAGTGCATGAAATTTGTGCAGGGGGCGGGGAGGGGAGGGTTGCGTGTCCCTCAGCCCCGCCTGCACCCTCTCCAATCCACCCCTTGAAGGATGTCCTACTGCCGGCTTACAGGGATCGGGCCTCAACCGGCAGTGGGACGTCTCTCTCGCAATCCGGGACTACTGGCTCCTAACCGCTCACCTGCCTGCCTGACTGCCCCTAACCACTCCACCTACCAGCCTGCTCACCCCCAACTCTTCCCCCCACCCCCTGCTGTCCTGCTCGCCCCCACCTTCCCTCCTCACTGGCCTGCTGGCCCCCAACTGCCCCCCCCCTGCTGGTCTGCTCACTCCAAACTGCCTCCCGATCCTGATCACCTCTAACGGACCCCCACTGACATCCTTCTCGTCCCCAACGGACCCCCACTGACATCCTTCTCGCCCCCAACGGACCCCCACTGACATCCTTCTCGCCCCCAACGGACCCCCACTGACATCCTTCTCGCCCCCAACGGACCCCCACTGACATCCTTCTCGCCCCCAACTGGGCCGCCTGCTGGTGTGCTTACCGCCAATGGCTCCGCCCCCGACCAGCCTGATCACCCACAACCGCCCTCCCCTCTTGGCCTCCAACCGCCTCTCCCTCAGCCCTGCCACCATGGCTTTGCCCAGAAGAACGTCTGGAAGGTCTCCTGGAAGGTCTCCCGGTCAAATTAGCATATCACCCTTTTATTAGTATCGATACCAAGCTTCTAATGCCATCGGGCGCTGGCTGCGGAGCCAGTGTTTTATAGGCAAGCCTGACTTAAAAACACCTTACAAACAGTGTAAATGTCCTGTTTCCTAAAGTTCTATTTGTTTAAATAGAGACAGCCTGCTAAAGTTAAGAGAGAGTCATAGAGATAAGGTAGGTTCTGGAACTCCTTTACCAACTCAATGGAGCCGGAAGCGGCAGGAGCACGGCCCCACAGACCACCACACCTGGGTCAGGTGAGACGCCCGGAGCCCTGGTGCACAGAATTGAGTAACGAGGCGAGGAGTAACCACGGTCCCCTCGGGGCCCCTCATCTGCCTGGAGCCAGCCCGGGGCGAGGGGACGCTCTGTTTCCTGAGGGCCAGCCTACAGGCCAATCCGGGGAACTGCGTTCTTGCAAAAGCCCGAGGCCACAGGCACGTACAAGGAAGTGGAGCACACTCTTCCTCATCAGAGGACGGCAGAAAGCAACTCCCACTTTGATCATTGTTAAAAGGAAGCGTGAGGGTGGTTTCATACCCTTAAAAAAGAAACAAGAAGGCGGACCCCTTGGCTTGAATAAAGCGCCAGTTAAAAGGAATGGAAGGAAGCGAGCAGTCCTGATATAAAACACCTACTCTGTGAGTACACAGTGCACAGGAACCACAGCTACCTCTCTGCTACCTGTCCTGGATCATCCAGCTGATCTGGGCCGATGCTGCCACCTAGTGGCCAGCAGAGGAAAACGCGCCACCTCTCACCCTGACTTCCTTCTTCAAAGGAAACATGTCAGCTTTGCTGGCTTCTATCTTATCACAGTTTCAAAAACCTCTCTCACAATATATAATGCCTCCTCTGTATCTCGATCCCTTCTCCCTTTCCTAACTCTTCTTCCCCAGTGGACTCAGAAGAGCCGTCTTCTCGTTTAGGAGGCCCAGCAGACATCTGATCAGCCGGAGAGGGGCGTCTCTAGCCAACGGAACTAATAAACACTCGTGTCCAACCAGCCGCGGGAGACGGATGACTCATCCAGTTAAGTGTGCTTCCTGTCAGACACCAACATCCGATCACAACGCTTTGCTTGTTGAGCTGCTAATATGATGCCGACGTTGCTTTCTCCTTTTCACAGAGTGTACACAGAGTCACTGGGCTGCGCTACGGGTTGGTTAACCAAGTCTTCCGGGGGCCAACCAACGCCCTAAAAACCACTCCCATCACTCGTGGCTTGACCGCCCGCCGAGGGGAGAACCCGAGCCGCACTGCGGGATTGCGGCCTGCCTGCCCCTCACACCCGCGGCAGCGTCTAGCTCCGGTCTGCCTCCGGGCCAGGCCTCGCGTGGCCCTGGAACTTCTCTGAAGGAAGCCGGGCAGTCCCTTCTAAAGATTGTAACTTACCCCAGCTGGCTGGGGACTGGTCACTTATCGAGCACTAGATTAAGACTGGCTCAAAGTGGAGGGAAGGACACGTTATTTAAGCTGCTACAAAGGAGTGATTAAAGCGAGGCTTTCTTTTTAACCGGAGACTTAAATAAAACCTCAGTGGTTAAGAATCATCTGGGGGGGGGGGGGGAGGGAAGCTTGTTAAAACACGGATTCTTGGCACCATCCACAGAGATTCTGGTTTTAGTAAGGACCCAAGACATCGCATTTTCAAAACTTAAGAATTTTTTTTTTTGAGCTTATGGAAAAGCTGCAAGAAAAACAGAATTCCTCACCCCCTTGGTCTGGATTCAACTGTTTTTATTTTGCCACCTATGCCTCTCTCTCTCTCTCTCTTCCTCCTTCCCTTTCTCACTCCCTCCCTCTCCCCTCTGCACCCCTACCCCAGGCTTTTTTTTTTTTAAATATATTTTATTGATATTTTACAGAGAGGAAGGGAGAGAGATAGAGAGCTAGAAACGTCAATGAGAGAGAAACATCGACCAGCTACCTCTTGCACACCCCCTACAGGGGATGTGCCCGCAACCAAGGTACATGTCCTTGGCCGGAATCGAACCCGGGACCTTTCAATCCGCAGACCGACGCTCTACCACTGAGCCAAACCGACCTCGGCCCTACCCCCAGGCTTTTAACTGAACACTTAAAAACTATCCGTTTATCTCCCAAGAAGAAAGACAGTTTGTAACCACAGCACCATCATCACTGATAAAGCTCTTACGTAACATACAATCCACACTACAATCCTGCACATGGTTCTGATGGGGCATCTTTCATTTCTGTCCTTGGGATCCGGGCTCCAAATGGGGACCTTGCCTTGCGTGAACCGTCCTAGAGAAGCTGCGTGTCTGACCAGCGCCTGCAGAGGCCTGGGGCGCAGGGGTCTCAGCACCCGGCACTTGGAAAACCCTCAGCCAGGCGGGCACCTCCAGAGCTCCTCTGGGTTTTGGCGGTCCGAGCCCACGGCCGGGGGCTTGGGGAGGCCAGCTCCCTCTGCCGGCGCTCCTGCCTGCGCTTCCGGCGGATCGCAGGGCCGCACAGAGCCTCTGCGACCTGCCCAGCGAGCACGCCCCGAGGGGCCGCAGGGGCAGGCCTCGCAGGCTGGGCGTCAGGGCGCTGGTCCTCGGCACTGCGGTCACAGCAGGAAGAGAGCAAAGCGAACGTGACGCCAGTTCGGAAAGGACGCTCTCGCTCGGTGTTACAGAACCAGACGTCTTGGCCTGTTCCCTTCACATCAGTGCGCCTCTCTCACAGACGGCAGTTCTGAACCATTCGTAATAGCCGTGCTGTAAAAAAAAAAAAAAAAGACCGCCGAAACTAGTTTGGCTCAGTGGATCGAGCGTCGGCCTGCGGACTGAAGGGTCCCGGGTTCGATTCCGGTCAAGGGCACATACCTTGGTTGCGAGCACATCCCCAGTGGGGAGTGTGCAAGAGGCAGCTGGTCAATGTTTCTCTCTCATCGACTTTTCTAACTCTCTATCCCTCTCAATTCCTCTGTGTAAAAAAATCAAAAAAATATATTAAAAAGAAAAAAGACCTCAGTGCCTTTGCTGTGCACACTTCCTCAGGCGTGGGCGGGACTGGGCCACGTGATCGAGTTGTCACAGGAAGAAAGGAAGATTCGTAGAAGGAAAGGAGGTGTACGCATGCTGTATGACTCGTTCGGCTTTGCCAACAACGGTGTTAATGAAACTCGGCCCCACGAGTGAACCACTCGTGATTTCAGCCCTCATTTGTGAAACGCCCCCTCTATTTCAGAAAACATTTCCATAAATTCGGTTCCACTTTACTAACTTTAAATTGTGTGCCGCTGATAAGCAAATGACCGTTCCACTGGTCCATGAAGTTTAATTTCCCTCATGACCACACTTTTCATACATTTACCAATACTACCTCCTGCCATTTTTTCCCACTTAATTGACTTTTTTTTTAATTTCCAAGGTACAACACTGCATAACAACTACAAATATACTTACTTTAAAAACTAGCTTATCATGTAAGCACCATTACTGACTAATTCCTAAATTGGAAAAAAAACGTCAATTCATTAAGGAAGGCATTTTTCACATTTATTTCTAACTCAACGGTAAAGCCAATAAACTAATTTGTCCTGAGCCTATAAACCAAAAGATTAATTTTTAAATAACATCTTGAAAGCTTAAAGCTTGCTAATGAATACACTAATCCCAACCAACTATGGGAAATACCGATGCACAAGACTTATTTTAATGTGTGGTGTGTGTGTGTGCGCGGGCGTGTGTGTAAAAATACTTAATACCTTTTTATTTACAAAAATGCTTCCGTGAATGCATTTATGAAAGGCTTGAACTCTGACTTCACATTATTTTCCACCAAAGGGGGAAAAATGCTCACAGGGTCATTTTAATAACACAGCTCACTACTAAAATTACCTTGCAATTATTAATCCTAATACCCCAGAAGCACAATACTGGCATCAGATCGTTTTTCCCACCGATCCTCTCGTTTGCTCAGGGAGTAGGTGTCCGGCCGGAGCCCCCGGAAGCAGGGTGGAGGAACGTGCGGGGTCACTTTCTTCGAACGGGGGGAGACCCGAGGTTAGCGCTCTGGTTCCCATTCAACCTCAAAATGTCAAATAGTTTTCTTGTGATGGAGCGGGGTTTATTTATAGGTTCGACAGCCAGGGCACTTGCAAAACTAACAAAGTAAACGTTATACTTGATACTGGGAGGATCACAAGAAGTGGCTCTAAGCTCCCTGAAGGGCAAGATAAAGAATGCCGTGGGAGGGAGCTGCAGGCCGGCCGGCCGTCTCTGGAAAGAGGTAATGTTGCTATAAAGAGAAACCAACCTCTTATGTTCCATGGGCTGAGTTTTCAGGGCTGGGATGGGAGGAAGCAAGGTAACTTAAAAACACGGTCCACTCCAAAGACACCGGAAAACTCACGTGAAACGTGTGAGTACATACATGACATTAAGTCATCCCCTCTCCTCCCCCCCCCCCCTCGCATCTTTTCTCTTTTCCTCAAAGGACCACATAGAGGGGGGAAATCACAAATTCTATGAGCACGGCTCTCCACATGGGCCTTTTCAAATACGACACTTCCCCCTAGAGGTGACCCCTCTCCTAACTTTTAATATTATTTTCATGACAATTTTGTTGCTGTTGATTCTCCCCAGAGGGCATTATTTTTCCATTGATTTTTTTTTTTCAGCGCGAGTGGGAAGGAGGGGGAGAGAAACATGGATGGAGAGAAGGCAACATCCATTGGTTGCCTTCCAACCGGGGCCGGGGACCGACCCTGCAACCGAGGCACATGTCCTTGTCCGGAATCGAACCCAGGACCCTTCAGTCCACAGGCTGATGCTCAGTCAAACCAGCTAGGGCCATGAGATTAATTTAAATCAGATGTTTAAGGTGTTTTTGTGCTTTGTTTTTATGTTGTTTAAGTATAGGTCATCACGGTGCGGTGCTGACCCCTCCCCACACCCCCCAGGACAGCCTCCCGCCCGCCCGCACGCTTCGGGCAGCCTGTGAGGCGTGGACGGTAGAAATGAGAAGGGCTGTGACTCGGCCTCCCCCCAGGTATGTCGTTGACCAGGGCCTGGTTAACTTCTCCCGTTACAGGTCGGCTCGGTGAACCCAGAAACGGAGCTGGTCTCCCGGGAGGAACAGGAGAGCCGGCAGCCCCAGGGGGAGCGGAACCACACCGTGCCGAGAGAGCGCCTTCTGGACTCAGCCAACAGCAGAGGAGCTGCCCACAGCCTCCCAGCAACCGGCCAAGCTCCCGGCCCCCGGGGAGGGCTGCCTTTCACAGACTCGTTGATCTGTGTGTCATCATTCCAGGCATTTCAGCGAAGGGGCTCCGGGCCACTGGGCGCTCACTGACTGGGCGCCTGCTGGGTGCCACAGAGACTGGTGCGGGGTGGGGCGCGGAGGTGCCCGGAGTCCCATGTGGTGCCAGAGGAACCGGGGAAGGCTCCTGGCTGGGGGCTGGGGAGGGGTGGGACAGGGGTTCAGACCACAAAGGCTCCCGGGGAACCCTGCAGGACGAAGGGAAGGGGGCCTGGCTGAAGCAGAGCAGTCCAGAGGTGACACCGTGTATGCACGGACAGGAGGAGAAGCCGGGGCATTTTAGAAAGGCCACGGGGGTGGGGAAAAGATCTGGTGGGAGTGCCTGAGGAACAACTGAAACCCCAGGGAAATCTCCGGGAAGAGATTCGGTTCTTCAAGAAAAAGAGGGCTAGGCACAGAAGAGGAGGAGGTGGGAGGCCGGGGAGGCCCGGGGGGGGGGGGGGGGGGATGAACTCTGGCGGAGACTGAGGCCAGAAGCCCAGAGCAGTTGCTTGTTATGCAGTGTGAACGTACAGAGACCGCTCACCCTCTCTGAGACTCGGCTTCCTTCTCTATAAAAGGGGGCTGGGGGGGGGGGGGGGGCAGCCGAAACCGGTTTGGCTCAGTGGTAGAGCGTCGGCCTGCGGACTGAAAGGTCCCGGGTTCGATTCCTTGGTTGCGGGCACATCCCCAGGAGGAGGTGTGCAGGAGGCAGCTGATCGATAATTCTCTCTCATTGATGTTTCTAGCTCTCTCTCTCTCTCTTCCTCTCTGTGAAAAATCAATAAAAAATATATTTAAAATAAATAAATAAATAAAAGGGGGGCATTTTCTCTGCCTCCCAAGGCTGTTTTAAGCACGGAAGGTAATACCTACGCACATTAACCGGCGCCTGGCAGGGCCCAATCAATGATACTTCATCTTACTACGATCCTTAGACTGATTACTTTAGACGCCGAGGTTTCAAGGAGGTGAAGAAGAAATGAAGGGTCAAGGCTGTACAGACAGGAAAGGGGCTCCCCCCCATGGCTGGGCGTAACCACGCAGAGAACCCAGGTAACACGACGAGCGAAGGGCAGAGAAAACGAAATGGCCCATCCCAATAATGCCGTGGGAGGTAAAACAGCACAAATCCACAGGGCTCAAAACACAGACAATGGAACACATATGTTTTCTACTGAGCAGTTTCTACCTAAAATAAAACGGAGCTATTCGAACTCTTTCCACTCCCCCTCCGAACAAATCCGCCAGGCCCAAACAGCCTGGAAAACAGGATGGAATAAATTTACTCTGCTGGGATGTGAATCCAGTTGCATCAACGTTGCAAAAAACACTGTGCTAATATTTGCCCCCGGGGCAGAGACACGCCCCGTCGGGTGTCGGCCCCTGATATTTCTATCTTGGGCTCCAGTCCCCACCCCGGGGGACGGCTAGCTCGGAGCCCCAGAAGTCTTCGGAAAACGGCTAACGTCACGCTGAAAGGTCTGAGATGTGCTCATCGCGGCAGCAGCGCGGTCCCTCGGGGCCAAGAAGCTGGAATCTCGCAAGTGGGCCATCCCGCCGCTCCGAGCCTGCCAAGGAGTCTGCAGTCGGAGGCGGCCGGGCCAGGGAAACCCAATCCCCACCGCTGGCAGCCCTGGCCAGCGTGCTATGTCAAGGAAACACAGAAAAACACCTCCCCACCCCTCCCCACCAGAGCATCACCCCATTTGTCCAGGATCAGCCAAGGGACCTGGGAAGTCACAATTCCTTTTCAGCGGGGTTTCCCAGCGGAGAGGCTAAGGCTCCGGCTCCTCCCCGGGGAGGCAAAATCCCTGGCCTGCAAGGCTTGTAATCTGAGGGGCCATCTCGGCTTACACCAGGTAGGGGAACCCTGCCAGGGCCTCTACAAACCGAGATAAAAAATGTATTTCTGTGCCGCCCACTGGCATTTCCAGGGCTCTGGGTCTTGGTGAGGGAAGGAAACCGCGTGAACGATGAGCAAGACGAATAAAGGCACCCCAACACTCGAATCCGAGTAAGAGTGTTTAGGGCCGAAACCGGTTTGGCTCAGTGGTAGAGCGTCTGTCTGCAGACTGAAAGGTCCCGGGTTCGATTCCGGTCAAGGGCATGTACCTTGGTTGGGGGCACATCCCCGGTAGGGGGTGTGCAGGAGGCAGCTGGTTCATGTTTCTCTCTCATCGACGTTTCTAGCTCTCTATCTCTCTCCCTTCCTCTCTGTAAAATATCAATAAAATATATATATTTTTAAAAGAGTGTTCAGGAACAGTCCAACGAAAGTCATCTCCTGGGGCTGCCGTGGGCGCGCGTCTCTGTCCCGAGGCCTTCCACGGGGAGACGGGATAGGGACGGGGGTCCCCAACGCCTCCATCTCCGGGGGGCACCCAGCGGGGGTCGGACCAGGAGTCTCAGCCAATCAGGGCCCATCCCAGGTCTGAAGGAGCAACCCGGACCCGGGTTCCAGACCCTGCACCACCGCCCCCCAGCAGCTAGGACCGCAGGCAGATTCACTCGCTACGTCCCAGGCTACTCCTGTGTACGTCATCTGGGGAGCAGTGACCTTCCACCCAACCCAGCGGGGGGCGGCCCTCTGCAGACACCTGCTCCACCCCCGCTGCTGTGGAGACGCACTGTGTTGCCACCCTTCCCACCCACCTAAGCCCCAGTGCTGGCCTGCTCGCGTCCTCAGGCTGGCTGTCCTGAGAAGGGTCTTACCTACCAGGGCTTCGGAGTTTCCCCAAATACTCCCGCAATCCAGTACCCCTGGCTCGGCTCATTCTGGCAGGGTCTGGGGGGCAGCACTGCTGTCCCCGTTTTTTGCAGACGGGCAGGGGAGGCCCAGAGAACCGTGCTCCGGTCGCACGGCCAGCCTCCCAAAGAGGCTGCGATGCCGAGCTCAGTGCAAGCCACCCCGCCCCTGCCCGCCGGGTCCAACGGTCCACCCTGTGACTCGGAGGAAGGCGGTGATTCACGGAGGGGAGAGGGCCCCACTTAATGGTCTCTCCTTTACTGTTTAAGTAGGTCCTTATCCTCTGAGATAATCTTCACACTGACACTCCCCACAGTTCACATGGCGGCGAGTTTCCTCTTCCGGGAGAAATGGTCCCCGAAACCCTTTTCCTCCCCGAAGTAATTCTGCAGCCGCGGACACCTGAGTGAGGACGTGGGGGTGTTTATCGCCTCATTCCTTCTGTTCTAAGGTGACAGTTTGATGTAACAGGTACGTCATAAACCTTAAAGAAAACGCACATTCCCGAGTATCCCGACTGAGGATGTGAAGACCACCCGTGCCCAATGGAGAAAAGTTAAAATTCGGGCACACACCTCTCTCAGAACCCGGGAAACATCCGTACAGGACTTCCTCTTACGGTTGCACAAGGCGTGGGCTGGCCTAAGTGCACACATGACGTGGAAAGGCCCGCCCGGCCCCACGGGCTGCCGCCCTGGGCTAATGGTTAACAGCGGGGGCGGGAGTGGGCGGCCTCGTTTCCGGAGGCCAGCTGTGGCCTCACGCACGGCTCCGGGCTGGGCCACTCCTGCCCCTGGCCTGGCTCAGAACTCTCCCCCCAGCCCCGGCCCCGGCCCCAGGGATCTCAGCCCCACAGGGACCCCTGATGGAGGCCCAGGTGCACAATAGCACCTGGAGAGAAGGCCCGGCTTCTCAAGGAACTTGAGCTCAACCACGCCTTGGCCCGCTCACCTTTGGGGCAGATGTGCTGGCCCTAAGCCAAGAGTCTCATGACAGCCAGGGGAGGGGGTTGGGGAGGGGATGGCTGATAGACTGGGGGGGCATCCTGGGTGTGGCAGGAGCCGGGGTCTCCAGGAAGACCCAGGACAGCCTCACGGCATTTAGACCAGGGGGTGGGCAAACTTTTTGACTCGAGGGCCACCATGGGTTCTTACACTGGACCGGAGGGCCGGAACAAAAGCAACCTGACCATGCTGGCACTCTCATCGTGGGCTGCTGGTGAAGGAGCGGAGGGGAGAGGAGGGGAGAGCAAGAGAACCCTCCAGCTCTTTCAGCTCCGTGGGCCGGATAGAACAGCCGAACGGGCCGGATCCGGCCCGCGGGCCGTAGTTTGCCCACGGCTGACCTAGACCTAGAGGGTCTTTCAGGGGGCTGTGAGAAATCTACCTCCAGGGCAGTAAAAACAAGTTGGCTGTAACCCCTCCTCCCCACCCCCTCGAAGATGCCGAACCCTGCAGGGGAAGGAGAGGGCAGCTCAGCAGACTGCTGCCGCACATCAGATAAGACCAGCACACCGTCTTGTTTGTTTGGGTTGCTTTTTTTTTTTTAAAGTTGAATCCGTAACGTCTCTCCCATCACACAGTCCGCTCTTTCTCATTGTCCCACCACCAAACCCTTCCCTGGAATCTGTCGTTATGGTTTTACAACTTCCTACCCAGTGGCATCACTGGCCTGGCTGGGTGTTGGGATGACGTCTGATTAGTGCGGCTCGGACTTCCAAAGAACTCACCGTAAGCCGGGGGAGGGAGGGAAGTTCCGTGTGACCACGGGCCGGCCCAGAAGCCAGTGAGGCGCGGCCCAGGGAGCCTCCCCGCTTTAGGGCGGAAGCACCAAAGCGGGGCCAGACCTCCGCCCGGGGGAAGATGGCCACACAGGCGGACAGGTCACTGATGAGCTGCGGGAACCACCGGGGGTGCTGTGTTCTGTCTTTCCTGCCGGGCAGAACCACCTGGGCACCCTGAGGGTGACGTTCAAGGGGGTGGGGTGGGGGGAGGCACTTGTCCTCTCACTGGACCCCCACCTCAGTCAGGGAAGAGAACCTGGCTGAAGGCTGCAGGGACGGCACCTGAGGTGGCCCGGCTTGGAGCAGAACCCACACCCCCGGTGGCTCCCCGCAGTCCGTCCCCTCCCAGAGAGCGCCCTGCCGGCTCTGGCCTTTCTCACTGCGGCAAAACAAACAGAACATACAGTTTGCTGTTTTCGCCACTTTTAAGTTGTACGATTCAGGGAGCTCCAGTTGCATTCCCCGTGTTGCGCAACCATCACCGCATCTACTTCCAAAATTGTTTCATAGAAACTCTGTACCCATGAAGCAATAGCTCCTTGTTCCCTCCCTCCCCCAACCTCTGGCAACCTCTGCTTCCTGTGTCTATGAATGTGCCTACTCTAGATATTTCGTGTAAGTGGAATGAGATAATAACTAGAGGCCCGGTGCGTGAAATTCGTGCGCGGGGGGGGGGGGGGGGGGGGGGAGGTGTCCCTCAGCCCAGCCTGCACCCTTTCCAATCTGGGACATTCCTCTCACAATCCAGGACTGCTGGCTCCTAACCACTCGCCGGCATGCCTGCCTGATTGCGCCTAACCACTCTGCCTGCCAGCCTGATAGCCCCCTAACTGCTCCCCTGCCAGCATGATCGTCCTCAACTGCCAGCCCAATCGCCCCCAACTGCCTTCCCCTGCAGGGCTGAGGGGACTGGGGGGGCTGAGGCTGGATGAGGCTGGGCTGAGGGGACTAGGGGATTCAGTCTGGATGAGGCAGGGATGAAGGGACTGAGGTAGGGCTGAGGGGACTGGGTGCCGCCATCTTGTGGCTGTGACCGCTGCCATCTTGTGAGGGTGTGGCAGTCAATTAGCACATTCCCTCTTTATTGGCTGTGGGCGCCACCATCTTGTGAGGGTGTGATGGTCCATTTGAATATTCTATTCCCTCTTTACTAGATAGGATTCATTTTTGTGTGTGTGTCTAGCTTAGCTCATAAGCCTAATGTCTTCAAGGCCCATCCATGCTGTAGCATGTGTCAGAACTTCACCCCGTGTTGAGGATGAATAACAGGCCATTGTATGGATAGGCCACATTTGGTTGTCCATCTGTTGGGCACTTGGATTATGTCCACCGTGGGCTACTATGAATAGTGCTGCGATGAACACGGCTGTGCAGGCATCTGTTTGAGCCTGTTTTCAGTTCTCCTAGGTGTCTCTCCAGGAGAACTGCTGCGTCATATGGTGGCTCTATGTTAAGCTTTTTTGAGGAAACACCAAACTTTTCTATAGACGCTGCACCATGTTATATTCCCCCCAGCGATGTAAGAGGGTTCAAATTTCTCCACATCTTCACCAATACTTCCTTCCTTTTTCCTGACAGACATCTTAGTGGGTGTGAAGGGATATATCACTGTAATTTGGATTTTCATTTCCCTAGTGACTAGTGATGCTGAGCACTTTTTCATGTGCTTACGGGGCCATTTGCAGATCCTCAAAGAAATACCTATTTTAGGTCCTCTGCCCATTTTTTAATTGGGTTATCTTAATTTGGATTGTTGCGTTGTAGGAGTTCTTTAAACATTCTGGATGTTAAACCATTATCAGACACATGATTATTTGCAAATAATTTCTCCTGTTCTGAACATTGTCTTTTCACTTTCTTAACAATGTCCTTTAATGCACCAACATTCTTAATTTTGATGAAGTTCAATTTTTCTGTTTTTCTTTCATTGCCTGTGCTTTTGTTGTCACACCCAAGAATCTACTGCTAAATCCAAAGTCATGGAGATTTACCCCTATGATTTTTTCACAAGGGTTTTAAGGCTGTGGTGCTTATATTTAGGCGACGGA
Organism: Vespertilio murinus; assembly: GCA_963924515.1. Lineage (NCBI taxonomy): Eukaryota > Metazoa > Chordata > Mammalia > Chiroptera > Vespertilionidae > Vespertilio > Vespertilio murinus. The sequence continues at coordinate 167,675,936 of OZ004708.1, forward strand.
TCCACTTCGAGTTAACTTGTGTATACGGTGTGCGGTAGGGGCTGCCCTGTTTTTGTCTGACCAGGGTGGTCGCCTCCCCACCGTGGCCCTCTGGCAGAGCTGGTTAGCATCCCTGCACTAGATCATGAACTTCATGCAAATACAGGGTCTGGGTCTTTTCAAAAATCACCACTATGGTGTAGGCAGTCAGCCCAGTGCCTACCCAGCAGGTACTCAGTAATAAACTGGGATAAATGGATGGTTGAGTGGACAAACCACTGAGTGGATAAACTCCACTCCCTGCCCTCCTCCCAGCTACAAGACCAACTGGCTGAAAGACTCTGGTCTGAAACAAAGTAGTAAATCTGATCCGATAAACATACACATTAAGAACTAAATATATATCAACAAGTGTATCCGCACACTGATATCACTTAAACTGAAATGATCCACGACCTAACTAGCACACCTAACTAATGACAGGTCACGTCCTTCCCAGCTTCCTACGTCCCGTCCCTCATTGCACAGAGGAGGACCCCGAGGGGCCGATGGAGCCACTGACTTCCTTCATCCCGGCTCTCCCCACCAAACACAGGCCCGGGTGACCGCCCACTGCAGATAAGCAACAGAAACGCATGCGCTCAGTCTGAATTCCTTCTCATGGGAGGGGTGGCTCTCCGGCTCCAAAACTTCCTAACAAAAAAAAAATGGCCCCTGGGTCCTGGATCTCACCCTGCCCTCCTCACGCAGCACCACACCCCCTCTCTGCTCCAGCCGCGCTGTCCCCATCCTGTTCCTCATTCCCACCTCAGGTGTGCACACCTGTCCTCTGCCCGGACACCTTTCCTTCAGGCATCCTCCTCCCGGCTCTTCCCCACTTTCCTCATGAGTCTGCCCAAGTCTGACCTCAGCAAGCCTCCCCTTCACTCCTGATCTCCCTACTCTTTCCTCCTTAGCATCTATCACCACCAGACACATCACATATTGGTTTCCTCCTCCTCCTCCTCCTTCTCTCCCCATCCCTATCCCCCTCCTCCCTCCCCATTCTCCTCCTCCTCCTCCTCCTCCTCCCCCTCCTAGCAATCCCCATGTCCCTAACTCTCACTAGAATGAAATTCCCTGAGGGCAGGGACTTTTATTATTTAACTGCCGCACCTGTGGAATGCATGCATTAAAAGGATAAAATGGGGCCTTGCCGGATGGCTCAGTGGATAGTGTCGGCCAGAGGACTGCAGGGTCTCAGGTTTGATTCTGGTCAAGAGTGCATACCTCAGTTGCAGGCCCAATCCCCTGCCCTGGTGGAGGCACTTTCAGGAGGCAATCCATCAATGTGTCTCTCTCTCTCATATTGATGTTTCCTCCTCCCTTCCACTCGCTAAAAGTCAATGGAAAAATATCCTCGGGTGAGGATTAACAACAACAACACTGCTCCGCGTCTGTCAGCCCGAGATGCTGGCAGCGGACACTCTGCTGACCTGGCCACAGAGAATGGGGTTTCTCCCCACAGGCCCCTCATAAACGCGTGTGGCCTGCACACGCCAATGAATGAACCAGCACAGGGCTCGCGGGCACTTTCAGAAGGCTGTGTCTGCGATAATGCAGCCTCACTCCAGCTGTGCGGGAGGCGGGCTGATCAGTAACGCCACTCCTAGGAACCGGCCATCACTTTTATTGGCAAAGATTCTCCTCCCAGAGACATTTGTAACATTGAAAATTACAACTAAGAGAAAAGAGGATTTCCACCTTCAGAGGGCCAGGTAAGCAAGTCACAAAACAGCCACAGGGTGTCCATGAAGACTTCATAATGACGTGGAAATGATTAGAACAGCGCATAAAAAAAAGGCTGCTTATAAAACTTTATGTACAGTATGCCCATACCTATAACAGAAGTATAGGGGAACTTGCAAGAACATCCTATATAATAAAGATGTAGTATGCAAATTAACCCTCACGACCTCACAAGATGGCTGCCTACGGCGAGGCTGGCAGGGGGGTTAGTGAGGGATGACCAAACGACTGAACAAGCAGGCTGCGTGGGGTGACCAGTCCAGCAGTGGGGGCAGTTAGGGGCGATCAGGCTGGCGGGAATGGGGAGGGCATTTAGGGGCGACCAGGCAGGTAGGCAGGTGATCGTTTAGGAGCCAGTGGTCCAGGATTGTGAGAGGGATGTCTGACTGTCATTGGACATCCCCCAAGGGGTCCTGAATTGGAGAAGGTGCAGGCTGGGCTCAGCCCCCCCCCCCCCCCCCTACCATACACGAATTTCATGTACTGGGCTTCTAGTAAAAGTATAATTGTTAGTTTTTCTATCCTTTCCACCATTCTGCATTTCCCAAATTGTCTATGAGCAACAATGAGTTAAGAAAATCAAATTGACAGAGCTTCTCAAAATGCCGTTCCCTGATGCTCTCCTGGTGCCCAGCGGTGTAACAGGTGTCTCTGTCCCCTGACCTTGCTTCCTCTCCCTCCCTCTTGCCCCCAGCACCTGACGCCAACAGCCCTCCCAGCCCTGCCACGGCGTTGACGACTGTGTTACCACACCCGCAGCCACTCCTCCGGAAAACCCTGCCCCAAGGCTGGGCGGTCCCACCTGGCACTCTCCGGCCTACAGACCCCAGACCGGGCCTGGCCCCTCCACATCCCAGCTCGGTGGCCCTGGACAAGTTACTGACCTGTCTGAGACCCCACTTCCTCCTCGGGAAAATGAGGCTGACCCCGCCTCACAGGGTACTGACAATCGGGGAGCTAGAGGTCCCCACCTCAGGGGCCACCATCTGCTGGCTCCCCAAGCCTCGTGAAGGCTGAGGTTCAATGTGCTAACGTGCAGACAGCTGTGAGCGCTCCGGATGCTGCCTCGCTCCAAAGCTTGGCCCGATCTGCTGGCTCCACCCATCCTTTACCCTCCATCTGCCTGAGCCTGGGCCCCTGCCCTCTCCTGAAAGCAGCAGAGAAAAGCAGCTTTGCCCTCCCACCTTAGATCACCACATGGTTTCTTGACCGACATTCCCATTTCCCTGCTGAACCCTCCGCCCCTTCAGAAGACGCCAGCCCAACTCGCGCTCCTCAAAGCTGAAGTCCGTCTTGGCGTTTTCACTTGAGGCCCTGCTGACTCCTCAGACCCTCTTCTCCTCTACACCAACAACCCCCCCCCCCCCCCCCCGGCACCCCAACCCAGCGCTTGGCTCTCGGCGCTGCCTTTTAGTCACAGGGCTTCCCACATTCTTCCCTCATGAACAGTCTGGATTTACCCTCCTCTCCGCCTCCCCGGGCATTTAATGAGCACCAACTGCAGCCCGGCTCCAGGGCGGGGCGGGGGCCAGAGGGAAGAGGCTCTCTCAGGTCCCTGGCCTCGGGGAACTCACAGGCTTGTCAGAGAGATGCGTGAATAGTCACCTCTCAGTGCGGTGAGTGCTGTGGGGACAGATGTGTGCCACTGGCCGCTGGGCCTGGTCTGGACTGTGACCCCGGCTCAGCCTGGGACGTTTCCTAAGGGGAGACGCTTGGAGCTCTCCAGGGATAGGAGGTAGGGAGGAGGAGGAGGGCGGGCTGGAGGAGGGATTTCCCAGGCGGATTTGTCCAGGACAGGTGTGGGGTGAGTGAAGGGTGACCCTGGGGGTTCACAGAGATGACTTCCGGAGAGAGCATTTTGAAGGAAGGAGGTGCTGGGCTCCGTTGGAATGTGCAGAGGGTCAGGGGAGGTGATATACATGGGATTTCAGTTTTGCAAGAGGAACAGTTCGTGGCTGCATGCGGGTGATGGCAGCACTGCAATCTGACTATACGTAAAGCCGCTGAACTGTACACGTACTAACGAATAAGATGGTACATTTTACATTACATGTATTCCACCACATCTTTTCTAAAAATTATGTCTTTCATAATTATAGGTATAGACCAGTGGTCGGCAAACTTATTAGTCAGCAGAGCCAAGTATCAACAGGACAACGACTGAAGTTTCTTTGGAGAGCCACATTTTTTAAACTTAAACTTCTTCTAACGCCACTTCTTCAAAATAGACTCGCTCAGGCCGTGGTGTTTTGTGGAAGAGCCACACTCAAGGGGCCAAAGAGCCACATGTGGTTTGCGAGCCACAGTTTGCCGACCCTGGGTATAGATTAGACAATCTGGACACCTGGAATTGAACAGTATGTTCGTGTCCAGAGAGGTGACAGCAAATCTTTTTCAGCAACTGCAGACGACTCCTCAGCAGCGGAAGAGAAGGGCAGGCCTGGGGAAGCGTTTTCCCAAGGTGATGGGACGACAGTCTTCACCAGTGAGCTGGAGCCAGAGACACTGGTCTTTTCAGACGGGAGGGAAGGAAGAAAGAAGAGGAGCCAGAAGATGAAGGAGGAGGGGTAAAGGCGAGGAGGCTCTGAGCATCAGGGCCACAGGCGGTGGGTCTTCTGAGAGGTGAGAACAGCGGGCGGGAGACCCGGAGAGTGTGAGAGGCTGGCGTGGGAGTAACAGGGAGGAGGGACGCAGGAGGGCCTCGCCGGCTGCAGAGCACAGAGCACAGCCTGAGACTGTCGTCACTGAGCCCGGGCAGCGGGCCTCAGAGCACGGTCCCTGCTCTCTGGACCAGCAGCAGCAACACCGGGGAGCTTGCTGGTAACGCAGATTTTCAGAGGGTTTGACTCAGGCCCACAGAAATCAGAAACTCTGGGCGCAGGACCTAGCAGCCCGTGTCACCACAAGTGATTCCGGTGTGGCCAAGTTTGAGAAACACTAGTATAAAACACAGAGATCCAACAGAACGTTCATTACCTTTTTTTTTTTTATCAGCCTAGCAACTTCTACCTAAGGGAGCAAGAAATGCCTAGCTGCTTCAGTGTCAACACAATGTATGTCTCCAGTCAGAGAAACGCCAAAGCACATGATGAGCAAAGTTACAGAAAATACAGTCTATCTAATCAACTTCCTTAGATGAGATCCAGAAAACACACCGGAGATCTGGGGGCTTGAAACGGTACAACACGGGTACCAGGCCCTGCTCTGTGCCTACCTGTGTGCCCTTCGGGGCCTCAGTTTCCCCAAATGTAAAACCGAGCTGGGAGAGGCTCATCCGAGGCCCGTTCCAGCTCTGGCACCGTACGGTTCTTTCTGTCCTGAAAGAAGTGACCTCGAACTAAATGCTTTCCCATAGCTGAGCCTCGGGGTGGAAAAGAACATCTTAACCGCTAAAACAGAATAAACCAGCTAACTGGAAAACCTTTCTTCCCGAGTTCAGCCAGCGCCAGGGCCTTGCACTCAAAGAACCAGAACTGCCCTTCGCTAACCGGCTTTCCCCTGAAAGCCGCCGATGCCCAGAGCCACACAAACACTGTTCTGCCTGGATTGTGTGTGTGCGGCCACGTGACTGCGATGCCCCAGAAAAATGTACATTCCCACTTTTATCCTGTAATATTTTTCAACCGGGGAAGTCGGGGATGGTATTTTTTTTTCCCCCGAGGAGGAAACTGGGTCAAAGTACCAAACCACACAGACCCCACCTATGCCCAGAGAGTCTGGGCACTGGGCATTACAACCCTAGGCTTCCTGATAAATGGCTGCCTACTTGACCTTGTTACCGGGATTCCTAGATGCTGGTCTCCTTCCTGGGTTCTCTGCGTCCCAGTCCCTGTCTGCACCCACCGGCCGCCTGACGACCACCCTCTTGTGCCTGGGCCCCCGGGGACACCTGCTTCCCTGCCGCTAGGGAATGCAGCAAGTGGGTTCTGACCTCTCCCACCCAGATGGGTGCTTGTGCAGGAAGACAGGGTGCAGGCGTGAGCACCAGGGAGCCAGAAGGTAAGGTCTAGGGAGCCTCCAGTCTCCGGTCCCACCCCACCTGCACCCCCTGGCTCTCACATTCCATTAGGGTTTGGTCGGTGAGAAGCTCAGCTGGCTTGCTTGTCTCTCTTGTGCATCTATCACAAACCCCCTCCCTCCTCCATCCAGCCTGGACACAGAAGTGACAGTGCAGGCTCTGGCAGGCACATGGCAGGAAGTAACAGGTAAAGGGAGGGGGGGGCTGAAAGGCGGCTGGTGTCGCAGGAGCAAAGCGTGCCAAGGGAAGGGCAACCAGAGGGGGCCAGAGCCACGAACATGGACCTGGCCGGCAACGTCAAGGAGATAAGCTTTGTCTTTATCCAGGTAGAGGATTCCTAGTGCGAGAGGGGGCGTTTCCAGGCTGATTTGCCTGCGCTGACCTCCAACCTCAAAGTCACATGGGGGTGCAGTGACCTCACGCCCTCATTTGCCTAGGGTAGTTGCAGCTGAGCCTAGTTGGATAGATGCAATTATCAATAGCTGCCCCTTTTATTCTCAACATGTTCTGGTTCGGATGATGAATTCCAGTCACCCTGTTCTTGGGCCCCTCGGCCAGCCGAGGCCGAGTCCCAGTTAGAGGAGGCAGGTTAGCATTGGGAGGGGCCTCCAGGCGGAGCCTCACCCCTCATCAGAGGTTCCCTTCTCCTCCCCAGCAGCCCTGCCACGCCGTCACCCCATGTCTGCTTGCATGCCTGCCCCGACAGCAGGCTCACTACTCCCCGAGGCAGTCTCTCTCTTCTGGGAAGAAACCTACGTTATAAAAACAGCAGGATTCGAACCTATGTATACTATGGTTGCAGTTAAATAATGTCCTCGGTAAGGAAAAGACTGGGAGTGGGGGAAACAAGAAAACCTGCTTTTCCCTTCCACCTTATGGCGTGTTCCCGCAACAAACATTTACCGGGTGCATTTGATGCTTCCGTGGCACCGGGGACACGCTGGTGAGTTAAACACGCTCAGACTGAGGGGCATTCTACAAAACCACCGGCCTGCACTCTCCAAAAATGTCAGGGTCATGGAGGACCAAGAAAGGTTAAGGGGACTACCCAGATTAAAGGATAAAGAGACATGACAACCATCTGCAACCCATGACCCCGGCTTTTCTTTGTGATATAAAGGATACCAACGAGGCAGCTGGCAAAACCTGAAGAAGGGTCTATAGGTTAGAGAATAGTATTGTCTCCATATTGATTCTAAAAACTGTACTACAGTTATGTAAGAGAATGTCATCATTTTTAGAAAAACACCTATGGAGAGAGAAAGGATGGATGACTGTGATAAAATGGTGCCACTCGGGGAATCTGGGTGAAGAGTGTATGGGAGTTCTTTGTCCTATTTTTGGAACTTCTCTGTGTCTGAATTAGGTCAAAATAGAAATTAAACAATAAGTCTCGGAATTTTTTTTTTTTTAAAGAAAAGACTTCACAGAGTTCACAGTGCAGCTGGGGAGACAGGTACTGGCACAAATAATTACAGTAATTAACTGCGAAACTGCACCTGCGAGAAGCTCCGCACAAGGAGACAGATGGTGGCATGCTGTAAGAGGCAGGTTCACCCCACTCAGGAAGGGGAGGGACGGCCACCAGGCAGCAGAGCCCCACAGCAGGAGCGAACTGAGGACGGGAGAAGGCCCGGATTTTCCTTTTGCTCCCTGGCATTTCATTTTTAATTTTCTCCAACGACCTTGTGTACCTGTGACATCCAGGCCGGGGGAGGGAAGGGACTGGGGGGAAACAGCGGGCGCGGCCTGGGTGCAGGCTGGCCTCCTCCCCTCTCCCGGCCCACCGCGGTGAGGGCCAGCGCTGGTGCCTGCCTCTCTCCCCAAAACCTCAGGCCTACTCCGAGGCTGACGCACCTGAGGGAAGCGGGGGGCCGGGGGCCAGGTCTTCACACCCGGCTCTCAAAGCCAGACCTGTGCCTTTCATCCACACAGCCCGCCACCGCCCCTTCCTGGCCCCGGATCCGGCCCCTGGAACATCCCTTCTGCACTGAGAGCTCGGACCCGCAGCCCTGCCCGGGGAGGGGCCGTGCCTCGCCCACAGCCACCAGCAGCACCAAACAAAGCGCTTGTCCGGAGGGTCAGGGGCCTGACCACAAGGGAGGGGACCCTTTTCCGTGCCAAGTTCTGCCTCCGTGGGTTTTCAGTGGTTAGCTCCTTTAAAATGGTCCGTTTGAAGGGCAGAGGTTCTGTCATCCTCGTTTCACAGTTAAAGGACTGGTCCAGGGACAAGTCTTGAGCTCAAATCTTCACTGTCCTGCTTAGGAGCAATGTGCCCTTTGGGCAGCGACTTCCTCTTTCGGAGCCTCAGTTTTCTCGCCCCGTCTGCCAAATGGGGCTTGTGGGAATCTGCAAGGTTCTGGGACTAGAATGCACTGCTTACCCCCTTTTGGGGGCTCCAACAGGCTCAGCACAGAAAATCTGCTCCACTCTCCACCGTGCTTAAACGTCTACTAAACGATTGTGTGTCCTGACAGTAAGTCCTGGGACCTGAATTTTCCAGGGCTATTCCAATTTCAAATCCTCTGTCCTAACTTTCCACATAAACCATCAAAATGTCTCAAAAATTCCACTCTCTCAGTATCCAAACAACACCTCCCAGGCCTCCCTCCTCTTGCACAAAAAAAAAAAAAAAAAAAAAAAAGGCAGCACAAACATCCTTGTTCAGACTATGGTTCCCAACGGGGAGCTCAGAGAAGGTAGTCAGGGTCCCCGTCCTGCGGGTCCCCTGAAGGACACGGGGTCGGGGATACAAATCTGGGGCCGCCAGCACTCGCTCACAACTCTCAGACTCGGCTGCTTCCTGGCACAAGGATGAAGGGAGCCAGGAGAAGGGGGACCACCGTCGGCAGCACCCACAGGGGGGCACCGGCTGGGGAGACAGCCCTGCCCTGCCCTACCTTCCAGCGGCGGAGAGTTGGGACGGGGATTAAACGAGTGCGCTCGTATTTGGAAAGCACCCAGGGGCACGGCCCGGCAGCCAGAAACCGCCCCATCGGTGCTGGGTAACTGAAACCGGAGGCACCCCAGGCGGAAGGTGCTCGTACCCTCAAGTCGAGCCAGAGGCGCCGCTCCTCTCCAAGGAGAAGAAGGGGAACGGGCACTCAGCCCTGAGTGGAGGGAAGGTGGATCCCGTACCGGGAGGGGAGAGGACCGAACTGCAGGAGGCGGCGGGTCCTGCATTAAGCAGGTTCAGAAAGGGGAAGAGTCATCCCTCCTGAGACACACAAGGTCTCTTCATGCCTCTGAGTCTTCACATTGGCTGTTCTGTCTGCTCCCTGCCCCCCCCCAGTATCATCTTTTCTACCTTTAAGGCTGAATTCAAATGCCAGGTACCCCCTATGACAGGGGTGGGCAAACTTTTTGACTCGAGGGCCACAATGGGTTCTTAAACTGGACCGGAGGGCCGGAACAAAAGCAACCTGACCACGCTGGCACTCTCATCTTGGGCTGCTGGTGAAGGAGCGGAGGGGAGAGCAAGAGAACCCTCAGCTCTTTCGGCTCCTCGGGCCAGACAGAACAGCCGAACGGGCCGGATCCAGCCCGCGGGCCTGTAGTTTGCCCACGGCTGCCCTATGAGATTCCCTGATGCCCATCAAAAGGAGTGGCCACCTCCACTGGTCTCTTTGCATTTGAGTTTACCTTCTTGTAAAGTAGTTATCAAATAGATAGGATGGTAGGTAGATAGATAGATAGATAGATAGATAGATAGATAGATAGACTGGACGTCCTTCCGGATGTCCTTCCGGACGACCTCCTGGACGAAGCTGGGGCTGCGAGGCAGCGGGGGACCGAGCCCCTTACACGAATTTCATGCATCGGGCCTCTAGGAGACTCAACAAACATCTGCCTTTGCTGTTAAATCTGTGCTCACAGCTGGTCTTCGCTGGAGGCACAACTGGAAGCTGTGTGATGCAGATCTCTAGCGGGGAACCCCTCACCAGATCAGATGTCAGCCAGGCGCCTACCGGGCACCCCCGTCAGTCCCCCACCCCCCGCCCCCCACCTCAGGCAGACGAAAGGAGACACCTGTGAGAACGGAGGCTGCGGGTGCCGGGACCCAACCAGGGCAGGGTGGCCACGGACTGGGTCCTGTCCTGTCCTGTCTGCCGCTAATGGAGCCGGTGAGGAGAGCTAAGGCTGGGGGAGAACACCGCAGGCTGCCCTGCCCCCACCAGCCTGTCGATGCCATGACAAGCGTGGGGTTCCGTGGGTGTTCTGGCCCCTGAACAGACCCTGGGAGGGGTGAAGAGGGACCGGCCCTGCTGTCCAGGGACCCTGTCTGGCGGAAGGAAGGTGAGCCCTGGGATTACTGTCAGCAGGCAACTCTCCTGCGTGGGGAGGGAGGGACCACAAATCCTGGTCCCCTCCCAACTTGCCACAAACCCTGGGGGCTGGTGGGGAGGTAGGGTGCCCTGTCTTCCTGTTCCCTCCAATCCCCAAAAGCTGAGCCCCGATGGTGGGCTGTTCGTCTTAGAAAACGCAATCCTTCATGGGCCTGAACCCAAGGACCAAAAGGTCAAACTTCATCCCTCTTGCTCCTAGACCAGCTGTGGGCAAACTACAGCCCGCGGGCCGGATCCGGCCTGTTCAGCTGTTCCATCCGGCCCGAGGAGCCGAAAGAGCAGAGGGTTCTCTTGCTCTCCCCTCTGTCCGCTCCTTCACCAGCAGCCCAAGATGAGAGTGCCAGCATGGTCAGGTTGCTTTTGTTCCGGCCCTCCGGTCCAGTGTAAGAACCCATTGTGGCCCTCGAGTCAAAAAGTTTGCCCACCCCTGTCCTAGACTCACCCTGCCTTTGCTAGCACAGTTTCCTTATCTGCAAAAGGGGGACAGGGAGGACGGTGACATCAAACAATGCGTGTGAAATCTCCCCGTTCACAGTCCACAATCAGTCTGCTGAGGCCAATTGCCAGCTTGGAACCCCAACTCCTTTGAGATGTGTCTCTAACCAGGGTCCTGACACTTGAGTGAGAAAGTTAAAAGCTACCGGGACCCCACTCTGTGATACAATGCAGACAGGAGGGCTCCGAGACAGGCGTGGTGGAGCAGTGTGGGGCCCTGTGTTGACAGGTTCTCTCTCCTGCCCCGAGCTGTCCCTGTGGGCCTGGTCTGCGTCTGACCTGGCCTCTCCTTGAAAAGGAAGTCCCCACCTTGTCACCCTGCCTTCATGGGGGGCTACTGGCCCGCCCTGCGGCTCCCTCTGCCCCCAGCACTGCATCTGCCCTGGGGAAGCAGCCTGACTAATAAACGCTGGCTGCACAGAGCACCTCGGCCACTCAGACAGGACTTCGGTAACTTGACCTTTTCCATTCTCCCGGCTAATGTCTAATTTGCATACAGGAGTCCATTTTAGGAGCCGGCAAATCACCAGAGACGAGACTCAGGATCAATACCGAGTAGGAGGCGCGTTTTATTCCGCTCTAATCCCCTGCAAATTGGTATTCCATTAACTGTACGTGGGGTTCATGGGAGCTCGCTATAAACTAGAATATTTAACTAGAACGACCTACTCTCCGTCAGATAATAGCCTCTGTTAATGTTCAACCGGCCGATCTCAGAAAGGTTTCTAGCTTCCAATCTACCTACCTCACCTCTTGATTTAATCACCAGCAACGTTATCTATTTGAAAAGTCTCAGTGCGATAAAGGGCATCTTGATACAGAACAAAAAGACCTGCCCATGGAATCAGGAAACCTGAGTTATATCCCATGATGTGTATGTAATCTGCTGCTCAAAGCCTCAGTTTCCTCATCTGTGAAATGGGAGTAACACCAGCCTCATTGGGGGGGGGGGGAGTTGTAAGGACACATATGTAATACCTTAATCAATAAAGAAAATTTTTTTTAATTTTAAATGAGTTGATATGGTGGGTACACTCTTGTGCAGTTCTGTAAGCCTATACAAAGATTAATTATTATAGGAAAAACATAAGCTGAAATTCTCTAACAACTCCAACAGCCTAATGCCAGAAAGCAGGAGTGGTTCTAAAAAGTGAGACAGGATATTTGCCCCCCTTCCTCCCCGCCCCAGGGGACATCTGGCCATGTCTGGTGGCATTTCTGGCTGGCACAACAGGGGGAGAGGGATTACTCCTGAAATCTAGTGGGGAGAGACCAGAGCTGCGGCGCAATAACCTACAATGCAGAGAACAGGCCTCACCACGGAGACTTAACTAACCCCAGCCACGAGGTGAAGAAACCCTGATCTAAACAATGACAAAAGTTGGGTTTGGAACCATTTGAGATCAGAAACCCCCCTAACCCGGCGTTACTGTCAAGCATCCTCTGGCTTAAACGTTTGCAGAACGGATCCTCTCGCAAAACAGCTCTTTCGTTAAGTACAGCCGAACTGCCAACTCCTGGAGTCCCCGAATGTATAAAACCGCTTTTAAAGAAGATGCTCTCCGGTTACAATTCGGCTAAATTGCTTTTCCAAAGCCCCTGACTTCAGCCCGAAAGTTCTCCGGGGGCACAGAGACGGGTGGGTCTGTCACTCTGCCACACTCGGGCCCCCTGGAAGATGCTTCCCTCATTCTAATTTCCTGGCGAAATGGGAGCCACGGGGGTCTCTAAACGAATTAAACGCACGTCACGGCCAACTGCTCAGCTGGCTGTGCGCCGGGCACGGCGCCAAACACCTCCACATAATTCATCCCACTTAATCCGCCCAACAGCCCGGAGAGGTGGGCCCTTCTCACCGGCTGCGTGCATGGGGGGCAGGAAATGGAAGACCAGAGAAGGCTCCACCACCAGCTCAAGGTCACCAGCTGGCCAACGGGGGAGACCCACTTGCCCGGGAGGCCTCCGGTTTCCAAGTCGCCAAGCTCTTTGCACGGCGCCTCGGACCAGCCCAGGTGTCCAGTCCTCTCGACGTCCCGTGAATGTTTAAGGCAAAGCGCAACTTCTGGGTTAAGTTTGGGTGGCAGATCGCGGGAATTTCCGGGGAGGGGAGGCGGAGGGGAGGCGGGCTGCGCGCTCACACACGCTCCCCGGCTGCAGCGGTGCCTCCGCAGGTACCTGATCGCCCGGTCCGTACCGCCCGCCTGCCGGGCGGGGAGGGTTTGCTGGCGGCGCCGGAGTTCGTGCCAGGCCCAGGAAATGCCATCTTTGAAAGCCGAGAGGCGGATTCGCCCCGGGAGCTCCGGAGGTCTGGCCGCCGCCGCCGCCGCCGCCGAGCGGGGCTGGGCTGGCTCCCTCCCCGCGGGCCGTGCGCCCCCTCGGCCACCGGGGCCCGGGGCGCAGGGCCCTCCGGGGGGTGGCGCCGCCCGTGTCCGCCCCGGTTCGGGTCGGAGCGCACGCCCACGCCCACGCCCCGCCGCCGGCGGCGCCCGCCGCCCGGAGCGAGCCCCACCCGGCCGGCCGGCCGGCTCCCTCCCGCCCCGGCCCAGCCAGGTGACCGCGGCGGGGGCGCCCCCTCCCCGCCCCGACGTGGCGCCGGGACCCCGGAGCTGCCCCGTCCGCCCGCCCGCCCGCGCGTCCGCCGCGCGCCCGGGAGCGGTGGGGGCGGGGCGGCGCCGATCGCTACCCCGGCCCCCGGCCCCGGCCCCCCGCGCCCCGCCCCGGGCCCCGCAGGGGTCGCGCCGGGCCGTACCTGCAGCATCCGGGGCCGCCGGGCGCCCAGGTAGGTCGCGCTGGCGGGCGGCGCGGAAGCTCGCTCGCTCGCGGCGCGACCTGGACGCCGTCTGAGCATGCCCAGTGCGGCCCGCGGGCGGCTCCCGCCGGTCCTGCCGGCCGGCCGCGGCGGGCCCGCGCGCGCGGGGCGGGGGGCGGGCGCCCGGCACCGGGCGGCCCCGCGGGGCGTCCCCGCCCCCGCCCCCGCCCCCGCCCGGGGCCGTCCCGCCTGGACGCGCCTCCTGGCCACCAGGGCTCTGCCGCCGGGTTCCGTCCGGGCCGCCCCGGAGTCCCCTCGCGCATGCACGCAGGGCATTCGTCCCAGAACCAGTGATGGGGCACCTACTATGTGCCGGGCGGCCCTGAGTGGTGTCATACCTGGGCATGCCAAGCAGGCCCCCCTCCCCCCCGCAAACCTGTGGAATGGGGAGCTGTCTTGTCCAGAGGGCCCTGCTGTCCAGTGCTCATCCCCTTCCACTAATAATCTTAAACCTTCTTCCCAAGGTGGATGGGTCCCTGCCACCTCATTTCACACCTGCCTTCCTGCTGCCCCTGTGCACCTTTCTGCCCACCAAACGAATGCTCAGAACTCGGCCAGCCTCCGCAGGCCTTCCCCCTCTTTGCCCAGCTTTTCACGTGGCCAGCACCTTGTCATTGTCCAGACGAACTCCTGGCAGAGACCTTCCCTGACCACCTTACCGAATGGGCATGGGCTCGCTGCCTGTTCTACTTCCCATGTCCTCACTTCAGTTGCTTCCCATGTATCACAGTGTATCCATCCATTCATTCAACAAGTAATTATTAGTCATCTGTTCTGGTTCTTCATACGTGGTGACCAAATAGGCAAAAAAATAAAATAAAAAAATCCTGTCTGATGGAGTTTAGGGGAAGAGGGGGGGGGGGGGGAAGAGAGGCAGGCGACAGACAAGCAGATAGTCTACTTGAAGGTGGTAAGTTCTCCAAGGGGGAAAGAAAGGGATAAGGAGAATTGGGGGTGGAGGGAGTGCAATTTTCAATGAGGCAGTCAGACCAGGGGACATGTCAGCCTTGCAGATAAAACTGGCGGAGGGAACAGCCAGTGCAAGGACCCTAAGGCGCAGGGCTGATGAGGCAATGACGAGGCACGCACAGGAGCAGGAGATGAGGTCAATCGCTGCTGATTTCCTCTAATTTGCTGCTTCTCATTGTGTGCTGTTCACCTCCGGGAATTTCAGCTCTGGGACCGCAGTGCTGCCTGCCTGCCTGCCTGGGCTGCTGTGTCTCAGACACTACAAGGGAGCCTGGCACACAGTAGGTGCTCAAAAACTATCTGTGGAATAAATGTGTGACTGGAGGGGTGTCGTGATGGCTGGAACCATCCATCCGGTCCGGACCCGATGCCTGAGGTCCTTGGGGGTCGGTAGGCTAGGGCCATAGGGTGGCAGAGGGCAGCACCTGGGACCTCCCTTCGACCCTTGTCCCGGAGCAGCGCCACAGCTGCGGGCACCGCTGGAGAGTGGCCCGGGGGAACTAGCCAGGGACACCCAGGAACTGGCCCCGCCCCGCGCCCTGCCCCGCCCCACCCCAACCTCCGGTCGCCCCAAAAACCTGGAGCTGCGCGCCCAGCAGGCACCCTGAGATCTACGGGGAGCGCACTGAGCAAGCTCGATTGGGCCTGAGCACCCTTGGGGGCGGGGAGGGGCGAACCTCTGGGCGGGTCAGGGGACAGCGCAGTGGAGCCCCTCTCCGTTCCCACCCATTCTTAGCCCAGGGGGTGATCTTGTCTGGAGACATTTTTTCCCCCAAAGCTCAGTGGGAAAGCTGGGGATTTAGACGTTCTCTGTCCTCTCCCAGCCTCTGTGTGACCTGGTGCGGGCTCCTTACCCTCTCTGTGCCTCAGCTAATAGGAATATCTATCTTCCGGATCTGACCTGCGCGTGGGGGTTGAATGGAATTAAGAATGTGAACCTGGTTAGCCCACTTTAAAGACCCATTTCTTGAGTGCCTACCTCAGTTATCCCTCATCCTCAGACCAGATTGCCAAGTGCTGGGATGAGGACAAAACTGCTCTAGTGGACACCAGATTTCTTGGAGGCGTCTTAATTTGCCTTCCGCAAGAAATTAGGCTGAAACCACCCTTTCTTCCCCCACAGTCAACAGCCACCAGTTTAAACAATGTTCTCAAATTTGAGCTAAAAAATATCCGTACACCTAAGACAGGGGTTGGCAAACTCATTAGTCAACAGAGCCAAATATCAGCAGTACGATTGAAATTTCTTTTGAGAGCCAATTTTTTTAAAACTTAGACTATATAGGTAAGTACATTGTTATTAGCTTAATTAGGTCATGTGGTGTTTTGTGGAAGAGCCACACACAAGGGTCCAAAGAGCCGCATGTGGCTCACTAGCCGCGGTTTGCCGACCACTGACCTAAGGAAAAACCCCAAACATTTGTAAAATGGTGCATTTCTGATCGCCACAACAGAAACAGGAACAAAGGGAAAGAATATCCCTCAAATTGGAAGCAAATAAATGGGGGGGGGAGGGTTGGGGAGGAGGAGGGGACATATGTACTACTATTTGTAATACTTTAAACAATAAATTAAAAATGTCTAAAAACAGAGGAATGGTTAATTAGGTTATGACATATTTGTTGAAATAATTATTTTACACTAAATTAGATCGCGATGCCACAGGGGATAACAGTACAATGTTAAGTGGGAAAAAGGCTGAAAACACAAATGCACTATGTAACGATGTCTACACATCCGCCAAGACTTGGGAGGAAATATGGGGATATGTAATAGTCTGATTTTTACGTTTATCTATTAATGTCACAATGCTGTGTTTGCAATAATAAAGATTTAAAAGATTACATGAGAAATTCTTAAAGCTTTGTGTACGTCAAATAGTAGTAACAATAATAACCACTAATATTGAGCGCAAGTGTGATCAGTACTTTACTCTCGTGTTGTCTTTAATCCTTATAGTCACTCTGCAGAGTGGGTGTCTTTAGGTCTGTTTTACAGAAGAGAAACATTCAGGAGCTGTTCATAGCTGGTAAGAAACGGGGCTAGGGCCGAAACCGGCTTGGCCCAGTGGTAGAGCGTCAGTCTGCGGACTGAAAGGTCCGGGGTTCGATTCCGGTCAAGGGCATGTACCTTGGTTGCGGGTACATCCCCGGTAGGGGGTGTGCAAGAGGCAGCTGGTCCATGATTCTCTCTCATCGACGTTTCTAGCTCTCTATCTCTCTCCCTTCCTCTCTGTAAAATATCAATAAAATATGTTTTAAAAAAGAAGAAAAAAAAAAAAGAAATGGGGCTAGGATCTGAACACCAAGATGGTCTGACCTCAAAGCCAGGGTGTTAGGTTTCATAACACCACCCCTCTGCGTAGTAGCTTACCATATATTGATCATAAAAGAAACCACATATTATTCTATTATTCCATTCTGGGTGTTTTGTTGTTGTTGTTGTTGTTGTTGTTTGCCTTATTTCCTCTACCCTTTGATGTGTTTGCAGGCCACAGATAACCTTTACACGTCCTGGTCTCCTGTCACTGTATTATTCTTGGGGCCATTCTGATAAAGTCCATCCTTTCAGATCCTTGCCCCTGGAGTGACGCGATGTTGTGACCGGCAATCACAGTTGACCTTATTATTATCATAAGCTCCCAGACCTTATGCAGATGGAGTTATTATATAGACACTTAATCTTCCCAGTCTATATGGTTGAACTCAGCCAAATCTGGAGCAAAGAGAGGACCAGTGGGGAATAAGGCTCAACCAAGTCTCAGATAACGAGCCCGGCCCAGAGCGGACCCACACAGATGACTGTTCCTGGCAATCACTTTGCAGGCAGAAGCGTAACATAATGGAATCACGTGGCCCCTGGAAACCTCCGGACTTTGCTCTGATGAAAAAATAACGGAGCTGATAGTTCTGATGATGTTTGCCGGGAGAAAGCCGGGGCCCTAAAAGCAGCCTTCCTACTGCTGGTAAGCTTTAAAAAAAAAAAAGAAAAGAAATAAAAAAGCTCTTTTTAAAATAGTGCTAGTAAGCAACAAGCAGACTGTCTAATTACAGCGGGGAGGGGAGGGAAATATGGGGGAGATAAGAGATCAACCGAAGGACTTGTACACATGCATATAAGTATCACCAATGGACACAAAACTCTGGGGAGGGGGGGCATGTTTGGGGGGGGCAATGGTAATATATGTACACAGATAATAAGTTAATTAAAAAATAAATTTAAAAAATAAAAATAAAATAGTGCTAGTAGACTGCACCTGGTCCAGAAATCGCTAAACAATAACAACTGCATAAAGCCAATGAGGGCCATGTCACTGGAAAGGAAGAAGTTCCACAAACCCAGCAGGCAGCACTGGGAATGGACCCGATTCATAACGCGTGATGAGGAACGACGGGCGGGCAACTGGACACAGTCATTAGCGGCGTTCCCAGAAGCTGCCATTTGGGCAGAAATCTGGTGCCAGAGTGCTGCACACGGGCCATCGGCTGGGGGCATTTACAGGAAGGGTTTCCTGGAAGAATCACTGAGGACTGTCATTCACATCAAGACGCAGGAAGTCTGGTCACTGGGTGGACCGTTTGAGTGATTTACGGGGCAGGGCTCCCAGCTGAGATGCTAATGCTCATCAATTATTTGTGCCGTTAATGCAAGCTCACAAAAAAAAAAAAAAAAGGCCCACGCATCCCTAACTACGTGGGCAAGTGGTGCCGTTAGAATGACAAGTGAAAAGAATGTGAGGGGAAAATTACTTGCACAGTATGGCTTCAGCTGTATGAATGGCTAGGTTAAACCCTATAAAATTGCTATTTTGTAGGTCCACAGTGTTTGAGCATTGGCAACTTCCTACATGTCAACTTAGTACAGACACGTAGGAAAACAGACTGGAGAGAACCGCATCGAAATATGAATGGTGGCCGAATATCACTTTTACAGGCAGAGAAAAGAGGATACAGGAGGTATCTTTTACAAATCAGGAGAGTTTCAAGTTTTGGGGCATGTATTTCTTTGTATATCTTTAAAATTTCCTAAGTGTTCTTTTGTGGTAAGTGTGTTTCTTTTATTATCAGGAAAAATAAAACAAACGTAAAAGTTGGCAAACTGCTGAAGCTGGTTTGGCTCAATGGATAGAGCATTGGCCTGCAGACTGAAAGGTCCCAGGTTCGATTTTGGTCAAGGGCATGTACCTTGGTTTCGGGCACATCCCCAGTAGGGGGTGTGTAAGAGGCAGCTGATCAATGATTCTTTCATCGATGTTTCTAACCCTCTATCCCTCTCTCTTCCTCTCTGTAAAAAAATCAATAAAAAAAAATATATTTTTTAAAAGTTGGCAAACTGCTGAAAATGATGTAGAGAGAGGTAAAATAGCTACTCTTGGAATATTACAAAAAACGTGAGAGGTTCTTCTCAGAGAGAGCGAAGTTCGCGCTGCTTGTCCAGTGGCGGCAGATGGGACAGGATGACTGTCCTTGGCCCAGGAGGGAGGGAGAGGAAGAAGCACATGGTCGAGATCAAGCTTAGGAAAACAAGTGTGAGTCCAGCTCAGGACTCCTCATCCCCTCAGCCTGTGTTCCCGGGAATCCAGGACTTCATGCAGGTACACTGAGTGGCCAGATTATGATGATCTCTGACCGCATAATAATCTGGCCTCTCAGTCTATATCCTATATAATAAAAGGCAAATTGTTCCCTCAACCAGGAGTTTGACCAGCAGGCAGGCCAGCCAACCGCCCGTGTCCCCTCCCCCTGGCCAGGTTGGCCAGATCCTACCCATGCATGAATTCATGCACCGGGCCTCTAATATATATATACTGAGTGGCCAAATTATTATGTGTTCAGAGGTCATAATAATCTGGCCACTCAGTGTATTTCACATAGAGGGATACACATTTTTAAGCCTAAAGTATTTTTCCATTAAAATATGTCTTTCCATTGCCAATTATCACTGCCAAAGAGTTGTATCTGTAGAGCTGGGGAACAAATTCAGCATGAGCACAAAAGCAGCCATGAGGTGCTCATTCATCAGGCATTTATTAAGCACTCAATGTGTGTCAGGCGGTGCCCTGCGTGCTTGGGGGACATCCGTGAACAAAAGAAACAACCATCTCTGCTCCTGTGGACATGTGCATTCTCACAGGGCGAGCCAGACAATGACCAGCAAACCTTATGAACAAATGAGTCACCTTGTATGCTAAGATACCAGGGTAAAGGGTGAAGGGGAGAATGATGGAGGTGGGGTGAGGAGTTGCAATTTTAAACAGTACTGAGGAATTTGATGACTTAAGCAAACACTTCAGCAAAGACCTGAAGGACATGAGTTATTCGCACAGCTATCTGGGGCAAGAATCTGGGCAGAGGGAATAATAGCCCGTCTAAAGGCCCTTAAGGGAGCATGTGTAGAGTAAGGGAGCTGGCGGAGCGAGGGGGGAAAGCCGCAGGAGGTGAAGCCAAAGAGGCAGCAAGGGCCAGCACCCGAACCCCCCACCCTCTCCTCCGACAGCCCCAGGAAGGACTCAGCCTTCCAGAATAAACTGGAAAGTCAAGCCAGTGTCACGCCTGCCAGATGTACTTGACAACACACCGAGAGTTAAATGCTGTCCCTTTGGCTGGTCCACTTGATGCCAGCTTGACAGTAAGCAGAGGTTTCAACGAGGGAACCAAAATCATGTAGCAGCCCTCCATTATAAAAGAGTCAGCCAAACGATCCAGGTGATGAGCATATTTTCACGTTACCATAGAAATGGACAGGTACCATTCAGCGATGATCTCAGAAGGCTCTCAGATCTTGAACACTCGAGTGAAGCCTCAAAGGAGACACGGACCCGAGTTTCAAAAAACCCTTTTCTGGCACACAGGCTGCCGATCTGACAGAGGACCAAAGGGACCGTGATGGCTCCACGGACAGCCACAGAGATACGCTGGAAACCAGAAATGTACGTCTGGAGACTTTGAGACCCCGCTCTGAAGAATCAAAGCATTGAGGATGTTCCCATCCCTAGATGGCTGTGGCTTTAGAAGTGAGGAGAAACGATGACAGACGTGAAAGAAGAAAGTTGGCACGCTGTACTGTGGCAGACCGTGCTTAAGCCATGGCCTTCCCTGAAAGGGGTGGTGTCATTTTACAAAACCAGGGAAAATGGGTTTGCCAAGCCTCCCGGCCACACCCGCAAGGTTCATGTGACCGACAACAGAAAGAGAAGAGAAAAACAACAGGCAATGCGGAATAGTTATACAGAGGTCACGCCTTTGAGAAATCAGCAGTGATAAAGGAACCCGGCAATGATCCTTCATAGAAGATTCTCAGGAGAAGAGTCTGGGACAACACTGAGGGCAGCAGGTCTCCAATTCGATCCAGGAACCACGTGGGACGATCACCTTTGGGGGAAATAGTTCCGGTGAGAAATGGCCTCCTGGTCTCTGTGCCGACCTTCTGAACCTCTGATTGCGGGACCCAGGAACCTACAGTTCATAAGGTGCTCTAAGAATCTTACGCACACTGAGTTTTTATAAGTTCTGTGCTAGAGTCTCCAGTGTATGTACACCAAGAGCATAGTCTAAGAAATCAACTAAGAGGAGGGGACATTTTACCAAGAGATAATCACGGTCTTGTAGGTGTCCCTGATGCTTGCCTGGGATGGGATTAACTGCCAAAGCATCTGCTCCCTAAAGAAAGTGCTCGTATAAAGGGGAAAAAGGGAGGAGAAGAGGAGATGGAGAGAGGGTATCCCCTCCAGACAAACAGGGACAGTTGAAAGAGAGCCATTCGGCTCTCTGCTCTCCGATGTCTGACTCTCCTGGGGCAACAGCAAGCTAACCACGTGGCTGGAGAGGAGGTGGTAATGGTGGTAGTTATGGTGGTGGTGATGTTTGTAAGAGGGGTAGACCTTAAAATAAACACCCTGATGTGTGTAGAGTACACACAAGGTCATTACCTCCCGAAGAGGAACTGGAAAAGTGGGGGCAAGGGGGGGGGGGTTCTACATCTACTATGTGATATATAACCTACTTAAAAGGAAGTACTCTCTAGAAAAAAAATGATGATGTATGCATAATATTTTGTAAAAATTATTTTGTTTTGCATTTTGGCTCCCTCTGAACTTCGCTGTCCAAGTATAAAGCAACAATTATATGAGGAGCCAAGGTTGTAACTATGACCAATGCACAATCACGTGTAACTTGTCCAAAAGAAACAGCCATAGGTCAAGAACTCTTACTCCCATCGGAAATGCGTGTGGCTGAGGGATGGAACAGATAAAAGAGCTCTGGATGAGGATAAAAAAGAAGGGGAAAAAATGGTTTCAGTGACCTCAGGGTCAAGAACGATGCTTTCCAGACATGGCTGGGAACACCACGGCCAGAGCGGTAAGATGAGAGCTGTGTCTACCTGGGCCTCTCCTGGAAGTCACATCCATGAGAAGATGAGCATCTGAAACCTCTTCTTGCCTGGCTGCCCAGTCCATCTCCGAGACGCTGGAAACCTGACCTGGGGCCAAGAGACAACTGTGTTCCAGCCCTGGTGACATTGTGAGAACGGGAGACACTGTTCAGCCTGCCCGGTGCTCGGGTGACCTTCTAGTGTTGCATGGATGACACACCACAGGATTTCCTCAACTGCGCCCTGGCGTCCTGCTGGGAGGCCCTTCTCATTTTTTCCGTGGTACACATCGGCGCCGCATCACCGTGCAAGCACAGTGTCCCCTGATGCCTCTGTAAACAAGAGTCACGTGTGAAGCTACAGGAATCTGTGTCCAGCCAGGGGCAGCAGCAGAGTCGCTAAGGCATATCATCTTCACATATGGGGGACCAGTTGATGAGGGTCACATGGTGTTTCTGTCAAGATGCCCGAGCAGATGACTTGATGCAGCTGCCACCAAGGTCTTTCCAGGGGGAAATTCTCCAGCGTCTACATCAAAAAAAATATTACTCTCTTTCCATTTCTTCCCCCTTTTGGGCTTCTCTCAATTTGGTCTTTGATGCCATTGCTGGTCCAGTCTTGGTCATCCCAGACTAAGCACCAGCACAAACCTCTTTGCTGCTTCTCCTTGAAAATGAAACCACCCATATCAACCTCCGGAAACAACTCATTCCACCACCTCTGCCTGTTGAAATCGTATCCATCCTTTAAGGAGCATCTCACAAAGCTACCTCTTCCTGGATTATCCCAACTTGTTATAAACTCTCTAATCCCCGAACGCCAGCACATTTGGTCTGTTCTTCTCTGCTTCTCACCTCATTTTTGACTTGCATTTCTTTTTTTAATGTGCATGTCCCTTTTGGAAGGCTCTTGGAAAATCCCTGGATGGGGTCAAAGTTCTTCCTGATACCATGTGGCCTGTGACTATTATTTCTGAGCAAGGGGTGCAGAACGCTCTGAGCCCGGTCTGGAAAATGACTTGCCTTTCTGCAGTGAGCAAGGAGAGCTGTGTGGTAGCTGAAGCCCCTCTGGAATTCCTTCTGGAATTTTGCTTTCAAGCTTGACAATTAATCCACCAATAGGTAGATAGAAAAGAGATACAGATAGATGTAGAGAGACAGATTAGGGAGACATGTGATTAGGGGTGTCCCAAATACAGTATAATTAATTCTGTGACCAGATACCACTATGCATTCTCAATTTCTACATGAAACAATTAAAGACATTAGGACATCACCCCTGCCCTCCACACCTGGGAGTTACCCAGCTGTGCTGATAGAAGGTCTACCGGTCAAGGACACGCCCCTTTGTTATCTGCCTGCATTGCCGACTGAGCTAATTCCCTACCTGCACTGGGGCCCTTGACGTCCATTTTTAGACTGGAGGACCCGGAATACTAGGGTGAGTAAAATCCATCCTAGAAATTACCCAGGGACAGAGGGGGATTAAAAGACACCTTGGTGTCTCATGGTTTCACTTGCATTGCAATCTTGAATCATATGCAGTCTCAGCCGTGGGAAGCTGGCCTCGTGTTGTCAGCACCTTGATAGTATGTTATCCTCAACACTACAGGATAAATGCATGGAGATCAGCTGTCAGATCTCTCTCAATCTTGTGCAGTCTGAGTAACCATCATTCTCTGACGTTGGCGGGCTCAGGGGCCCCTCCTTCTACATTTAGACCCCACCAGATTCCCGCTTAATACATTTTATGCAGTTGAGCAAGTCTCTGCCTCACCCGTGAACGCTCCCACCTCGTTGCCTCTTATGCTGGGAGCCTAGATAGGATCGGGTACTTACCGGGAGCGTGAAAAGTGAGAAATGTAGCTGCGATTGGATTGCCTTGTTGACGTGTCCAAGTCAGGCCGAGTCCCTTGACTTACTAAGGCTAGTGTATTGTTTTCCATTACATTTGGTTCAGCGGCGTTACAAAATGTACATAACACTTGTACATATTTCAAGTGCCAATTTATATGAGGGAACAACTTCCCAACAGGGTTATCTGGATTCTTCTCAAGTTGCCTGGGTTGAGGTCAGTCTTTGTAGTTAATGTTGGGTTCCTGACCCAGACACATTCTGTGCCAGTTATGAAAAAAAAAAAAAGAAAGAAAAGCCAGTTTTCCATGGTTGGGATAAAGAGGTGACCGTGGGAACACGGACAGCCCTGTCTCTGGCTCTGGTGAAGTCACTGGAAAGCCAGCCCATCCTGGCTGTCCTGTGAACCCGCACGGAAACGGGGAGAGACGAGGACTGTCAAGCAAGCGGAAATGGACCCATTCTGCAAAGCCAGCCTTGGCATAGGGAGCAGAGAAAAATGGCCATCCCATTCGGGCGGGAAAATACTTCTTTAGCTACTTTGTTAAGAAACAGTGAAATGCCGGGACCGGTTTGGCTCATTGGATAGAGCGTCAGCCTGCGGACTGAAAGGTCCCAGGTTTGATTCCGGTCAAGGGCATGTACCTTGGTTGCGGGCACATCCCCAGTGGGGGGTGTGCAAGAGGCAGCTGATCGATGATTCTCTCTCATTGATGTTTCTACTCTCTATCCCTCTCTCTCCTCTCGGTGAAAAATCAATAAAATATATATATTTTTAAAAAAGAAACAGTGAAGTAATCCTAAAAACTGTGCTGTGTAAGAGAACAACAACAAAAAAAAGATGAACACAATCTATTGGAAAAAATCCAAATGTAGACAGACCTATGAACAGACATGGGTTCTTTTAGTATGTTGGTAATTGCTAAACATATGAGATAAGGGGCTGAATAAATATGTAATAGGTATGTCCTATTGGTTATTATGTAACTTAAAATTATTTCACAGTCGGTGATGATGTGGGAAAACGCTAGTGATATAGCTTAGATCAAAAGTGTAAGACATAAAGCTGTAGTCATAGCAGAACTTGGAAAGAAAAACCCAGTTATGCCCATTAGAAAGCCTGTAAGTACAGTAAACTGTAAAGAGTAGTTCTCTCTAGGTGATGAGATGACTGGTGTCTTAGTTTGTTCGGCTGCTGTCACAAAGTGCCATCGATTTGGGTGGCTAGAAACAACAAACATTTATTCCTCACAGTCCTGGAGCCTGGGAAGTCCAAGATCAAGGTGCTGACAGATTCAGTGTCAGGTGAGGACATCTTCCAGGTTCCTAGATGGTCATCTTCTCACTATCCCCACAGGTTGGAAGTGACAAGGGAAGTTTCTTTGGGTCTCTTCTCTAAGGACACGAATCCCATTCATGAGGGCTCGATGCTCATGACCTATCACCTCCCAAAGGACCCACCTCCAATCACACTGGGGATTAGGCTTTACCATAAATTACTTTTTGGCAGGGGGCGCCAACATTCAGTCTATTGCAACTAGTGATTTAAAAAAAAAAAAAAAAAAGTTTCCATTGGTTTAAGAGAGAGAGGAAGGGAAAGGGAGAGAGAAACATCCATGGGCTGCCTCCTGCTCCCCTTCTCCCTTCCCCCCTCACTGCCCCCAACCCCCAATTGGGGATTGAGCCTGAAACCACCAGCCACCTCTTCATGCATGGGATGATACACAGCCAATTGAGCCACACCAGCCAGGGTACAACTGGTGATTTTAATTCTCTGCTTCTCATTTTCCAAAGCTCCTACAGCATACATGCAGCACTTCCAACATAAGAAGGAAGTAGTTTTTAAAAAATCTATGTAAACAACAGCAAATACAAAACCTCACCTTTGCTCCCAGGTATTTGTATAGGAGGATATTTTTATGTCAGCGGGACTACAGCACTGACCACAGCAATCTCATGACTTCTCCACGCCAGGTTTAACCATGGAACCTAACATACCCACGATCTCCTTGCCTTCTCTACGCCAGCCCTGGCAGTCCTAGCATGCCCATGAGTTGTAATGCTCATGAGCCATGGAAGTGCTTAGCAAGATCTAATGGATTCCTTTATTTGGGATATTAAACTGGAGAGCACGGGGGAAAAGGGAGAAGACACACAGAGAGATCCCCAAGATCAAGAGACAACAGAGTAACTGGGATCAAATGTTTCACTTATGATCCCCAAAGAAGTGACTTCCTGGTGTCCAGACCCCCAAGGCGCATGCACATGCGGGCTGGCCCTCCTGGACCCCCGAGGCCACCGTGCTATTACGAATCCGGGGATGAAGGACTCCATGGAGAGAGATCAGGTTTGTCTCCGTTGAACCCAGAGAAGGCCAGTAGAAGAACCAACAGGCCACACACCGAGTCATGAGAAATTTTAAAAAAGGCACCAACACAGGCACATACACACACACGCAATGTCTTTCAGCCACTCAGTCTTGGGAGTGGTTTGTTCCCAGGAACAGACAATGGGGGCCTCTTGTTGCTGAGGCCTCAGCCTTGCAACCTCCCATTTCCCAGCTGCTTTTATGCCTGGCCGGCCTGACCCCGCTGAGTGTCCTGGGATTCTTTCAGATTTCCATCTTTCCTATTGGCCCCGACTGCCTTCTTTATCCAACCCTGCATTGTTGTAAGGCAGGCGTTGTCAAACCCCAGCACTTAAAGAGCTGAACCACAGTGGCGTGTCCTTAGGGAAGTGGGAGGGAGTGTCTTTAGGAGAGGGATGCTGGAAGGCTCGCTAACACACAGTGAGTACTGAAGAGATTCGTAAATGAATGAACAAGTGAATCTTGGGAACTCTCCAGATCCCCACCTCTGGAGACTCTGATTTGGTGGTGCTGGTTTGCGCCCAGGAAACTGCATTGCTATGTGGCCATCTGAGGGGCGCCAAGGCAGGCGGCCTGTGGAACACATTCCCAACCGTCAGGGCCTCGAGTTACCCGTGGTCCGAGAGAGGCCAATTGGTCCATTTCCCAGCAGGCTGTGCATCAGAATCACCTGGAAGTCTTGCTCATATTTGTCCCCTTGTCCTCACTCCTGACCTACTGAATCTGCAAAGCCCTCGGGGTGGAGTCTTACAATCTCTATTATTAAGAAACTCCGGGGTGCAGCTGGTTCACGGACTGAAGGGCATTTGGAAACCACCAGCCCAACCAACGTAATTCTCCGGAAGTCGCTGGTAGCCAAACACACGTTTCTCATTCCTGAGAACAGAGAGCACACACCTCCTTAGTCAGACACGCTTATGCTAATCTTGAAGGCTTTTTGAAGGAAGGCTTTTATAACTACCGAGAGGTGCATTTGGTAGGGACTCCTAAGCCTAAATGTCTCATCTGTCAGTCAGATGTTAGTCACATCTGCCTCTCACATGGTGTGTGGCAGCCCTCTGAAACTGAAAACACCATGCCCGTGATTCGTCATCCTTCGATCGCAACCATGCCATGCAAAGGGATTAAAATATTTTACCTATTTTTAACTAATCATTACGAGCTGTCTTGCTCTCTTAACTAAGGGAGAGCCCATTGTAAATATTTCAAGGACAGGAAAGCCCGGCCACATCTCTAATCCTTTTACTGTGACTTCATTCAAAGCTGTGCAGGATCTGAGCCCTGCATCACCTTGGTCTCTCTTCCCGACCCCTCGCCTCCCCCTCCCCCTCCTTCCCAGGATCAGCTCTCTCAGAACACAAATTCGGGTCACTTCTGTCACTAGCCAGGCTGTGCACATATCTAGAAAGTTCTTTATTGCTGTCCATTCCCATCCACCTGACCTTTCCCAAAGGTTTAATGTTTGATACTCCCAGCCCCCATTTTGAACTGAACATGTATTTTATTTTTTTAGTCATTTATTTTTCTAAATTATTTTTATTGATTTCAGAGTGGAAGGAAGGAGAGAGAGATAGAAACTTCAATGATCATTGATCAGCTGCTTCCTGCATGCCCCCTACTGGGGATCGAGCCCGCAACCCCGGCTTGTGCCCTTGACCTGAATTAAACCCAGGACCTTCCAGTCCTCAGGCCAGTGCTCTATCCACGGAGCCAAACCAGCCAGGGCCACTGCACATGTATTTATCCACTCCCCTGGATCACTTGGTTGCAGTTATGTAAATCCTTAAGTCTCCTCCCCCTTCCCTGACCTGGGGATGTTCCCTTATTCATCCCTGGGTTCCTGGTCCCTGGGTCCCAGGCCCTGAGCACAGTGCCCGGCACAGAGATGGGGTTCATAAACATTTGTATGAAAGTCAGGGGCTGTCTTTGGCGGAATTCAAACTCCCAGGGGAAGAAAGGTGATGGTGTCTGGCAGTGGTCACGTGTCTCTGCCAATCTGATTTCCTGCTGTGACCTTTGCTCACTTCTCCCCCAGGCAGAGACTTAGGAAAGCCGAGCAACTGCAATGGCTGTTAACCTGACCTCTAGCAGGTGGGGGAATCCAGCGGGTCTAGGAGACTTTGCCTAAGTGGGTACTGCATGTAAATGTAATATATGTAATGTATGTAAATGGGATCTAAATAGATAGATCCTAAGATGTTAATCAGAAATCTCTTCGGAGGGCAGTTCTGAGTCTTAGATGCCTGCCTGGCACCTCCAGCTGCATGTCCCGCACACACTTCAAACGTCACTGTCCCCAGGTTAACAGAGCAGCCCATGCCACGGCCTGTTCCTTGTCCATTGACCACATGCCCAGTTGCCTGGTCTCCAAGCCCCAAGACTTCCCTCTCTCTGACCCTCTAACGGGATCACGTGATCCTCACATCCTTCTCAACTCCCACCTTCTGCTTCAGGACCTCCTTAACTCTCACTAGGGCTCTTGCAAATAACCTGAGCTGCTTCTAAGTGTTTGTGTGTGTGTGTGTGTGTGTGTGTGTGTGTGTGTGCATTGGTAACAGGTTCATCTTGCTAAAGCAGGTGGTGGAACAACTTACTCCTCTACTTGAAACTCACAATGGCCCCCACCACCGACCTACTGAATAAAGTCCAAACGCCTCAGTCTGCACCTTCGCTGACGGTAGCAAACCTACCCAATCAGATGCCATTTCTTGGGAAGTGAGAATGTGAGGAGGAGGCAGGCAGGGGGCATTCATCCATTCAGCAAATATCAATGAGTACCCACTGTGTGCCATGCACTGTCCTAGGCTCTGGGGAAAGCGCGGAGTCCTTGATTCCATGAAGCTGATGTGTGAGGAGAGGAAACATGGACGGAAGGTGACTTCTATCCTGCAAAGGGAGGCGTGTGCTAGGTTATGCAGATTGCACTGGCTCCAGCTCCCCGCTGCTCCCTGCATCATGCTCATGGCCACGTGACCCTGGACTTCCTTACACTCGAAGTGGATAGATGCCACTGTGCTCAGTTTTGGGGCGAGGCCATGCGACTCCCTTTGGCCCATGGGATGTCAGCAGACATGATGCAATTAGAGGCTTGACAGATGCTCGTGTGGTTACACCCATCCCTGCTGCTCTGCCACGGAAAGACTGCCCCAGGTAGACTGCTGGTCCCGGGAGAATGAGAAAAATGGGAAGCAGACCCAAACTGTGAGTCAATGGTGGTTGCTTGGGAGGGTGGCTTATTAACCAGCGTTACTGGGGCAACAGCTGACTGATACAAGGAACTTGAATACCATCATCCATGAGGTCTACTGACACCCCTGCTTCGGAGGTGTGTCCCAGAGGGACTGGTCTGCTGCGGGGTGGGGTGGGGTGGTGGACAAGGGGGGGTGTCCTCTAACTTCCTTATTTCTGTACAAGAAACCCTTCCATGCAGAAGTATCTGCGCCTACTCTAGGCATTTACATCAGTATCTAAGTAACAGGAGTCTGTGTTTTCCTGGCAGCCCGGAAGAGCCTACCTAAGACAATGTCTCCCATACTCTCATGGGGTCCTGAGGGCAGAGATTGCCCTTGAAAGGCTGTCCTGGCAGGAGCCTGGTCCAGTGCCTGCTGCACTCCACTAATTGTGAAACCGGATGAAACTGGCAAAACTAGTGAATTCAATGAGGCAGAATGCCCCCCCAGGTCCTCTCTTGGAAGATCCCTTTCCATGCAAGAGACTTACCAATTCAGTTAGTCTGTATGAACCCGCCCCCCTCGCCCGCTCATTGGCCGCCCGCTCATTGTTGGCACTGGGACATGAAGGCACATTAGGCACGACTGGCCCTTGTCCTTAGAGAGGTCACCGGGCAGCAGAAGAGACAAATAGACCTTTTCCAAGGAGGTGAGATAAAATCCACCAGAGAACTGAGAACAGAATCACGAGGAAGTAGACTAATCCTATTTGGTGGGTCAGAGAACATTTCTAGGATAAGATGGTTCTTGAGATGAGTTGATAGGCAAAGATCAGCAGGCCAGGTACAGAAGGGGAGAACATTCTGGAAAGAAGGTGAGCAAGTGTATGAACTTAAAATCTATGATGAGGGTGTAACAGTGTGGGGTGGGAGGGAGGATAAAAGGGAGGAGGGGAAGTGGGTGGTGGTGGGGAATGGTGGAAAATGAGGAGGAAACTTGGGCCCAGCCCGAGGTGAAGAGCTTCAGGTCCTATGGTAAGGTCCTGAGGACACCAGGGAGCACTGAAGACTTCAGCAGGGGAGTGACCTTTGTGTTTTGCATATTTAAGAGTTCCCTCTGGCCACAATGACTTGGCAATGAGGAAGCTTGTCAGGTCACTGCAGTAAAAAAGGGGGAACTGAAGGTGACCCGAAGTGCCCCTGGAAACCCGGAGAAGTGAGGGGTGGGGGAGCTAGAGGCTGACTGGATAGACTCGGTCACTGGAGGGTGGGAGGGAAGGGTGTGGACAATGGGTCCCAGGTTTCTGATTAAACAAGTGTGTGTGTGGGGGGGGGGAGCCCACTCAGTGAGGTTGGCAGCCTTGGGGAGTGGCGGGTGGAAGATGAGTCCCCTTAGGGGTCTTGTGTGTCAAGGGGGATTGTGGGGCCTGCATGTGTATGCCTCACGGGCAGCTATACACCAGACTCAGGGGAGAGGTGTATTGGGGTGTCGTGAGTGTGTGATGGCGGATGAAATTACGGGTTTGGAGTGAGCTGGTGCTTGCAGAAGCACTAAAGAGTCATCCTCACATGGCAGGGATGACCACTGGAGCCCCAGAGGAATGCGTACGTGCTACGTAAGAGGTTATCCTAGGGAGTCCCAGGCAGAGACCAGCCTTGCTCACCTTTGCTGGGATGCTAGCACATGCTCAATAGTGTTAGAGGAATGAACAAATGAATGAATGAATGAGGTCCCCTGGTCCTTTGGAAGTCCTAGATGGAGCACCAACACTGTCAGTCCCCATACCTGGGGTGATTCTCTAAGTTCCAAGTGCGAATTAACCAAGTTCAGAGTTCCCATAATTCCGTACTTCCCGGAGATCCTCAGGCAGATCCCCAGGCACCATAGATATTTTGATTTAGTGGGTCTAGACCAGAGCCTGGGAATCTGCTTTCGAAACAACCTCCTAAAGTGATTCTGACGCAGATGCAACATGGACTGCATTTGGGGAAAAGCCACGTGTGCGGAACAGCCCTCCTTTCTCCGTGTACATCTGCCCTCTACTTTTCTCGCTCCGCTCTGCACTTGGGGAAGCTGCCTTCTGTGCCTGCACCATCTGGGCTCCTGTGGTCGCTGGCTTCCGTTTGGGTTCACGCAGCGTGAGGCAGCAGCAGGCGCTGGCGGGGAGCAGGGCGGGTGGGCTCCGGCTCCCCGCTCCCCCGCCAGGCTGCGGTTTGGCAGCAGCTGCATCCCGAGCTCCCGCTGGGCAGCTTCTGTGCGGGCTGCAGCTCTAGCCGAGGTCTGCACCGGCTCCCCCCTCTGCCCCACCGGGCCTCCGGGTGGCAGCTTTCCTCGGCAGCCAGTGTCTGGTTGTCTCCCACCTTTATTTCTGTTAACCCCACCCGGACCTCTAAATCACTGACTCATTGCATGCTTCCCAAGGACCTCTTAAAGTGTGCCTTCTGCTTCCTGCCACTATTATTGAGCGGAAAGAGACAGGAATTCTGTGCTCAGTTCTGCTCAGTTCTGTTCCGTTCAGCAGACATTTACCCAGCGAGGTCCTCTGAGCCTGGCTCATGCCAGGAGCTTAAAAAAAACCCACAACAACAACAACAAAAAATAAACAACAACAACAAAAAAAAACCCGACCCAGGCCCGGTGCTTTCCTGCAGGGAGCTCACAATGTAAAGGGAGGGAGAGCCCCAGGATGCAGGGTGGCGATGGGGT
The DNA here is from genome assembly GCA_963924515.1 of Vespertilio murinus. Lineage (NCBI taxonomy): Eukaryota > Metazoa > Chordata > Mammalia > Chiroptera > Vespertilionidae > Vespertilio > Vespertilio murinus. The sequence continues at coordinate 167,707,808 of OZ004708.1, forward strand.
AACTCAGGGCGACGTTGAAAGTGAGGGGAGAGCAGGAGTGGCAGGCAAGAAGGGTTCCAGGAGAAGGTATCAGGTAGAATTTGAGAGGGCAGAGAAAGAAAGAGGGAGAACAGCTCGGGCAGAGACAGAACCCTGGAGCTGTGAATGGTGGCGCTGGGTGTGGCCGGCCTGGAGGTGAAACAGAGGCTGGGGTCGCCACGCCCACTCAGCTGGGAGGCAGAGGGAGGCAGCAGAGTCTTGATTTGTACAAGGTGCTAGCAGCTGGTTAGGGTGCCCCCACCTCCAGGTGCTGTGTGGGCCTCCCGCCCTTTCCCAACTGCCATGGTTCAGGCTCCTTTCCTCCTCTTCCTCCTCCTCCTCCTCTTCTTCTTTTTAATATATTTTATATATTTTATTGATTTTTTCACAGAGAGGAAGGTAGAGGGATAGAGAGCTAGAAACATCGACATCGACCAGCTGCCTTCTGCACATCCCCCACCGGGGATGTGCCCACAACCAATGTACATGCCCCGGACCGGAATCGAACTCGGGACCCTTGAGTCCACAGACCGAGGCTCTATCCACTGAGCCAAACCGGTTTTGGCTCGGCTCCTTTCCTTCTAAAGCGCGACTTGTTCACCCGCCTCCCAGGGCTCCCTGCCTCCCTCAGAGGGGTGTCTGAAAGAAAAGAGGGAGGCAGGATGGAGTGGACCTGGGGCCTATGAGGTTGAGAAAAAAAGAAAAAGAAAAGCTCTGGCTGGAATGTGCAGAGCACTCCTGATTCCACAAACTATCTCCGCTGGCTTTGATGAGAGGTGAGTCTGGCAAACTCTTACTCATCCTTCAAAAGCCAACCGAGGTTTCGCCGCCTCCAGGAAGACTTCCTGGAAACTCCCTCACTAGCGCTCCTTCTCTTGGTCTCAGCATAGTCTTTGCGCTGTGTACGCGCACCGGCCTGTCCATCCCATTTGGCTACCGGATCCTCAAGCACGTGGCTTCGGCCTGTTTGTCTCTTTCTCTCCAGCACTCAGCGCTGGGCCGAGGGCTCAGGAGGGTGTCGGAAAATATTTGCCCAAACCGAAGGAATTCCTGCTGCATTAGAAGAATCGGTGGTAATAATAATAATGGGGAATTATCAGCAGCATTTGAGGAATGAGGAAACTGTGGCCCTTAGGGCAGTAAGGGACTTGCTCGCGATCACCCAGCCTGTAAATGACAGGGGAGGACTGGAACGCGAAACCAAACAAACCTGTTGATTCCACGGGCTGCAGGGCGCGGGGCTGGACACCTCGCCCACACAGGCCCGGCGTGGGGTGGCTGGCCAGTGCGGCTCAGCCAGGAGCTTGAGAACAAGAGCACAGGTTAATGGAGCAATTGGCTCCTGGCCAGGAATGGTTCAGAGCTCTGCGTTTGCATCAACTCACTTTCCCCAGACAACAGCCTTGTGAGGTGATGTGTATATACTCATCGCCCTTGGTATCATCATTTGGATCCCAAGCGGAGGTAGAGCTGGTGTTCACACCCAGACTGAACTTCAGAGCCCACGCTCTAACCATTGCACTTCCCCCAGGAAACATGGCACCAACGTCAGGTTTAGGAAGAAAGGGAGAGCACGGCCTGATGTTGGACTTTTACGTAAGGAATTTGTGCAGAGAAATAGGCTTGTGCGTGGTGAAAACAAATAAAATCTTTGTTTTTGTTTTTTTTTAAAGACTCATGTTTGGAGAGGCATCCTGAATTATATAAATTGAGAGTATTGGAAAATTTTGAGCATCACTGAGTAAACTGCATGGGCCTGGTGGCATGTGCCCCGCCTGCTACTGAGCCGCTGTGTGATCCTCCGCCCATCTCTTCCCTTATTTGGGCTTCCTTTATTTCCTTCTAGAGCTTTCATGTTAGTGTTTCCTTTTGGATCAGGAAGTACTGGGCAGTATGTACCAAGCACAGTGTTTTAGCGCCCTCTACTGTCCAGTGATAGCACTGTCCGTGGTATGGTTTGTCAGATGGGAAGGAGAAGCAAGCAGCCTGGGCCTGAAATAAGTGGTGAGCAACCAAGGGCAACCACAGAAGTCCCTGCCATAAAGCGGAAGCCAGCCCGTTCCATCCCACCCAAGACTCGGAAGTTCTGTCGATCCTGCCCACACAACTTCAGTTGTTTTTTCCGAAGTGCTTGCTCCCGAGTGCACGCACACCCCACCCTCTCTACACCCCGACCCAGCGCCGCCTCTATTATTACACTTTACCGCATTGGATGGTGATCGCCCGTGGACATGGCTGTCTCTTAAAGTGTGAGGCCCGATGCCGGTCACCTTTATGCCCTCCCCCTGCCTCCCCGTGTGACACACAGGCCCTCAACTCAAGGTCATCGAATGGATGTCCACGGGGGAGAAGAACAAAAGAGACAGCCCTCCGGAGAAAGGTTGGGGTGGTGAGGAGCAGGGAGGAGAGGGAGGTTGTGAGTTTGGGACTGGTGACCCTCAGGTTCTGCAAGGTTCCCGGCTGACCTCACATTGCACTGGCATCTCCTCAAAATCGGAGTGGGCGCAGGCGATTGGTGAAGGGGGCAAGTGGAGGGCACTGCATACCTGGGTGTGTTCATGTTGAGAACATGCGTCGAAGTCACACGAATGTGCGCTTATGATTGATTTGTGCACCTTTCTGCCTGTGTGTTGTACGTTGCTAAAAAGGCTTGCGTAAAGCTAACCTGATGGGATTGGTAGATAGCTCTCCTTAGGCCTTCCTTGTTCCCGAGGTAGAGTCAGGAGGCAGGAGGCAGGAGGTAGACTTGGTATGAAAGAGCCCTCTCTGCTTGCTGTCTTCAAGTCTAGCTTCCGATTTCCCAGCCCCCTGAAATCCGTCTCCTGTCATGAGACCCACGGGACGTTCCCCGGGTTTGACACTCTTGCCCGCCCCCACTTTTTTGAAACACTCCCGCCTCTTGGCTTCCAAGGACTCAGCGGAGCTGTCTTTGGCGTCAGCCGCATCTGCTTTGCAGGCCTCTCTTCCAAGCGCCATTCCTTGGCATTCCTGAATGTTTGGTGCGAGGCCTGCCCTGTTTCTAACTCTGCAAGCTCTTCCTGGAAATCTCATCTTCTCTTAGGGCCAACCCTGTGACGATGACTCACAGGACCAAAGGAATCTGGAGCCCACACTTCTCTCCGGAGCTGTGGGCCACGGATCCAGCTGCTCCTTGGACTCTCTGCTTGAAGGTCAACATGTCCCCAGATGCAATCACTTTCTCTCTGCACCCCTATCCAAAAGCATGCTCCTTCGGCGAATGACCCCACCATCTACCTAGCGGCCGGGCTTAATTCCTTGTAGACTGTGTTATTGCCGAGCAGACACTCTCCCTTAGCTTTCTATCTTGGAGCCGACTACACTTATCTCTCCATTGACTCTGGGCTTGTTCATGCCTCACTTTGAACGAAGGAATGGCCACCCGGATCACATTCTTTAGGGGTCAGCGTAGGAATGATGCCCTTTGGGGGGAGTCTCCTCTGACTCCTGTTGGTCTGGGTGAGATCCATTTTTTGTTTGCTCCCATGGCACCCCGGGCTGCTCCTACCAAAACACTTATCCAAATATTTCTCTAATTTGCTTGTCTTCCCTAAAAGCAGAGACCGTGTCTGTCTTGCTCATCCTCTCATTCCTGACATTGAAAAAGGTGCGCGTGCCCCTCCTTGGAGCCCAGATGTTGTTTGTTGAATGAACAATCTGTGAAGAATAAATGAATGGTCTAAAGAAGTCCCCTGTGGGAATGAAAACCACAGGACTCAGAGAGTGTCTAGTCCAGGGGTGGGCAAACTTTTTGACTCGAGGGCCACAATGGGTTCTTAAACTGGACCGGAGGGCCGGGACAAAAGCAACCTGACCATGCTGGCACTCTCATCTTGGGCTGCTGGTGAAGGAGGGGAGGGGAGAGCAAGAGAACCCTCCGCTCTTTCGGCTCTGCGGTCCGGATAGAACAGCTGAATGGGCTGGATCCGGCCGCGGGCCGTAGTTTGCCCACAACTGGTCTAGTCTCATCCTTGTATTATACCAATGGGGAAACTGAGGCTCAGAGAAGTCTTGACTCAACCAAGGTCCTGGAAGCTTCTAGAAGCAGAGATGTAATTAGAGGTTCTGAGGGGGGGTTGCCTGGGCTTCCCTTGCTGCCTGGCTGGTCTAAGCAATAAAGGGCCAGCAGCAGCAGCAGCAGCAGCATCTCCCGGGAGTGTGTTAGACCCTCGGGCCCTGCCCTAGACCCACTGAATCAGAATCTTCATTTTCCCAAGGTTGCCAGGTGCTTCGTGGACACAATAAAGTCTGAGAAACACCGATTGCAGCGACCCGGGGACAGCGTGCCTGGCTTAAACGTCATTCCGATTCATGCAGCAAGGCCAGCTGGTGAAGCGGAAGAGAAAACCCAGAGTATTGGGGCATCCAGCACAGGTTGCAGATGATGAAAAGGCCTGAAGAAATGGCCTCTCATCTCCGGGAGCCCCGGCGGTTTGGAAGTCCAGGGCCTGGCCTGGTGAGGAGGTCACGAGTGTGCGCTTATGACTGATTTGTGCACCTTTCTGTCTGCGTGCTGTACTTTGCTAAATGGATGGGGTGAGGTGAAGGAAGGGACTCTCCCCAGATGGTGCAAATGTCCAATGATTAAAAAAAAAAAGCATTTTTACAAATGTGTATTAATTTATACAAATAATTCCACCCCCGCTGCCTGAGGTGATGGTGAAAGTGGTGTGTTCATCATACCCTGCCGGGGACACTGCCAACTGGTGCGGCCTGTTTGGTAAACACTGCAACACGTAGCGACAACTGGAGCGCTGGCTTTATCTCCTTGGACCAGGTAGTGCCATTCACGGGCACTAAAATAACCCTAAGGAGACAGTGCAACAGAAGCGAGAGGCTCTCTGCGCGGAGATGCTTTCTACAGCTAAAAGTAGAGAGTGCCCCATAGAAGGGGAGTGCTCGAGCAAATTGTGATATGGTGTTTCATGAAGATCATTTAAAATTCCTTAGACGATAACGAATGTGCCTCACCTCACCTGCTTGGGGCACGAGGGTGCTTAGGAGCTTGGTGTCTGGCTTTCCAGGTCGGAACCTACCACTCACAGTGTGACCCTGGGCAAGTTTACGTAACTGTCCGATGCCTCCGTTCCCTCATCTGTGAAATGGGGATAATGACGCTACCTACGTCACAGGATTGTTGCGAGGATGGAATGATTTCATTAAATTAAATGGATTGGAGTGCCCCGAATAATGCCTCTCTTTAAATTTATATTATTATTATTATTATTTATTATCTTTTACAGTCAAAGGAAACGGCCTGATAACTCCCACCCTGTGGCACAAGGATGCTTTTCTTCCTTCCACAGGGCCTGACCCTCCGTGACAAATCAGTGACTCCCAGGGCTGCTCCTCGCGGGGGTCAGCCCGGTTGTCCAGCCTCCAGGAGGGAGGACAAGCGGACCTGCTCACTGGCCTGCCCGTCCCATTCTTTACGGCTCTGGCTGCCGTTAGTGGTGTTACCATCGGACCGGGAGATGATGCTGGGGCTCTCTCAATTCTTCCTCCCCCAGAATTATGCTCCGTTGTGGTAATCCCACCCAACATAAGCCTGCTCTGCCGGCTCTTTAGTACACACACACACACACACACACACACACACAGCTGCTTCCTGCAAGCCCCGCCCCCAGGGCACCTGAGTCCTGTTGCTAGGAGTGAATGAGGCCCCTTTCCACCTCCCCCGATAGTGGTCTGCGTATATTTACTGCCCGAGTGGCATTCCTTTCTGTGGGTCCCCCTAGTGTTCCCGTGGCATTACCAGCTACCACTGACGGAGCGCCAGAGGCGTGTTCTGCTGCGGTCGCTCTACAGTGTCAGTTCTCGAAGTAAACCTGGGAGGGCCTGTCTTGCCCAGCACAGGGCGAGGGCCTCTGACGCTAACGTTCGCTAAGCAGGTGGCTGCAGACCCCCGGGTATAAGTGGAAAGCCCGAGACTTGATCCCACCTGTGCCTAATTCCAAAGCCCACACTCAGAATCTTTACCCGGAACGGCCTCCCTGCGGAGGGATAGGCGCCAGAAGTTTGTAATAAACGGTAACGAAAAGAGTGAAAAGGAAAGTTGGAACACCACGATGAAGACAGGCGTGCAAAACATATGTCTGCAGGGGGACAAAGCCTTGAGACGACCGGCCAGGTAAGAGCGTGAGGATTGTGTAGGGTTTGTTTTCCTTTTCGGTAATTGCTTGTAGTGGCAGTTGCCGTTTTAAAAAAGCTACCCTCTCACCTGCAAAAATTCATATCTGGCTAACTAGTTCTCAGGCGTGGCTGCACGCAAGAGTCACGTGGAGGGGCTTTTAAAAGATAGACAGCACCTACGGTGATCGAGGGCAGACTGGGACTGCATTAGCGGGTTGCTGACAGGGAAGGGAGCCCTTTGGAGGGATGGTTGTATTTATTTTGACCTGTGGATTGATTTCTTTCTTTTTTTTTTTAAATATATTTTATTGATATTTTACAGAGAGGAAGGGAGAGAGATAGAGAGCCAGAAACGTCGATGAGAGAGAAACATCGACCAGCTGCCTCTTGCACACCCCCTACCGGGGACGTGCCCGCAACCAATGTACGTGCCCTTGGCCGGAATCGAACCCGGGACCTTTCAGTCCCCAGACCGACG